>VZTB01008991.1:77376-104433 GCA_013397245.1 Thryothorus ludovicianus | reverse complement strand
GGCCGCGGCCCCCCCCGGCCGCCGCTGAGGGCCGGGAGCGGGCGCCGAGCGCGGGGCCGCTGCCCCGGGGGAGCTCCCGCGGGGGAGCGGGGGAGGGAGAAGGGAGGAAAAGAGCCGTGGAATTCCGCTGCCGCGAACAAAGGCCGGCCGGGCGCTTTGTGCAGCCCCTCTCGCCGCACAATGGGCGGCACGGCGCTTTCCTGCCCGAGCCGGCCCTGCCTCGGCCGCCTCCCGGCGCTGCCCCGGCCCCGCACCTGGGAGGGGAGCGCCGACCTCCCGCTGCCTGGAAAATGGAGAGGGAGCTCCCTTCCAGCGCCTGCCTTTTGTGTGTGAGCCGGGCTGGTTCGCCCTGGCACCGCTCCTGGGACGCGCGGGGTCCGTGAGGGTGCTGAGCATCCTTGGGTTTCTCGAAGTTTGGTTATTTTTTAAAAGAGGGGTATTTGTAGAAATTTGCCTGCCGACAGCAGGTTTCTGCAGATTTGCATTCCGAGTTAGGCGTGTGGTTCCAGGTGGGAACAGTTTTTCCGTTTGCAGGTGTGACCTGGTAGCCTTTGGTGACCATGGTACCTCTCCTACCTGTAAGCAGCAGTGGAGTGAAAGCGAGAACCTTCAATTCTGCCAGAGCTGTTCAGGAGGCTGTGGGCAGTAGCAAAAGGAGTCTCATTTTCGTGCCTTTGAGTGAGAAGCTGTAGGTACAAACAGTTGCAGTTAGAGAAGCTGTGATGGAGAAGGGTCATGGACAAAGGAAAAGGCTGGTTAGGAGGTAGAGGAGTGACATCAGTGCCACCCCACTCATGATCTGGAAACAGGTGAAAACATTGATTTTCTCTTCAGGTTCTCTGCACATTTCAATGTGCACCAGCCAGGGGTTAATGTGACAGGTCAAGGAATGGGGAGAGATGGATTTGCTGCCAGACCTTTTTTCCTGCTTCTCGATTGTAGTCATAGAAATAGTCACATGAGAGACAAGCACTGAAGTCAGAGTTGTGCAGCCCTGGCAGGAAGTTAAATAAGATGGCCCTGAGGTGACCACTGTAGTGCTCAGAGTTCCTGCCTGGTTCATGGGGTTGTAGCACAGCTGTGCCACCTTTTTGCACCTTTTGGGCTGTTCTGATCCACTCCCTGTGTTTCCCAGTGAGTGTTTGTGGGCAGAGGTAGTCTATGAACAGATCAGGTTCAGCTGTGCCTGTAGAAGGACCCAGGTGCTTTGCAGTGAGGTCAGGGCTGTTGCATCTCCAGCTTTCTTTTACACTTGTGAGATTGTTGTGTTTTCTGTGGGGTTTCCCATGTTGTAGTGTCATATTCTGAGAAATCTCAAATTTCTGGTTTGTGGCCTGCGCATCCTGTGCACGTGAAGGCAAAAACTCTTGTGCAGAATGCTGCACACCTGGGGATGCCCAGGCTGGGCTGTTGCCCCTCTCCTGCTGGCACAGAACTCGCTGTTGGGAATGTTGCTGTTGGGAATGTTGCTGTTTCAGGGGGTGAGAGATTGGAGCAAGCAGTGCACGGAAGTCCCAGAGCTGTGCTGGTGGCTGCTGGAAGCCCCCCCTCCCCAGTTCCATTGTTTCAAGAAGAATAGATCCCTCACATTTTCACACTCTGCCCTCCGGTTTGGCTGACTCATCGAGGTAGACATTGCATTTGTCTTATTCACAGGAAATAGCCATGCTGCTCTTGCTTTGCCTGTGTGCTGCCAATGGATGTCATTCAGATCCACCAAGGCACATTCCTGTAGTCCAGCTGTGAGTTTCTAAGCTGGTTGTTACAGTCGTGGTAGGAAAACAAACATGGGATGGGCTGAGCTGTTTCTTGCAAAGCCCAGGGATGTGTCCCACTGCTCTGATTTACCTGCTGTGCTTTCTTCAGGCACCGTGGTGCCCCTCAAGGGCATGATCAGGATGCCAGTGCCATGCCCTGCCTGGTCGTTGCATCCAGTTCTTTAAATGTTGGGCAGAGGCTTTCAATAACTGCTCCAGCAGTTTCAAAATATCTTTTTAAGACTATGTTACAAGGTGTCTTCATTATTAGGTCTGGCTGTGTTTGTGAGATGGGTTTAAAGTAGAAGTTGGCTATCACCTGTACTCAGCAATTCTTCTTGACTTCATCAGAAGAAGCTCCTGAGTTAAACATAGTATAATGGGTTAAAAATATTTAAGATTTTGCCTGAAATAGCCAATTTTGAATTGGAAATATATTGGTAGGAAATTTTTTTATTAAACTGTAGTGGATCACATCCTTCTGCAGCATCCTGGTGCTTCTGTAGCAGCATGGAGGCTGTTGCTTCCATCTCAGGGTGGGAGCAGAGGAACTTCAGTGCCTGGTGCTCATTCCCAGCTCTGTTATCCCAGTACATTTTATGGATGTGGGGCTGCTTGGCAAAGAAATAGGATGTGGAAACTCCCCCAAAAAGGTCAGTTCTGAGTCCCTGAATGTCCCAATAAGTGGAGCATGTTGTATCCCAGCACTCCAGTGTTTCCTGGGGCAGAGGAAAAGGTGTGCAGGCTTTTTAGAGTTCAAGAAAAGAAAAAGAAAAGCTCCCCCCTTTAAACCTCATAGCAAAACCATTACAGGGATAAACTCATGTGGGCTTTCAGTGCCTTGTCAGTTTTTTTGTGCCCAGCTGTCAGTGGAGTCTAGAGAAAACAGTTTTTACCTTGTGGGTCCAGCCCCATCCCAGGTGCTTCCATGTGAACAGGAGCCCCACAGGGTGTTGCAGTCTGGGGCTGGGGGTTCTTCAGCAGGGGCTGATCCTGCTCTCAGAAACTCGGAAATCCCCCATCATCCAGGGTACACTGTATGGGATTCCTGGAGTAATCACAGTTTGTCTTTATGGATTTGAATTGAGGGGAAGACACTTGTGTTCACTACATTCTGAGCATCTTATTTCTGCTACAGCTCCCTTTACACTGATAGGGTACTGTAAAAGGAGACTTGGGAAGGCTAAATTTGCATTTATGTTCATTTTGAGCCCTTTTACACTCCCTGAATGTTGTGTCAGGGGGGCTGACAGCCTCCTTTGCCCAGTCCCTGGGTAAGGAGGGATGGTGTGAAACCTGCACCCACTGAAACCAATAGCAGAGCTGTCACTGGCTCCCAGGAGCACCAAACCGGGCCAGAAACGTGGTCACAGCAGAACATTCATGACAGTTTATTCCCTTCCCACATCCAGATGCCATTTGCATTGTCAAAACACTGTCAGGGATAACTGAAAGGATTTTTAGCAGGAATTTCAGAGCATCCCTTCCCTGTTCTTCCCAGAAGTCCCACTGGCTGTCCCCGTTCAGCCTCTGTGGATGTCTCGTGTGGGAGTCGGCAGCGCTTGGGAAGCCCAAGAAAATCCCTGGCTGTTTAAAGGGAGGAGGCAGGGACAAAACTTCATCTCCAGGGCTCTGCTGCAGAGCTGCTTCTCTGGCCAAGGCTTCCTGCTCTGCTTGGGTGTTTTTAGCTTGAGATGTGACTTTGCTGTCCTGCAGGATCCAGCCCTGTGGGGATCTTCACAGTCAGGCATCTTGGGAGCTCATTCCCTCCACTGCAGCCCAGGGGTGATGTTTCAGCCTCAATAATCAAATATTATCAGAAGAGCACCACAGGCAGCGTTGTGTGTGATGTTTTCTCTTTTAATCAATGGTGAGGAAAAAGGGAACATGTTGTTGCTCATCTGTGTTAATTTAAGAAGCCACACGCAGCCTGCAGCGGTCAAGATCAGGCTGGGCATTTCCTCAGCTGTAAATCAAACCCATTTCACTCCAAGGGGAAGGAGTTCACTCAGAAGGAAACAGGACCTGGGCTTTGGGAGGAAGGCTGGGTGCAGGGCTGAACTGGAAGGGTGGCTCCCGGCCAGAGCTCTCCCTGCATCCCTGGAGCAGCTTCCCTCATCCTGCAGAGCTTCCCTGGATGGTGACTCCCACCGGGATGGGGCTGCAGGCAGGACAGCCCAGCTGGGTGGGGACAGAGGGCCAGGTGACACCCTCAGCCAGTGCCACCGGGCTTTGGGATTCACATCCAAGCCCAGTGAGTCAGGAGGGTGGATGCCTCCAGCCCGGGCTGGCTGAACGGAGGGTGATGCTTTCCCTTGGAAAAGTAAATGATGTGGAAATGCAGTTTTCTCTCTCTGAGGCAGAACCAGCAGCGTTGCTGGGGCTGCAGATGCCTCGCTGTGCCAGGCTGCCTGTCTCAGAGGCTCCCTGGGTGTGCAGTCCCTGCACGTGACACCCAGGGTGAGGAACAGGCAGGAGGAGCAGTTCTGTAATTAGCAGGATGGGGAGAACCAATTTGCATTGCCCTTTCCCAGAAGAGAGGGCTGTGGAAAGGGGATATTCTCACATCACCCCGGGCTGTCCCTGAGCCACCTTTGCTGGGAAACGGGAGAGTTCCTGACCTTGCTTGGCATCACCAGGCAGATCTTGGGGAGCCTTTTTTTTTGGGAAGGCAAAAAGAAGAACTGATATTTCCAGTTTGCTGCTTAAGATAAAAAAAAAGGAACAATTTTTGGACTTCACCAGGAAGGACACATAGAAATTATTTTTGTGTGTAGTAAAGATCCCTGGGAGTGCAAACAAATGGTTTCATTTTGTTACTTGCAGCTTGGAGTACTTTGAGAATGACCAGTTTTGTTTTGCTTTAGGAGCCAGTTCCAAGGGGAATTTTTTTCCTGCTCTTTGTGTGTTTTTTTTCTTTTTTTTTTTTTCTGTGTGAACCACATGCACACACAATAATTAACCAGTGAAGAAGGTCAGAAAGGAAGTGACTGGGGAAGATGTACTTTAAACACAGACATTCATGAGGCTGTGGGCTGTAATTAACTGGAATGTTTGTCTGGGGTTCCCAGGTTACATGTTGAATATTAGATAAGTTATTAAAGAGGCAGTTTTTTATTTGTCCTTTTCATTATCAAAGCTGTAATGGCTCTTCAGTTCTACCCAATTAATTAATTTTTTTTTTTTTCATTTAAAGAACATTTATTTCTCTTTTCTTGATGGGATTTGGTGATAGTACCAGCATTGCTTTAGGTTAGGAATAGTGCTCAGGGTTACAGTGTAACATGAGCAGTCTGCCATGGACAAACAGCCTTTGGGAATGGAGAAGGCAAGTGTGTTCACAGAGAGATGGAATGGTTTGGGTTGGAAGGGACCTTAAAGCTCACCCTGTGGTCAGGCACACCTTCCTCTAGACCAGATAATTTGTTTTAGGGAAACTGGGAGCCTCTGGGAGGAAACTGTGAGGAAGCAGCCCTAAAAGAAGTCAGCTGGGATATTTTCTCTATGTGGAAATACTCATTTGGTTCTCCAAAGGTTCTTCTCCTTCTCTGGAGTGAGTGGTCAGGATGAAGCACATCTGCTGAAAGGTGTGATTCCCAACTGGAACAACTCCAGAAAAGCCACTGGGTGATCAAGGGAGCCCAAAGGCTGGGAGGGGACACCTGGCAGGTAGAAAGGAGTGGCAGAGGGCTCTCAAACCTGATCATGCTGCCACACACCAAAGGGATGTGGGCTGCCCATAAACACAGCTGGAGATCAGGTCACACTGGAGATGGTTTGGAGCTGTCAGAGGCAGAATGCAGTGATACAGGAAGGAGCCAACCTGGGCTCTGGATTGGGCTGCAGGCTTGGAATGAATAGCAGGAGCTCCTGCAGACTCCACTCAGGCATTCTGAGGTTTAGACAGCATCCATTTCCTTGGGAGGAGTTGTGATGGGAGCTTGTGAGAGCTGGAGAGGCAGCAGTGCTTCAGACTTGAGAATAATCCTGGTTTCTTGGTGAAACCCATTGCAGCTTCAGTTCTGACTTGCTGTGGTCGTGCTTTGGGGGAATTTTCAAAATCCAGTGGGATTATTAGTGAGGCAGCAACACAGCTGATCAGTGGCACCACACTCCTTCCCCTGTTGGACCACAGAGATGCCTCAGGTTCCTGAGGATCCACGGATTCAGGAGGAGCCAGGCACGGCTGTGGCTCCACAGCTGAGGACAGGTTCCCTCCTCTGGCTGTACTTTCCATCTGGAAACAATGCCTCTTGAAAATGGGGAAGGGTTTTTAGTTTTTCCTGTGCTGGGCTCCGATTTTTCCTGTCAGGGCTCTCTCTGTGCCTGGTCAGGAGTGACACAAAACACACTGAGCAGGAGCCTGGTGTAAAGCAGAGCCTGTCTGCATCCTGGGGACCAGCTTTTCCATCCTCAGCCACAGCTCCATGGTGTGTGTTCCATGCCAAGCAGCCATTTTAATGCATCCCAAATTTCTCTGCCAAAGCCAGCAGCACGTGTGGTTTGCTCTCATGTGTGTCTGTGTGTGCACACGTGGTGGGGACAGTGAAATGGCTTTTCCTGGGTGTTCCCTGTCCCCAGCAGGACAGAAGCCACCCTCCAAAAGTGAAAACATCAGCTCCTGTGGATAAAGGCAAACATGAAAGAAATGACTTCTTGCAGCCAGAATACATAAAACCTTATTTTTTTTCCCTCCTGCAGTCTACTTTTTAAAAAAGACAAAATAATGCTTCCTCTAGCAAATCTTAAATCCCTCCTCTGGCCTGAGGAAACATCTGCTCTCCATGGTAGCCTCAGTTGTCCCAGCCAGTTCCCTCTTGGAGTTCCCTTCTCTCCCACTGACAGCTGTTGCCTCCAGCTGCCTTCATTCCTGCCCACCAGCAATCCCTAAGCCAGGAGCCTGTCCTGATGGCCAGGTTTAGCTCAGGCCAGGTTTAACCATCTCCTTGGCAGGGTTTTAGCAGCTCGTGTGCTGTGCTGATAAACAGCACAGTCCCCCTGAGATCAGGAGTCTCTTAGCCATGAGGATGCTCAAAGATCACTGATACAGCAGAAAAAAAAATCATCTCTGTCCTTGCAGCCTCTTCCTCTGCCTTATGGGCTGGTTGGTGTCTCCTTGGATCTGGAATTTGCTCTGGGAGCTCTGATGTGGTGAATGACACTTGGGGTGGGTTTGTCACTAATAAATTGGGTGTTGACTCCTGGAGAGGAGCATTTGTGTTGGTGTGGTCCTGTAGGCCTGGGGTACTCAGCAGCTTTTCAGCTACACAGCTCTTTTTGTGGGAGGAATCTGGGTTTTGGTTTGGTTTAAGAACAAAACCATTTCCACCCATTTCTGAGGCTATCCCTGCTGAGAGGAGCTGCAGTTTCCTGCTGGGGTACAGGATGGAGAGCTGGGGATGGCTGTGGTAGGACTGGGCCTGTGGCTCTTTGTTTGGATAGCCCCTGGCCATCAGCATTTCCCTCTCTGGTGTGCTCTTCCTTCCCCCTCCAGGTGCCTTTACCTGCCTGTTGTGTTTTCAGCCTCACCAGAGACAATGTGGCTCTGTAGCCAAAATGGAAAACCAGGGAGGGTCACAGCTTTCACCCTCCAGGCATGGAAGGGCTGCTCTGTGCTTTCCATTCCTGGTGAGAAAATTCCAGTGGTGGAATTTCTCTCTGGCACAGACACAAGGCTCTGTGCCAGCATTTCCTCTGCTTGGCACCTTTACCTTTCCTACATGGGAAGGGAAACACTTTTTTTGTTCTGACCCAGCCATTTGTTTCCTGATCCTTTGTCTGACTATGACTGCAAACCCCAAAAATAGGCAGGGGGATGAAAATGCAGAGTACAGGAGCAGCTGTGTGACCAGGAACTGCTGAAGGGTGAGGAGAACTCTGGAGAAGAGCTTTCCTTGGAGCAGCCTGCTGGGAACAAGTTCATTTGTGCTTGGGGTCACGTGCATTTTATTGCCACAGATGTGCACTGCAGAGCAGTTCACAAAAGGGGAAAAAAATGAATTAATTGCTGTTAAAAATGTGTATCTGCAGCCTTGTGAGAGCTGTGTGATTCCTGGGAATTCACCGTGCAGGGTCTGTTCCCAGCGGGCGGTGGCACCCTGGTGGCAGTGAGCAGTGCCTGGTGGCATTCCAGCAGCACAGGGGGTGTGTCTGATCCGTCCCCACGTCCCTCTCAGAGGTAACTCTGTCCCTGTGTCGTTGCAGGACCGTGGCAGCCGAGGTCAGGAAGCAGATCTCGGGGCAGTATGGAGGCTCCCCACAGCTCCTCAAGAACCTCAACATCGGAGGCAGCGTCTCTCATCACACCACTGTAAGTGATGCCTGCAGCAGGGCTTGCTCAGGGGGCTCTCCGTGGTCATTTCAGCCTCTGGGAGGAAACTGCAGTGTTGATGTATGCAGCTCTGATGACACCAAGGACAAAATTCCATGCAAAACCCCCTAATTTTGGGGATTTCTGTGTTGCGAATCAGTTGGTGTGGCTGGGAATCTGTGTTTCTGCAGAATCTTTGTTGGATTTGTAGGAAAGGAGCTTTCTTGACCAGATATTAGTTGTTTTATCCCCAAACTGCCTGGATTGGGCATTAAATTCTGTGTGTGTGGTTGTCTGCATGGAGAGCTCTTTGCAAGCTCCTGCATTTCAGGTTGCTGTTTTCCTGTCCTTGTCACTCTGGAGAACAGGACCACAGCAACTCATCTACTCTTCTGAAGTCTTTTAAATATTATTGTGCAAGTTGAGTGTGACTATTCCTCAGGAATGTGTATTTACTTACAAGTTTACAGCCCACTTTGAAGAGCTGCATTGTCACACTCACCCTTTCTGAAGCCAGACTTCCTTGCATGGCCTACCAGTAACCTTCCAGATTTCTTGTGGTAAACGTTTCAAGAGTGCAGCAAACTTTTTTAGGCTGGAAATGTTTGATTTGGGGTCTCACTTCAGGTCACAGCAGTTCCTTTTGCTGCAGTCAACTTGGAAAACAAATATGAGAGCATCTTGTTTTCTTCAGAGAGGGGTGGTTAGGTCAGGCAGGGCTGGAAATGTGCCCTGAATTTGGTAGTCTGTGCAAGTGTTGTGAGTTTACAAGAGTTCTTCTCTTTGGAGTGAGGTCCTGTGATGTTTCCTTGGTTCCTGGGATTGTGGGAATGAGTTCATGGGAATTCCCTCTGCCTCATGTGCAGTGTAAGCTGCTGAAGCTTCCTCCTGTGGAGCACAAAGGTGTCCTTGGAGCTGTCACCTGAGGAGGGATCTCCAGGCTGACCTCTGGCTCAGAGCAGTGACTTCACTGCAGGCACAAACTTCATCTCTGAGGAGATGTGGCTGTGCCAGAGGCCCTGGGGCTGGAGGAGGGCTGGAATTGCTCTCATTTCCCAGGAGCAGAGCAGAAGGCTGAGCTGTCAGCATGCTGGGGACTGAGCAGGGTTAATGAAGGGTTAATGAGAGAAGGGTTAATGAGAGCTGCTGCCCAGGCTAATGCCTTACTCAGTGGCTCTGCAGTGATAATGCAAAGCCCTGACTTGGCAGTTCTGGATGGTCTTTTGCATGATGCAGCTTTAGCATAGGGAGGCTCCCCTGCTCTCAGTGCAGTGTGGAGCACTCAGGGTCATTGGCTGCCATTCCCTGCAGCACTGGGCAGCTGAGGGATGCACTCCCATTGGATATCCATCCCAGGAGCTGCTGGGCCTCCCTTGCCTCACCTGTTCTTTCAGCTTGGAAGGAGTTGGCTGAATTGCCTTTCTGCTCTCATGAAGTGAGATGTCTTCTTTGAACCTCTCCAGGCTGCTCCTCACCCAGCCAGGTTTTTGATCAGTTTTTCCTTGTATCACCTCCTTTCACTCTGAATTGTCTCTTCCATTTTTTCCTCCTATTCCCAAGCTTTTTCCATTCTGCCACCAACCGAGTGCTCATGCTCAAAGCTTCAGTCCTGTTGATCTTCACATGTAATTTTTGATACAGGATCAGATCTGCTGGTCATGGTATTATCAGTAGGTCTCATTATCTTGTTGCCCTGGTGTTTGCTAGTAAATACATGCAAGAATCTATAAAAATGCTGGAAAAGGTCATGCTGGCTGGGAGGAGGCTCTGAGCTTTTCCTATCAAAGTGCATTTTGTGATGGCTGCTGTGATAAGCTCCCAGTTTGTCACATTAAATTGGGTGCTGAGCAGAGATGCTCTGCAGAAGCCTGATTAACACGGGGTGATGGTTTGTAGGAGATAGTCTGTAGGAAAAGTCTATTTAGTTAAGTCATGAGTCTGTATCCTGAGGCTGCACAACACGACAGAGGTTTGCTTGTCTGAGTTTTGGGTTAATTTCTCTCCCCGAGGCATCCGTGAGGATCTGCTGTGCCTGCCTGGCCTGGTTTGATAATCAGCATTATGCAGAGGGAAAGCATCTCTGTGTGAAGCTGTGTTTGCTCTGGAAAAGTTCAGTTCTGTATAGCCACGCTGGTTTAAAAGCCTAAAGTAGGGCATGTAGTGTGGGAGTGAATAGGAAATTCCTGCTAAAATGTTGTGTGATTGAGTTTCAGTGTCTCCACAGTGGCAGCTGGTTGGGATTGGGAGGCTCCAGCCTGTCAGAGTTCAAGAATTATTAGGCCAGTGCTGTCAGGAGCAGGGTGGGATTATTGGGGTTGTCCTGTGCAGGGCCAGGAGCTGGGCTGGATGATCCCTTCCAGCTCAGGATATTCCAGGATTCTGTGACCCCAGTGACTGTGCAGATGTGATCTCTCGTGCCTGCCTTGCTCACTGTGGTGAGAATTCTGCTCCAGGAAAGGTCAGCACTGATTCTCTGCCAGCTGCCAACAGCAGCTGCTCGTGGTGGTTTGTCTGAGAGTCTCCTCAGTCCAATGGAGATGTTTTTATGGAGGAATGGAGTTTTTGTGGATGAAGAGCCTTCAGCACCGTGCTTGCTTGGGCCTTTTGTTTCTTGTCAGCTGAAGCCAGTGCAGGGATGTTCCCACTCCACAGACATGCCCGTGGTTGAACCTGGGATAAATGCAAAAACCTGTCAGCTGAATTTTAGCAACTCTCTTCCCTTTTGCCTCCCAAGCAGCAGACAAAATGCTGCCAGAACTGTTTCTAATTTGGTATCTGGTAGAGCTGGGGAGAAGACACAGCTTTCAAATGAGTTTATTATTGTCAGCCTCCACCCTTCTGCCACTTTAGGAGCAGCTGATTTTAATTGCACATTCCTCAAACCCCAGACACAGGTCCAAGGCCCTCAGAGGCTTTTCCTGTGTATCCCAACGTGCCAGGCTGGGACTCCTGGCAGGGTGCAGTCCCTGCAGCTCTGAGCTTTTTATTTTTGCAACCCACAACAGAAGGCACTGACAGGTTGTTACTGGGAAATAGGAGCTGTGAGAGCTCCATGAAGGAGGGTTTATTTTTTTGCAGTTATTTTTGCAGGTCTCTCCAAGCCCACTGGTGAATGGAGTGTGCATTTGCTGGGCTCTGGCTTGGACTCCATGGGCTGTGCTCACCTTGGATGCCTCCAGAGGTTCAGCATTCCCTGCTGGGAGCTGCTGCTTCTCACCCCCAACCCCAGAGGGTGAAAGCAGAGAGGCTGCACTTCCTCTGGGAGAATTCCCCAGCATCCTGCAGGATGGGAATTTGCTCTGTTTGTGTGATGAACCAGGCTGTTTACTATGGGCCATTATAATCCCTCCTGACTAATCACTTTCTTTTCTTCCCAAGTTTGTTTTTTCTGTGGAGCAGCTCCTTGTGCTTGGTTCACTCTGTCTGCTGAAAGTAGATAAAGACTTAAAAAATCTTGGACTTTTTTTTTTTTTTTCACTTTTGAGTGCTGAGGATAAAAATGGAAATGTTTTTGGGTTGTTGTCCAAAACTTGATTTATTTTTTTCCTGAAGAAAAACTTAATTTAAAGAAATATTTCCAGTTCTTTACATTTTTAGAGGTATATTTTAATGGTTGGACACAGCACTTAGTGCAGTGATCTGGTTGACAAGATAATGTTCAATCAGAGTTTGGGCATGGATGATCTCGGAGGACTTTGCCAACCTTAATGATTCTGTGATTTAATTAGAAGAGCAGCTTTTTACTAAACTTGCAAATAAGCAGAGTGAATGTACATGCAGTTGTTTTATAGAAAAATCCCAGCTTTTTCCAAGGGATTTGGGATAATATTTCCTGCCTGTTGATGTATGTTACAGCAGAGATGACTGTTGGTATGTAAAGGAACACTGATACAAGAGATACTAATTAGTCTGGGAATAAAGGGGATCTGGATTCTTGGATGTGATGTGATCCGACCATGTCTGCTCTCAGCACTTCATTTTCTCCTGTAAAATGAAGGTGCTGACATTTACATATCTTTGTAAGGCACTGCTGGCTTTATGGGCATTATCTGGGCTAATTGAGGCTTTGTCTTGGATTTATTGGATGTCAGACTTTGGCCATGTACTCAAAGATAGCATCGAATTATTCAATGAGAGAATATAGGTTCCTTTGTGTATTTTCATTGTTTATTTTAGTGTAATTTAAGGGCAGAAGAAAAGGTGATTTGTGCAGATGAATGGGAAGCACAGCAGAGGAAAACATGGCAGTGTCCTGTGTGGCACTGGAAAGGGCATTTTGGGGTGTTCAGAGCCAAGTAATTTTATCACCAGAAATTCAAAGGAGAGTGAGCCAAGTCTTTCTGCTGTCCCAGGGCTGATGAGGGCTGGGTGGTGCCTCCCATTATTTGTATTTCCTGCAGGTTTTGCCCTGCCTGGCTGGATGCTCTCTCCTCATCAGGCGGGGGAGGATGGGAGAGGCATCCACATCCTCTGCCTCCTCCCCTGGGGGGCTGCTCACAGCTAACCCTGCTCTGCTGCAGCCACTTTCTGCAGGGCATTAAAGTGCCCCCATGCTATTGCTGAAGGCAGCAGGGAGCCCTGTGGCAAAGGCCAGGAGTGTTTTATCTGTTCAGGGGGTCCTGAACTGCAAGCTGCTGAGTCTCTGCAATAGCTTCAACAGTTCATGTGTTAGCAGAGAGAAATAACCTTCAATAAATGATGTTATCCCAAGTCATTGTTACTAAATTGTTAATAAATACTCTTAACTAAATGATATTATACCAATTAATTGTTAATAAACAGGCTGGGAGAGCTGGGGGTGCTCACCTGGAGAGGAGAAGCTCCAGGGAGAGCTCAGAGCCCTTGGCAGGGCCTGAAGGGGCTCCAGGAGAGCTGGAGAGGGACTGGGGACAAGGGATGGAGGGACAGGACACAGGGAATGGCTTCCCAGTGCCAGAGGTTAGATGTTGGGAGGGTTTCTTTGCTCAGAGGGTGATGAGGCCCTGGCACAGGCTGCCCTGGGGCTGCCCCATCCCTGGCAGTGTCCCAGGCCACGCGTGTCCCTTGGATAATCCATCCATGCAGGGATAAATTATCCCCTGGGAACTGAGAGATGCCTGTGCCAAGTGTTTCCTGCTCAGGAGAGCGTGTCTGGTTGGCAGGGCTCAGGGCCACGAGGGCTCAGGGCCACCAGGGCTCAGGGCCACCAGGGTCTGCCTGTGTGAGCCCCAGGGCTCTGGAGGGGTCAGTCTCTGCTGACTCTCAGGCATTCTCTACTTCATTTCTGCCAAAAGTGGGAAATCTGTGATTTTTCTGCAGTCTCTGGTCAAACTGTTTGGCTTTCCGGTTTCTCTGTTGCTGTCTCAGATTCTGCTTTCAGTTTTGTCACAATTTATCAGAGGGAAACTCTTCGAGATGAGTCTCAGCACTTGCATTTTCTGTATCAAAGTCTTTGTGTTCTCTGAATACTCTTGGTGAAATTACACAATTCTTAGTCATCAAAGATCTTGTCCTACCAGTCCTTGGAGGCTTAACTCGTGTCTTTCTAGGTTTGGTAAGAAATTGCTTTAATATTCCCAGATAACTAATTAATCTCTGATTAATATTAATATTTCTATACCCAAATGGCTTCCTACATTAACAACCAGTTATCACAGCAAATAACCTGGCAGTATTTGTACATAGAGCATCTCACTGGTTTTGGGACTGGCTGCTACTTGTTAATGTAGGATCCTTCTTTAGGTATATTTGTAATTATTTCACAGACTGGTTTGGGTTGGAAGGAGCTTGAAGCTCATCCTGTTCCACCCCCTGCCATGGGCAGGGACACCTTCCACAAGCCCAGGGTGCTCCAAGCCCTGTCCAACCTGGCTTTGAACACTTCCAGAGATGGGGAATCCATTTCCTTTCATTAGAGGTTTTTTCTGACTCGAGCATTGTGGTAGAATTTGAGCCACACTCAATGCAGCTCTCCCAGAATCCAGATCTTAACACTGGAACTTCTCAGACTTTAAAAACAGAGGCTTCAGACACAGAGAATGCTTGGAGCCATTTTTGGGGCCCGTTTGCAATTTGGAAATGAAGGATTTCTGTGAGCTGCTCTCCATGGTAGTGACATCTCCCAGAACATGGTGCAAGAGAAGGAATTAAAGGCAGAGCAGGAGATAGGGAGCTGCATTCCAGAGGCAGTGGGGAGGTAATGACTGCACTTCTGGCTGGGGAGGTGTCACCCCTGGGCAGCCCTGGGAGCTGCCTGTGGTTGATGGAGAGCACAGATTGCCTAGGAATCTCCCTGGTTCATTTGAATATTTCCATGTATTAGAAATGCAGCCAAAAAAATGAAATGCTGGAGTTCTCTGGGCTCACCAGGCATCAGGAGTATGGGTTTTCTGAAATGCAGGGATGGCAGCAGGCAAATATGTGAGTCTTTGAATTTGGATCCATTTGGGTTATTTTTGGAGTGCTTAGTTGAAAGAAAATGTCATTTTTGCAAGCAGAACATGTTTTTTCATTACTTGAGTGTTGTCAGTAGTTAATATTACACTGCTCATGTTTCAAAACCTCTTAGAGTGACTTGCCTGTAGTTCACACTTAAAAATAAATCTAATGCCTCTGTTTAGCAAGCTTATTTCTTTGAACTGTTACCTTCTTTAACCTGCCTGCAAATTGTAATTTTTTTTTTTAGCATCTTACATTCTCAGATTTATTCTGAGTCCTTCCAGTGCATCAGATTTGACTCCTGTTCCCTGAGATACCAGTATCCCTTTAAGGGTGACAGGATTTTGCCACAGCAAGCACAGGCCATCTGCATTCCTGCCTGCTCTGCAAGGGAAGTGCCTGTTTGCCCTGGAGACCCAGAGATAGCTGAGAGGAGGCTGGGGCTCAGCTTTGAAATGTTAATCTGCTGCTTCTGTCCTTCCAAGATTTTACCCAGGGAAGGCAGTGAGTGGGAAGCTGGTGTTAATTTAGATTTTGGAGCTTTGGCACAATCTGTTGCAGTTTTAGCACTTTATAAATCGCTTAATATTTAAGGAGGTATTGGAGTTAAGATGGAACTTTGTCCTGATTTCAAAATTGGCAAGAATTATCACCCTGATTTTGCAGAAGTGCTTTAGCTGCCAAGTAAAAATAGCAGTCAGGATCCTCCCTGTGATGAGGAGCTCTCTGCAAAGGTTAATTTTTCAAGGTCTCTTATCCGATCCTCACAGGGAGTTTTACTCCCACACAGGAGGCAGGAGGTGCAACCTTCCCCTCTTTGCCATTGTCATTTTTACAGAGCCCTCAATTGCACTGTGATCCTCACAGGGGCTGGGGCTCTGCCCTTGGGAGTGCTGCAGCTTATTTGAGCTAAAATGGGAATTGGGCTTGGATTGGGCCACAGCAGCTTGGGTTCAGATGCATCCTGCCAAGCTGGCATGTCACAGCCTCTCAGTGCTGCTGGGGGCTCCCTGGGAGATTGGACATCCTGGGAGGGAGAAGGAAATGGGAGGGAATGTTGTTTTCCATGGCTGTGCTGTCATACACGAGCTGGGAAAGTCCACAGGGATTCGAGTGTGTCACTGTCAGTGTGCCCCATGAAACTCTTGTGGTGCTCAGGACAAGTGTGGGTTGGGCAAATACCCCCTGTGCCCAGCTGTCTGTTTAGAGAAGGGATGGGTAAAGCCCTCCAGGCAAACCTGGGAATGCCTGTGGATGTCAGGGCTCTGTTCTTCAGTCAGTCCTTGTGAGAGGGAAGTAATAATTGTCCCTTTTTCTGCCCTAATTGTTACTGAGCTGCTGTGCAGTGCCCAGGAGAGATCTTGAGTGTTCAAGTACCTGCCCAGGTGCAGGTCTTGTACAAGTCTGACCTCTGTGTTGTGGTTTTTGTTTCCTCGTGTGAGCTTTGCAGCGTGGTGCCCTGGGTGTAGCTTTCCCTGCACGTTATCCCTTTGTTCCCTTTGTTGTTGTCCCTTTGGGATGCTTGGCTACAGTGAATGAAGGTTTGTGTTACCCTCCATGGAGTGCTGCCACATCCCCTCACTGAGGCTCCTGCAGATTTGTGCAGGTGCTTTTGTAAGTGATGCTGATGATCCAGGTAGGTGCTCAAAAGCAGGAAATAAATAGGAGAGAGACATGTGCACTAAAACTCCACAAAAATACAATGTTTGCTGTCTGGAGAAGGGCAAAGTCGATAGGGAACGCAGTTTTATTTTCCAGCTTTTAAGGGGGTGTAACAGTGAAGAATAACACAGCCTTAAAGGAGAAAGCTTGAGTGTCCCCATTGCAGGAGAGCTGTAAACCTTTGAAATAGGGGTTTGTCCTGCCAGTGCTGAGAGGCAGAACTGCAGCAGCACAGGTGCAGTCTGGAAACTGCCTGTCAGATGGGTTAGAGAAGCCAAATGAAGCAGGCTGCTGCCTGAGTGAGCTGGTGGAACATGTCCCTGGTCAGGTGAAGGACGTGCAGAATTGTTATTTCCAAGTGAGGGGTTTGATGGGGTAGTTGTAGGTCTGAGAGAGGGAGTCCTGTTTGATTTCTGTTGTGCTTTGAGTTTATCAGTGCTGTGATAAACACAGTGTTTATGCTGGCAGGGAGCAGGTTATGCCCATCTTACTCATCCTGAGCTGCCCTTTCTGCCCACATTGTCCTCCTGTAGATTTTAATAGCACCAGAACAGTGCTTGCCATGAGTGAGATGGCAGTGCCTGATCCTGGGATAGACACTGGGTGAAAATCGTGTTGGGGAATTGTCCAGGATTTCATCTGTAATTACAGCCTGCACAAAATCAAAGAGTATTTTTTAAAAGAGCAGCAATTCTGGGGGCAGCTTTCTTTGCATATTTTTAGCATGTATTTGCTATTAATTCACATTATTCTATGGTCCTGGTGGGGAAGATGCTCAGGGCTCTTGCAGACTTTGGTTTCTGGAGGGTCTTAATAAACTCCACAGAAATGGACCCCCAGGCAAGGATTTCTTGCAGTAACACTCTGGTGTTCCACATTGGGTTTATTAGGGGAGAACACATTGAAGCCTTTAAGTACTTAAAGGGGGCTTAGAAAAAACAAGGAGTGACTTTTTACACGGGCAGACAGTGATAGGGAGAATGGTTGCAAACTAAAGAGGAGAAATTCAGATTAGATTTTAAGCAATTCCTCCCTTTGAGGGGGCTGAGGCCCTGGCACAGGGTGCCCAGAGCAGCTGTGGGTGCTCCTGGATTCCTGGAGTATCCAAGGCCAGGTTGGAATACCCAGAGGCAGTGGAAGGTGCCAGGATTGAAACAGGATGAGCTTTAAGGTCCTTTCCTGCAGAACCACTCTGGGATTCTGTGATTAGCCACTTGGTAGGTGCTCTGCATGTTTACAGACACCTGACTGGAATTGTCCTTCTGCCTTTGGAAGTCCAGGGAAGAAGACTTGACTGTATTTTGGGAAGGAGACACCTACTGCTGCTTCCCTGGAGCTGCCAGGAGGAATGGAGAAGGCTTTTCCTGGGAGCAGGATGAAGATTGCACTGATTGCTGTGTCTGCAGCCTGCCAGCAAGCTGGGCTGTGGGAGAGCACAGCTTTATCCTCCTCAGCTGTTCCCCCTTCCTGCTGCAGCAGGTTTCAGACCTTTCCATGTGCAGCTGGTGGGACTGGCAGTGCTTTGACAGCTGGGATCAGCTGTACCCCAGTGTCAGGCTCCTGCAGGCCAGGGGAATCAGCTGCTGGATGCCTCAGGAGGTCAGCTGGGCTGGAGCTGAGGTGACAGAGCAGGTTCTGCTCCTCCAGCAGCACTGAGGCTCATTGGGATGATGGGCTTGGGTAACCTGGTCTTTATCTGAGCTTGTCCAGCTGCTCTGCTGTGCACGTTTCACCTCATGGGTTTGTGTGGCAGTTTCAGGTGACTGATGCTTTGCCCAAGTAACACAGGAATAACCCTTGGTATTTTGTGTGTCCTTGTCCCCATCCACACCTTTGGAGCATGGAGCAGGACAGTGGGAAGGTTAAACCATTGTCAGCAAGAGCCTTGAGAGGAGCTCTTGTGGGTCTGTTCACACATGGGGACATCTTTTAGGTTCATTTTCCTTCTGGTGCATTTATTCATCCTTCTTTCCTCCTCCTTCTCTTTCATCACTTCTTCCCCCACAAATATCTGAAGCCTAAAATAGTGTTCTTGCCTTTTATCTGCCAATAGTCTGACACCAAGTAGTTCCTCTCCATAGCCATGAATTTATGTTTGGCCTGTGTACTCAGGTGCTAGACAATATTTCTGGCTGCACAGATGGTGAGTCTAACACAGGCCTCTGGGTTTGACTGTTATGTTTGTTTACATCTTCATGGTACAATAGTTACCCCAAGAGACAAACTGGAAAATTGTGAAGTGTAACCTTGGGCCTAATCCTGAAATGTGTGAAGGGCTTGGAAACGCCTGGAGTGCACAGAGAGCCCCTGAGCACTGCCTGCCTTTCTGCTTTGGGTGGTTTTTACTGGCATGGCCACTTCATTCATCTCGTATCCAGCACATCACAGTGCTCCTGGTGGACAAGGGGAACTGGATGTGTGAAATGCCAGGGATGAGGGGACATGGTGTGTTTTGGGCTGTGACAGTCTCACACCCTCAGTCCTGCACGTCCCTCTGAGCTCTGTGTTAATAGAGAGATTTTTCCTCCTTTGTTTTGTAATTCTGTTTACCAGGATGAGTGGAGTGGAAAGCTTGGAAGGAATGAGAGATTCCTGTGTGTTAGGGAATCACAGGTAAATGAGTTTGAGCACATTAAAACACAACACTTGCACGGGCAGCTCGCTTTTGGAACATCCCTCAGCTTTGGGGCTGCCAGGTGAGAAAGAAGAATAAAAGTCTTAAAATGTTAAGGCTTAAAAATAGGGTCAGCTAAGCAGCTTTGAGTCATCCCATGAGGCTCCCTTCCCCCTCTGGGAGGAGCTGTCAGTGTCCAGCAAGGAGCAGCATCCCTGCATGGATGGGGCTCTGCAGTGGCCACAGCAGGATGGGAGGGGCTGCTTTTCCCAGCACCTCTGGGCACCCCCTGCTTCTGGAGCTTTTGCCCCTTGATTTTGTTCCTTTTATCTTCATTTGCAAAGAGTCTCCATTGCTGGGTGGTTCCTCCCCTTTGGTTCTGAGATTTGTCAGCGGAAGGGGCGATCTGAGGCAGGGCAGCACTGGAAGTTTGCAGCACTTGGAAACAAGCAGGCACTTTTGGCAATTCCTTAAGGAAAAGCTGTCACCCCTCAGTTTGTCAGGGATCTCGTGCCAAATGGAGGTGGTCTGCCTGTTAGGAAAGAGCAGGGTGAGGTGGTGACATCTCAGCTGTGCTGTGGGAGGGAGCAGTGACAAGCTCTGCTCATCGCGAGCCTGGCAGCGAGGAAAGCAGTGACAAGTGTCTGGTTTGTGTTTGCAAAAGTTCTCCAAAATCACCTACTTTGAGTCCATTTCAAGAGTTCAGGATTAGAAGGGGGGAGAAGGTTATGGGGTCAAAGAGATGATCATCATCTTTTTGTTAAAGGTGTCCCTTCCCATGGCAGAGGTTTGGAACGAGCTGATCTTTATGGTCCCTTCCATCATTCTTTTGATATTTCTTTACACAGAAATTAATTTGTTTATTTTACCTAAATTACAGAATCAAATACTACATTACTAGCCATCACATTTTTTTTTTTTGATGAACCAGATTCTTACCTGGCAAAAAGTCATCTTCCCCAACTCCCCTGACTTGCTTGGGGTCATGCTGGTTTCCTGCTGAAGGATTTGCCTTCTAAGAAAATTGCAATGTTCATTGTTCGTTGAGGTTGCTTGTGGTAGGGAGATTCTTTGAATAAAAAGTTGATTCATTTCAGAACTTGTTGGCAATAGTTTGGAAACTGGAATTTGGGATTTGTATAGCAATATTTTCAAGAAGCACATTTAAAACTGAAGTACTGAGTGTTCTTTTTAAAGTCATCTCCAACACAAGCTACAAGATAGTTCCTTGTCCCATAGAAATCATCTGGATGACAGGAAAGGGGAAGTTAGTGGAGAAAACTGATGAATTTGGATACGTTTTTGTGACTCTTGTTAAAAGACTCAGCCTCACTGGCATGTGCCAGGGAATTCTAGGAAATCTGTCAGTTGCTGTAGGGACAGCTTCCTCAAAACTTGTTTTTAGTGTTTCATTTTCTTAATGTCTATGTTTATGTATAGCCTCATAGCATAATGATCTCATATCAGAATATTTATATGTATTTATATAATGGAATATGTAAAAATACAAGTTATGCAACGTGAGTACATATCCAGTTTATGCAAATTTTCTTCTAATGTATCTAAAAAAAGCTCAGGATGGTGAGATCACCACTGCCAGTGAAATCTACTGTTTTCCTGCACGTTTGCAGTCATTCCATGTGCTTCAGGTAAAGGCTTTGTTCCCAGTAAAGATGATTTTTAAGCATCCATTTTATTGAGGGCAGTGTCCCTTTCTGGCATGGGCAGAGTCATTGTGGCACTAAAGGCTCTAATACCAGGGAGAAGAGGTGGTTAAACTTGTACCTGTGGTAGGTGAACATTGTGTTTTGTGTTCCCCAGAGAGGTGGTTTAATTCAAAATAATGTTAGTCCTCAGAGCTGTGTGGCTGCCTGAGTTCCTGGTAAATCTTGCTCTGGGTTCTGCCCGAGGGAGGAAGGGTTCCTGCATCTTGGATCAGGATCAAGGTTCCCTTTGTGATCAGAGCCTGGTAAAAACAAATCCAGGCTCAGATATGTGGGAAATAAAGTCCTAAGTTTCCTTTTGTTGTATTTCTTGAAAAGAGATGTAACTTTTTCTGGCTCCTGTTGTACTTTTTAGATGGTGACAGTGGGCACCAGAGAAATATGCAGGGGAACATCAGATAAAAGATAAGCCACGAGAAGCAGCTCTGTGATGTGTGTTAGCTGAGGTTAACCCCACTGGGGTTAATCACCTGATGCTGCTGCAAATCCCTCAACAAGGCAGAAGAACAGGTTTAAAAAAAGAGAGCAGAAAACGCGCGCGTGATTTTCCTTCCTTTGCTCACCTGGCTTTAAGGCCCTGTGGTGGTTTGTGTGTTCCCAGGTGCCTCTCACAGAAGCTGTGGACCCTGTGGACCTGGAGGAGTATCTCAACACCCACCCTCCAGCCATGGAGTCGGGGCCCCTGCGGGAGCTGCTGGAGTTTCCCTCCGATGACATCGAGGTGGTTTACACGCCCCGCGAGTGCCGCACGCTCGTGTCGGCCGTGCCCGAGGAGAGGTGGGACAGGAGGGGACCTGCTGATGCTCCACTGAATGAAATAAGTCTTTAAGAAATCACCATAATCACCACGATCTTTGGTTTTTATTCTTTTAACAGCGAGATGGACCCTCACGTGAGGGACTGTGTCAGGAGTTACACGGAGGACTGGGCGATCGTGAACAGAAAGTGAGTGTCCCGTGGTGTTGGTCACCTCAAAGTCATATTGAAATTTTAGCCAAGTGCTATAAGGAGGCCCAAAAATATTGTCCTGGCTGCTGATTCCATGTGCTCTGGCTTTTAGTTGCCTGGTTCAGCTGAACTGATGCTTTGTGTTTGGAAAATTGGATCTTGGACGTCAAAACCCCTTGGGGCATTTTGGAAAATCTAGGCCATTTCAGCCCACAGTTGCTCCTTTTACCATGGCAGAGCAATTAGGGAATATGGACAAGTAAAATTACTTTGAGCATTTGTTTCTTTCTTTGTTCCATCTGGTTTTAGTTCTTTTAGAGACGAGTTGCATTAATTTTGCAGTGATGTACAATTTCTGTGCAGTCACAGCCATCTGGTAGACAGGGTGCCCTCTGCAGCTTCCATTGGATACCAGAGAGACCTGGGGAAAGTGCATCATTCCAACAAATAATTGCTAATATTTGAGCCATCACAACATTTACCTAATGAGTTAACAGTTCAGAGGCTGGCCATGCATTGATTATTCCATGCAAATCAGCAGGAAGGGTTCTGAGAGGCTTTAGTTGGAGCACACACTCTCTTGGATGATTGGAAGTCTGATGACTTCAAGAGCTGCTGTCAGGGAGGAAGTGATCCATGTGATGTGCATCACCTACAAATGACTCTGCTGCAGCTCCAGCTCTGCCCTTGTGGCAATTGCTACAATTCACTGGTTTAATGTTGTCCTGAGAGCCACTTCAGGGGATGCTCAGGATATGTTTGGCACTGCTAATGTGACCTAATAGAGCATTGGTTTGTAATCTCATATCAAAAAGAAACAAACCAACAAACCACCAAACCACCCAGGAAGGAACACAGAGGGAGGGAGATGTTTTATTAACTCCCAGCCTTGGCAGCAGAATCTTGGATACACCACAGACCTGGACAGTGTCACCCACCCAGCTACTCACTCTTGGCTTCTCAGTGACTTCCATTGGTATCTGGAATTCCTGGCTGTGATTCCTGCTCTGGTGAGGTTTATTTGCTGGGGTTTTGTCCTCTGGGAGTCAGCACCCTGCTTGACAGAAATCATGGCAGTGCACTGGGCAGAAATTGAAGAGTTACTGCTGGAGCAGGCGAAAAACCCAAAAGCTCAGCTGGGAAGGACTGAATTGTTTTTCAAGTAAGGATGCCAACAATTTCCTCTTATTCCACCCAAAGTCCTCTGCCTAGCTCCAGGGGCACAAACCCCAGCTCTTGGAAGAACTGCTGAATTGACTTGTGACATTCCATCCTTCCCTACCCCAGGGGAATAATCTTTATGTCCATCTCTGCCTTCAGTTTTTTGTAGCCAAAATGTTTTTGAGGCAGGGAAATCCACCCAATCAGTAATTCCTTTAATGATCTTGGAAAAGGTGAATAAGTTCACTGGCCTGAAAAAAACCCACTAGCATATTCTGATTTCAAGGTTATGGCATAATTTCTGTGTGCTGGACTGAGGAAGTCAGGTGTTAATTAGAGAAAATTTACACTCGTTGGTGGAGCTGTGATGGAAATGCAGACATCCAGGTGAGGATTGTACAGATCCTATTGTTCAGCTCTCAGGAATTACAGCCTAACAAGGAAAATGCATTCTTCCTTTTTTCTCTTCCCTTCCTCTATTCCCTGCTAACATATCCATAGTTTTCCCATGTCTGGAGCATCTCTCTGTCTTAACTTTAGTACCAGGGCATGGTAAGAACAATTAATCCTAGATGTGATCCCAGGAACTGACTTGGAGTGAGTTTTGCAGGGAGACCATGGCTCCACCCGTGTGTGTGTGTGTGTGTGTGTGTGTGTGTGTGTGTGTGTGTGTATGTGTGTGTGTAAATACAGACATGATGCCATTTGGCACCCAAAAATTTGTTAGTCAAAGAGATCTGCTCCTGTCAGCACAGCAGTTCCCTCATAGGAGCTCTCACACTCTGGAAGGCTCTGAGGGACCCATTTTCATTTCAGAGATGCTGTGTGAAGACGCTTGTTTTAGTCAGCATTGGAAAGTTGTTCTCCAGAGGTGCTCAGGGTTTTCCTGAGTTGCTGTTTTGGTTTTCCAGTTAATCATTTTATCTGCTCCAAGTCAGTTCCTGCTCCAGCAGAGCCACTGGCCTTCAGCCCTCGTGTTCCCGGCCTGTTTTTAGCTTGGCATCACAATGGCACATTTTACAACGACTTTAATTGGCCCTTGATAATCCTCCTTTTGACATCACCCAGAGTGGCTTTATAGATGAACAGAGTCACATTGTAGTGTGGGAATAGTGGCTGCTGGATGATGCCCCAGCTCCAGTGGAGCTGACTGGAAATTGTGTTTGCAGAGAGCAGCTCCTGCCTCGGGAGTGCCCACGCTGACAAAGCTGGGTTTGTCCCGGGGTGCTGCTTCTGGGGTCGGGGTCAAAAGGGCTGCTGAGAACGTGTTTGAAATCCTCTGTTTGCAGATACCACAAGCTGGGGACTGGGTTCAATCCCAACACCTTGGACAAACAGAAGGAGAGGCAAAAAGGGCTCCCCAAACAGATCTTCGAGTCCGACGAAGCTCCGGATGGCAACAGCTACCAGGATGAACAAGTAATGTGCCTTTAAAAGCTCCCTACATAAAACCTAATTTATAGTCCTGCTTTAAGAGTGCAGTCCTTTTCCCATTATCAGTTGCTTCTAATTTGTTGGCTCTCAGGATGACCTCAAGCGCCGCTCAATGTCGATCGACGACACTCCCCGGGGCAGCTGGGCCTGCAGCATCTTCGACCTGAAGAACTCCCTGCCTGATGCCCTCCTCCCAAACCTGCTGGACAGAACCCCAAACGAGGAGATCGACCACCACAACGAGGACCAGAGGAAGTCCAGCAGGCATAAGGAGCTTTTTGCACTGCACCCAGCGCCAGATGAGGTATTTTTACCTGCATGTGGGTGAGACTAAAGAAGTGAAGGGTGCAGGGAATGTGAAAGCTGTCAGGCTGCCACGGATTTAAAGGATTTGAGATCACCTGTGTTTAACATGCATGAGAACTGCAGCTATTTTGTGTTTTTCAGCATATTGTCTTGCCCATAGATATTACTTTCTGAAGATTGGGTTTCCCTTCTGGTTATGCAATCCCCAGTAATGTAGAAACATTAAAGGGATTTAATTTAGCATATTTATAGCTGCTGATGAATGCACCATGCTGGGAAGCCTCGGATTAAATTGGTGCTGTGTCTTAGAATAAAAAAGTGATAGATGTGTTTGCCTCCTGATTCTGCTGGTGGTTTGTACAGGGCTTGTGTGTCTAATTCCAGGAGGAGCCCATAGAGAGACTCAGTGTCCCTGAAGTACCCAAAGAACACTTTGGCCAAAGACTCCTGGTGAAGTGTTTGTCCCTGAAGTAAGTACCACTCCAACAGACAGCTGCACTGCAGAAATGCAGAATTTAAATCTTCTGCTGTGTCCACGTGCATCTGGGATAACTCCACTGCCTTGTTTATTGTTCTGGAAGGGCCATTGCATTGTTTAGTCATAAGCTTTGAAGTTAATTTTGTAAAAGCAGAGTTACACAGTTGTATCTTCAAGACTTCCTGCAGGTTGATGAGACAGGAAATATCCACCTCCCCTGGCTTTTCTCCCTGTTGCTTTCCAGCTCTACCTGTTCCATGTCACTGGCACGTGACATGAGGCTTCCCCACACTCCTCCAGGGCTCTGAAGTTGGCCACTCACTGGTGTTCCCCTCCCTAATGATGAAATTCGAGATGAAATTTAAAGATTAAAAACGCTCCAGCCTTAAAAACATAAAGACAACCAAAGATTTGCCAAAGTTTAGGCTCAACAACCTTGACTGTGTCCCTTTAAGAGTGAAGACTTTATATACTTAGTAAGCATTAACTGGAGGAATAGAAACCTGTTAAACAAGTTTAATGAAGTGGAGCTCCTGAATATAGGGTTACCTGCAGCTGGTTCATTGCCTATAACTCTTCTCTAATAACACAAGGTAAAATTTTACTGTTATTCCCTTGGAGAAATAAAGTACAAAACTGATTTTCCACACTGCTGTATTCATCTTCTGTGTCCTCAGTTAGGTCAACCCTTCTTATTAGAGAGCTCCAGTTGCTGCTCATAACTGAGATATATGTGTGGGACATTTCTCCTGCTCGTAGAGTACTCCAGGACCTAATATAGCCATAGAGATGAACTGATTTTGCAGCCTTTTATGAACTGGAACAACATAATATGCAGTAGCAGTGCAGCTTTCCCTCCAAAGGAGGCTGTCTTTAGCATAAATAAGTTAGATGCTGGAAATTAATGTTTTCTGCTCTTTAAGCATCTCTTGCTGACTGCAAATTTATAGCAAATCTGCCCAGCTCCATGTTTGCTTGTGTACCTGGGAATCTCTGAGCCCGTGCTTGGGGCTGTAATCCAAGATTGTGCCATCTCAGTGGCACAAAACAAAGGCATTTTCCCCAAGGAGAAGGCTCAGATCACCTAAGCAGGGTCATTTCCAGGTTAATCTCAGCTTTGTTGCAAAACTGGAGAAAACACCTGTTTGGTGGTGGTGTCCCTGGTGGAAGGAGGAGCTCCAGGCTGAAGCTGAGAGATCTCTGCCAGGGCTGGCTGTGGAGGGGATCCCAGCATGGATTCTGTGGGGAGGCTGTGCAGACAACAATGGCATTTCAGCCCCTCCTCACTGTGGTGCAGGAACAGGTTTTGAATGTTTTTAAATTCCTTTAACTCCCCAGGTGTGCTAACAAATTCAGCTCTGTTTGGTGGGTCAGTGTTTGTGTTGGGAGTGTTGGAATTTGCATAAACACTGGAGAACAGTCACTGTGGAAAGCTGGCAGCTTTCTAAGGGAGTTTCTGGTATTTTCTAACAGTTACCTGTTGAAAATTGCCAAAATAGGTGTAGTAGTGCTGAGAGGAGCAGTTGGCCATTTAGCCAGGGCTTCTCCAGGGACTCAAAGGAGCTGAGTGCTCCAATTATCCCAATTAACAATTCCTCTCCCTTTGAGGAAGCTTTTGGGTTGCTTTGCTTGGCTTTCAGTTAAAATGGCTTTTAGAAGGTCCAGGGAGCACTGACATAGTCCTGGTGGGAGGGACCAGGACAGGAGTGGGGTGGAAATTGGGAAACAAAATCCCTTTGGAGCAGGAGCAGCCCTTGGCTTGGCTCAGCTGCTCCTGCCATCTCAGTCCCCATCACCCAGGGAGGATTTGGGCACAGGGTTGGTTATTCCTTCTGACAAAATGCAAGTCAACTGATTCTGTGTTTCCTTCTTTCAAGATTTGAAATAGAAATTGAGCCCATTTTTGCAAGTTTGGCTTTGTATGATGTTAAAGAAAAGAAGAAGGTAGGTTTTTAATTACTTGAGCGGGACATTTCCACTGAAATTTCAAACTGAAAATGGAGGAATTAATTCTGGTGGCAAAGCTTTTAGAGGACAGTGACAGAGAGGTTGGAAGAATGATGAAAGCATTTCATGAACCATCTTGTGTGTTCTTGGAAAAGCAGTTGAAGTGTAACCACTTTCCTAAAAATATTATCTAATATGTGAGTGCCTGAAATCAGAATGAATATATATATATATATATATATATATATATATATGTTTGTGTGTGTGTCTTTTTATTCTCTCAAACTTATCTTCTCCAG
>VZTB01008991.1:0-77161 GCA_013397245.1 Thryothorus ludovicianus | reverse complement strand
TTGTGTGTGTGTCCAATTTGGCTTTCAAAAGTCTCTTCCCCAGAGAGACCTTAGGTAACTGAAACCTTTTATTTAGATCAGGTTTTTATGACTTTCTTAATCTCTTTTTGGTGACTCAGCATGGCATGGGTCCAAGCAAGACTTCAATAATGCACGAGAAAGTCACACATGCTAAAATTGCTAAAATCAAAACTGAGGAGTCTTCTCAAGATCTAAGTTACAGGAAATGCAAAATACATTTATTTGCCTATTTATGTTCAGTGTTTAATATTTAAAGAGTCTCTTAGTTTTCCTTATTCAAGATATTAGCAGTAGTGGAGAGAAAAATGTTAAAAATATGCATTTTGACATTTATCTCTTTAAGACTTGAATTTAATGCATTGAAATTTAAGTTATGTAGATGAGAGTATGTGGAATATTATGTGAACTTTGTTTAATATTTAAATCACATTTCATAAGCCAATTTTATCATCTCATTACTCCTTTTTTTTTTGGCTCTAACGTAGTAGGTTCTTTAGTGACCTCTGGTGTTGGTAGCCTGCTCACATCTTTTTTTTGGGCTCTGAAGCTTTGCAATCAAGGATTTGGTGTTTCAGGGTAGAAAGCTCAGTGTCTGTCTTTTGAGGGGTGTTGTTATTTCTTTTTCTGTTTCTGTTTTGGTATTTTGGTGTTTTCAGTTCAGCTAACAGTGGTAATTCTTAATCCTGTGGTGGAGCTAAACACCTTAGAGGAGCTGGAGGAAATTTTTTGGGTAGTTTGTGGTGTTTCCTCCATTTCCTTTCTCACTGTCCTGCCTTGATTTCTTAATCAAAAAGGCTTTTTTTTTCTTTTCATACATGGTTTGAAACTAGGAGTTTTTAACCTGTATTTTAAAACAATTTTAAATTGTCCATGAAGAATTTATTTAAAAAAAAATTAATTAATTAATGCTTGAAACCCAATTTGTTCCTTAGATTTCAGAGAATTTCTACTTTGATTTAAACTCTGAGCAAATGAAGGGAATGCTTCGGCCTCATGTCCCCCCTGCTGCTATTTCCACCCTGGCCAGATCTGCCATCTTTTCTATCACCTACCCATCCCAAGATGTCTTTCTAGTAATAAAGGTAAGAAATGCCAGGGAAATTGCAATTAATGTGTTCTCTTGATTTCTTTATTTAAATAAAATACAAATCCTGTTCTCAAAAATGTAAACAGTGCTGCTTTGTTTTAAGTATTCTCACTTAAATTCCTTTGTAACAACCAGTTCAGTGCCCTGAAACTTGAAGAAGCACAAAGGTTTGCTTGATGATATAAATCAGTTTTCTGAGGCTTGACCTTGGTTTTCAGATAAAACAATGTGCTGACTCCTTAAAATGACAGATAAGTCAGGGATTTAAAAATATCTATTGATCTGAATCTCATTTCAAAAATGATGCACACCCCTCAGCCAGATTTTCAGATGTGTTTAAGGGCTGAAATTGCTAAGAGAATGAGATCCATAATTTAAATAAAATGCAACATTGGTCAGTCCTGGGATAAAGTACACAAAGATAAAAATGATTCTCTCTTCTCTCCTTTGATTCAATGAGTGCACAAATGTTGCTCGTTCAGGTGGGTGTTTGAATGAAGATTTTTGGCTGGACTCTGGATAAAAATCATCCTGTAGTCAAAAGAGGAGCTGAAAACATATTTTCAGCTCCCAGGCAGTGTGAAAGTTCTGCAGGAAATGCTTCTTAAACAAGGACTCACCAGGCTTCAGTTCTTTTGAAAAAATTTTTTGCTTGCTTGAGCTTGTTTAATTTATTAATCCTTGCTGCATACATGTTCTTATAATGGTTCATTTTCCCTTCTCAGCTGGAAAAAGTTTTACAGCAGGGAGATATTGGGGAGTGTGCAGAGCCTTATATGATTTTTAAAGAATCTGATGCAGCAAAGGTAAGAATTTTTTTGGTGTTTTGATAAGAAATTGAACGTATTTTCTTTTAGTGTGATAAAAGTTGATACTGTTCCTGTCTTTAAAAGGATCTATTTTTAATTAAGAATTTAATCCCATTCTAAAGGCCAGAAAAGAGCCAAAGACCTTTGAGTCTTGATGCCTTATTGGGGTGGAGTAGTTAAAGGTCAGCAGTTTTTGTGGCTGTCAGGGGAGATTTGTGGTTCCCATCAAACTCAGTCATCTGTGATTCCCTGTCCCAAAGGATCAGCTGGGTCAGGGGGAGGCAGCTTTTGATGGGAATTTGCAGGAAAAATTTCAACTTTTCCACTGCTTTTGCAGCTTTAACCCCCTTGCTTCTGCCTAAAGATTCTAAAAGAACCTCAGAAATGGTTCCTAATTTTGAGTGCAGTTGGGTTGAAGCAGGTGGAGATCAAAGGGTAATGAGGGCTGGGTGAAGGGCAGAGGTTCCAGCCCTTCTTGTGATCCCAGCCTCCCCACTGGGCTTTTTCAAAAGCTTGGATCATTTGTTAATTTTAATCAACCTCTTAATGAAATGTTTGCTCCCTAAAGCTCCAAAAATTGCTCTTTAATATGCAGAGCTATGGAAAAATCCTTTTTTATTCCCTTTTTTTCCTTGACAAAATGAGTATGATACTACTAGTATGATTCCTGAAAGCATTTGAAGAATGTTTTGAGTTCCCCACACGACTCCAGGTGATCTGAGCACCTACTGCATAAAATCGCATTAGGGAAGGCCCTTTCAGACTTCACAGGAGAAAATTCAGATTTTCTTGAAGGAAGAGTGGGCAGATGAGCTCGCTGGGGTTTGACAAGCTGTTCAGGAGGGTTAAGAACATAAAAGATTGTTCTGACTGTCCTCTGGTGGCCTCTTTTGGGAAGCAGAAGTTGCATTTTCCCAACACTTGGTGATCCTCCTCTGGAAGGTGCTACAGAAACACACAACCACTGGGAGTTAGAAAAGACACCATCGTTCCTCACTGATTTTTCTAAATGAACCTGTCTCTCTCCTTTTAACCTCTTGGACTGAATATTTCCTTCACAGAACAAGGAAAAGTTGGAGAAACTGAAAGGCCAGGCAGAGCAGTTTTGCCAAAGACTCGGGAAGTACCGGATGCCTTTTGCCTGGACAGCCATCCACCTCATGAACATTGTGAGCAGTGCTGGCAGCTTGGAAAGAGATTCCACTGAAGTTGAAGTTGGCACAGGAGGTACAGCACTTGGCATCTGCAGGAGGGAATGTGGGCAAATCCAGAGGTTTTGATTCATATCCTGTAGGTGCTGTTGCTCTTTTTATTGCTTTCCTTCCTCTGCCCGGATGGTCTGGGGTCATGGTTGAACAAAACTGAAAAGTCCATGATAACAAATGGATTTATCTTTCAAGGATTTTACAAGCAAACCATCTGTTATATTATTTAAAACCAGGCTTGTGAGACTGAGGGAGCATTACAGGCTGATGAACATTTTCCAAAGGAGTGGATTAATCTTTGTGAGCCACATAGCTCATCCGAAACTGCTCTTCAGCATCCCCAAAACTGCCAACTTCATCATCTTTCAGAGCAAGGGAAATACATAAATCTCAGCGTGATAAAGACTTTTATAACAGCAGGAAGGCACTGGGGTGAGGTGGCTGGGAGGGGAGCAGGAGTCAGCTGTGCTCCAGAGCAGGATTGCTTGAGCATCACCACCTCTTCTGTCACCTCATGGCATCATTCCCTCTCCTCCTGTGAAAACAATCTTGCTTGGAACCAAAGGTTTTTGCAGTGTGACTTTTCTGCTTTAATTTCTGATTCCTTTTCCTTTCACTGTTGTGTTTTGCAGAACGTAAAGGGTCATGGTCGGAGAGGCGGAATTCCAGCATCGTGGGGAGGCGTTCCTTGGAGAGGACCACGAGTGGGGACGAGGCTTGCAACCTGAGCAGCTTCAGGCCAGCCACCCTGACAGTGACCAACTTCTTCAAACAGGTGTGGCAGGAAGGTGGCTCACGGAGGAGTTATTTCTTGGACAGAAGGGTTGGATCACGTGGGGTTCATTTGTGATATTTGTTTCCGTTCCCCGATCGCAGGGAGTCTTGGACCAGCATTCAGTGGGTTTATTTTATATATTTATATATCAATTCTTATGGAATAACAGACTGGTTTGGGTTGGAAGGGAGCTTAAAGGCCATCCAGTGCCACCCCTGCCATGGGTGGGACATCTTCCACTGTCCCAGGCTGCTCCAGCCTGGCCTTGGACATTCCAGGGATCCAGGGGCAGCTGCTCTGGGCACCCTGTGCCAGGGCCTGCCCACCCTCCCAGGGAACAATTTCTCCCCAATATTTAATCTAAACCTACTCTCCTCCACTTAGATATTACATAATATTATATATTAATTCTGCTGGTAGTGAATCCAGTTCCTCAGAGTGATTTAATGTTGGCATCAGTTCCCTGGACACATCCAGGGATCCCTGAGGAAAACAAAGCATTCTGCTTCTGATGCTGCTTTGCTGACTGGCAGCTCTTCCTAGCCAGAGCTTGGGATTTTCCTGAGGAGGAGTGGAAAACATGATTAAAGGGAACAAATTTTTTAGTTAAGCTTAGCAAAAAGTAATGAGTTGAAAATTTTCTAAGATTTGCTTAATGTCACATCTAGTTAAGGCAAAACTGGTCACTAAGTAATGATTTACAATAGCATGTATTTATTTACTTGGTTGAGGTTATTTTTACTTTGAAGCAGCTCATTTTATTAAATTTGTCCTTTAAAAACTGCCAAACATTAATGTTAGATGTTAAACTTCAGATTCTTTATCTTCCTTTTCTCCTGTGAAGTATAATTAGTTGAACACTACCCAGTGTTTTTCTCCTTTCATTTTCCTTTTTTTTTTTTTTTTTTTTTAAATATTGTGATTTCTTACCTTTGAAATCAGGTATCTTCTGCTTTTGGGTGGCAGAGTCTCATTTTCTGTAATATTTCCAAAATTAGCAAAACTCTGAGCTATTAGAATGGGCACAAGGAAGGCTGACAGCAGACTCCTTGCACTTCTTACTTTTCCTGAAAAAGAAAGCTGTTCTGGGCTCATCCCAAAGGAAAGGCAGAGGAGAAGGAATAAGGATCACCTCCTGAATGACAGCTACTTTTTCAAACCATTACACTTGCTACAAAATGGATATTTTTGGGAAATCTCTTAGCAGCCATTTCCAGTTTGGAAAAAGATAATATTGATGGGGAGAGGAAAGGTTTTCAATTAAAAGTTCCTGCAGCTGTCAGGATGATTAATAAGGGACGAAGGAAGGGGAAAGGATGGAGCAATGAAGTGTAATTGAACACATTAATGTTAACACCTTGTTCTGGGAAGGGGCACTTTGATGTCAGGGGGGAGAGCCTGTGGGCTGAGAGGGTTTGTGCCAGTCTGAGAGGGTTTGTGCCAGTCTGAGAGGATTTGTGCCAATCTGAGCCAAATCTTGCACCCTGAGCAGGAGGGGGATCGCCTGAGCGACGAGGACCTGTACAAGTTCCTGGCTGACATGAGACGTCCCTCGTCGGTGCTGCGCAGGCTCAGACCCATCACAGGTACCCAGGCAGCCCCTCGGGGCTCAGCAGTGTGGTCAGTTCCTCCCCCAGGTCCCCAAAGAGATCCTTGAGAGCAATCCCTGGGCAGCAGGAGCACTGGAGGTGTTACAGGGCAGGTTTGCCACTGGCACGCTGAGGGTGGTGCCTGTGGGAAGGTGCAAACCCCAAAACCCCAAACCCAGGAGCCTCTGTTTCCCTCTCTACCCCAACCCCAGGAGCCTCTGTTTCCCTCTCTACCCCAACCCCAGGAGCCTCTGTTTCCCTCTCTACCCCAACCCCAGGAGCCTCTGTTTCCCTCTCTACCCCAACCCCAGGAGCCTCTGTTTCCCTCTCTACCCCAACCCCAGGAGCCTCTGTTTCCCTCTCTACCCCAACCCCAGGAGCCTCTGTTTCCCTCTCTACCCCAACCCCAGGAGCCTCTGTTTCCCTCTCTACCCCAACCCCAGGAGCCTCTGTTTCCCTCTCTACCCCAACCCCAGGAGCCTCTGTTTCCCTCTCTACCCCAACCCCAGGAGCCTCTGTTTCCCTCTCTCTACCCCAAACCCAGGAGCCTCATTTTCCCACTCTCTATCTCAAATCTCCAAACCCAGGAGCCTCTGTTTCCCCCTCTCTATCCCAAAGGAGATCTCTCTCCTGGCTCTTACTCCTGGTTAATAGGAACAGGCTCCACCTCTGTTTGAGAAAGGGGAATAGAAACCCTGGCACACCTCAGTGAAGCTGGTCCATGACCTCTGCTGTTGTCCTTGATAATATTTACTTAAGCTGCTCTCCAGGGACAGCAATCCTGCTTCTTCCTTGGGTCATCTGCCCAGCTCTCAGCTGGCCTGGCAGCCAGGTTAGGTTTTAAGAAAACTTTGCAGAATTATCTTGCTGCAAATTAATCTGGATCTGGTCTGCCATGGCCCTGGCAGTGACCAACTTTCCAAGCACTGGGATGTTGTGGTCAGTTCACCTAAATTCGCCTTTGTTTTATAGCCTGACCAATCTCAGGGTTTTTCAGCCTTTCCTCTGATGGAGTTTTGTTTGTAACAATAGCTGGGCCTCTCAGGAGCATTATTTTGACTGCATTTCCCCAGTTTTTCTTATCTGTGCCTAGTTAAGATGCATATTTTCTGTTGGTTCTTATTATCTGGTCCCCTGTTGCCTTTGATATCAGTTGAATCCACTGATACTTGTTAACAAATCCACTTCAGCTTTAATTTATCATTTGTTGATTTATTAAATTCACAATACAGTATGTCAGTGAATATATAGGATCTTAACCTGAGGAAACAAAGCACAGTTACGCTTTCAAATATTAATTTCTGGTTATTAATTACTGAAATGCTTTTTTTCTTGCAGCTCAGTTGAAGATAGACATCTCTCCAGCTCCAGAGAACCCCCACTACTGCCTGACCCCAGAGCTGCTGCAAGTCAAGCTTTACCCAGACAGCAGAGTCAGACCTACGAGAGAAATCCTGGAGTTCCCTGCCAGGGATGTCTACGTCCCAAACACCACATACAGGTCAGAGTTTGGAAATCCATTTCACTTTCCAGGGCCCGACATTGCCAAGTGTAGAAATTCCTCCCTTATCAGCGGGGTTGTTGCAAAATTTGGTTTGTGGGCAGAGGTGCCAGAGGCACGGGGAGGGTTCGGGCTGACACAGCAGAAAAGGCTCAGCTGGGGAGGGACAAACAGGTTTGCATCAAACTTGGCTGTGAATAAGAACACAGGAGAGGTTTCTCCATCTCCCAGAATTTGGGGTGGAATTTGGTTAAAGTTTTTTCAGTTTTGTGTAAGGTTTTTCCTTTGCTAAAGTCACCGTTCTTCTGCTGGTTTTGTTAATTTATGTCACTTTCAGTGACATTTTTTTTTTTTAAAAAAAAAAAATTAGAAAAATAGAAAAATAGCCCTGAAAAATAGGAATTTTTTCTAAATATTGTAGGAAACAATAACCTTTCTATAACAAAACCCAGGCTGGGACCAGATTTCTTTTCATAATATACCAGTATTAATTTAAACCTTTTTCTCAGTATCTTTGAAGACATTGCATGGCTGAGTTGAATTGACTTCATCAGTTGAGTAATTTCACCAACTTAGCAAATCCTTTATTTAAATTTAGATACAAACCAGGTTTTTATAAATCAAAGCTTACAAGAAGGGTTTAGTCAAATCCCAGATCCTGTATTTTGAAAAGTCTCAGCCATTTATTCATTTGTCTGTTTATTTATTGGACAGGTAATTTAACATTACAGTAAACCAGTACAAATAAGCAACACTGTATGATCTCATCTCTGTTACAAACTCATAAAGGATTAATTTATTTTTTTTTGGCAGCATTTCTGTGATTAACACTTTCTCTTCACCGGGTTTCACTCTGACAAATTACAACCAAAACCATTTCCTGTGCGAGTGCTGAGCTAAAAAATCCACACTGTACAAGGGTTGGGGAAAATAAACAAGTCAATATGACTCAGGGGAACTGCAGGATTGGGGGCTTTGTGAGTCAGCACTTGCAGGGCCAGCCCGAGGCTGTCACTCTGTGTTCTGCAGCTGAATTCAGCACGTGAGTGTCCCCAGGACCAGCCCTGTCCTGTGGGTTGTGCCTGCTGGGTTTGTGGGTTGGCACCCTTGACCCCACTGGAGCAGCTGTTCCCCAAGTGAAAGGTGTTTTTTTGTTGTTGGTTGTTTATTTAATTCCTTGGTTGGTTGGACTGAAAGGTCACAAGGGCTTGGCTCTGATTCATTCTGGGTGAGGAGAGAGGTCTCTGCCTCCTTTCAGGAGCACAGGGCTCCAGACAGCATGGACTGGCCTCAGCTGCCCTCCTGGAAAATTGGGGATACCCAGAGCCCTAAAATGAGGAGTTACCCATTTTTCATTTGCTCCTGAAACACTCCACAGCAAAAACATGAACCATTCAGGCAGTTACTTCAAGAAGCAATTTTTTTTTTTTCCCCTAAATGTTTTCCGTAGCCCTTTGTTCCCAGAAAATGCTTTTTACTTTCCCTTTTACACAACCCAGAAAGGAATGCACAGCCTGAAAACCCATTTCCCCAAACAATATTATCCAATATGTGACAGGTTGGCTTGTAGGCATTAGAATTTCATCCTGGGGAGGGAAAAGCTTCACAAAAAAGTTGCAGCACATTGACACTGGGGCTTGAGGGAATGACAATACTCACCAAACTTTTTGTAAGACCATCTCAGATGCCTCAGGTTTATGTTTTGGAGAAATTCCATCCAGGGCATAGATTGGGATGTGGCATCTGTTGGTAAACACAGCATCAAGTCCTTTGGTGTGGTAAAGTTCAGTGTGTTTGTTCTGAGTTCTAATGCAGCAGGTTGAGCACTCAGTCAAGGCTTTTTAAGTCTGTTGGGTGGATCATGATTTTGGTTGACTTGAGCAGGTAGTATCTTCCTTTCTTAGGCCTCCAGTATAAACCTTTTCCTCTGTCCAGCCTTCCCCTGGACCTTGGCATGACGTATTTCCCGTTCAGGTTGGTTTCCTCACACTCGCTGTGCCACCAGCCTCCTGAGGAGCAATGTGGGAATGTCAGACACAAGTCTGCTTTAGACCCTAAATTCCAGCTAAATTGGCATTTACCCAGGATTCCCAAATCACTGAATTGTTTGGGACTTAAGGGAAAGTCTTCTAAAGTCACTGAGTGCAACCATGCCCAGCACTGCCAAGGCCACTACTGCCCCATGTCCCCAAATGTCACGTCTTAAATTTTAAATCCCTCCAGGGACTGGGACTCCACTACCCTGGGCAACTCTGCCAGGGCTTTCCATGAGGAAATTTTCCCTCTAATCAGTTCAAGTCACGTCTGGTTTAACTTAAGGCCATTCCCTCTCCTCTGTCCCTGTTCCCTGGGAGCAGAGCTGGACCCTCCCTCACTGCCCCTCCTGTCAGGGAATTGTGCAGAGCCAGACATTCCCTCTGAGCCTCCTTTGCTCCAGGCTGAGCCCCCTTGGCTCCCTCAGGGATTCTTCAGCCCCTTCCCGGCTCCCTCAGGGATTCTCCAGCCCCTTCCCGGCTCCCTCAGGGATTCTCCAGCCCCTTCCCGGCTCCCTCAGGGATTCTCCAGCCCCTTCCCGGCTCCCTCAGGGATTCTCCAGCCCCTTCCCGGCTCCCTCAGGGATTCTCCAGCCCCTTCCCGGCTCCCTCAGGGATTCTCCAGCCCCTTCCCGGCTCCCTCAGGGATTCTCCAGCCCCTTCCCGGCTCCCTCAGGGATTCTCCAGCCCCTTCCCGGCTCCCTCAGGGATTCTCCAGCCCCTTCCCGGCTCCCTCAGGGATTCTCCAGCCCCTTCCCGGCTCCCTCAGGNTCCAGCCCCTTCCCAGCTCCCTCAGGGATTTTCCCGCCCTTTTTCAGCTCCCTCAGGGATTTTCCCGCCCTTTTTCAGCTCCCTCAGGGATTCTCCAGTCCCTTCCCAGCTGCCTCAGCTGCTCCAGACCCTTCTCCAGCCCCATTCCCTTCCTTGGCCATGCTCCAGCCCCTCCATGTCCTTGTCCTGAGGGGCCCTTCCCTGGACACGAGATGACCCTCTTGCATTCTTTCCGGCATCCACAATTTTCAAGAATGCCTAGGATGATATCCGAAGTATTTGTTGCATGAAGCAGGTGGGTGAATTTTGTATCCTGTGGTTTAATCTCCTAACTGCTTTTTCAGTTGTTTGCTCTCTACTATAAACTGGCAAACATAAAAGCTTTAGAATATCAGAGAATTAAGAACTCTTTAACCAAATTATCTCCAAGGAGAAATGGCCTCAGCCCTGCATCTCTTGCTCTTTTGAGAGTGATTATATTGTGTGTGTTTGACAAGCAGCTAAAATCTGCCTTGGAATGGAAACTCACTCATTATTAACTTTTGGGTTGTAGCCTAAATGGAGTTAGAAGTCAGTTCATCCGTGGGTTTTTTGCAAAAAGGGATCAAACAATCCAGCCTGGGGCTGCCGCACCAGAGGAGGGCCAGCCCTTTGCTTCAGAGTTCGGAATCTCATCCTGGGGGTTATTTCAGCCTGTGCTGCCTGTTCTGTTTCTGGTGGGAGACGGGATTAGATGGGATATTGGGAAGAAATCCTTCCTTGTGAGGATGGTGATGGACTGGCAGAGGTTTTCTGGAGAGACTGTGCATTCCCCATGCCTGGAAGCATCCAAGGCCGGGCTGGACGGGGTTTGGAGCACCCTGGGATGGTGGAAGGTGTCAGTGTTGAAACGGGCTGAGCTCTGAGCTCCCTTTGAGCCAGGCCATCCCGTGTGTCAGAGGAGCTGCCCTGCCCTGCCCTTCCCTGCCCTTCCCTGCCCTTCCCTGCCCTTCCCTGCCCTTCCCTGCCCTTCCCTGCCCTTCCCTGCCCTGCCCTGCCCTGCCCTGCCCTGCCCTGCCCTGCCCTGCCCTGCCCTGCCCCGGGGCCGTACCTGGGTGGCTCTGGGGGCAGTTGTCTGTGGTGGAGAAACGCAGCTGGGTGTGCTCGGGCAGCGCGTTGGGGATGCTCCCGGACAGCCTGGACAGCTGCAGGGTGAAGTTGGTGCTGGGGCCCCCCAGGCTGAAGCTGTACTCGATGTGCCTCCTGTTCCCCCGCCAGTCCTGCAGCTCCAGGCGCAGCAGGTAACTGCCCTGCTGGGTGATGGAGTGGATCTTCTTCAGGCCCAGCCAGAATTCCTCTGCAGAGTTGGAGGGAAGAGATGCTGAGGTTGGTTTTAGGGGTAAGCTGCAGGTTGTGTGTGTGAAAATACAGTATTTAAAAGGCTTTATTAATTGCTTTAATTAAATCAGTGATTTGAGTCTTGGGGACTGTTGATCTTTGAAGAGGTCTGCTGCTACATTCTTTTTGTTTACCTCTGCTTAATTGCACACTGATGATCAATAAAAGCAAGAGTTCTAAATGAACTGGAGCTTCCCCCTTTAAGTTTCCCACCTCGTGTGAAACTCTGGGAGGGAGCTGGAGACATTTTAAAGGTGTGTAATTGGAAGTGTGTGACAAATGAAGCGAGTGACATTCATAAAATCTAATGGCAATTGTTGCATTTTGGGAGGAAAGAGCTGCAGAACCAAACTGGGGTTTCGACATCCTCGTGTACAAAGGGAGTTTTTCTTTTGCTGGAATTTCTGATCATTAGTTTAATTGGTTTCATATATTATATTCATTAAGTAGTTATTATCAGTGCAGGTAATTGCCATATGTACAAAGTAGGGCTGAATGTGAGTGCCATGCACACAGCTGGCATTTAAAACTATAGAAGGCAAGATGGTTGAAGAAAATACTCCCTAATTTCCAGGTCAGGAGCTGTAACCTGGTTTATTTTATCACTTCAGAAGATGCAGCAGAACACTGAGTAGGACACAACTGAGAGCAGTGAGAGTCTGCAAAACCCAACACTGAAAACATTTGGGTGCATCTTGGTGCAATATTTGGGAACTGGGAGACCAATCAAGGAGTCACTAAAGCATCCAGTGGAGTGAGATAAACTTTACAGGTGAAAGTCTACTTCAGCTGTGAGCTCCTGTCCCAAAACTGAGGGAAAGCTTGAGATACAGCAGCTCTTTTTTATAAAAGATGTGGAAATAAGTCAATATTGCTGCTCAACTTGGTGAGGTTTAGACCTGTGTTATGCTTAGAAAGTCAGAATATTCCCTAAACAAGAGGTCACCCATTTTATATGAGAAAAACAAGGGAAATATCCTGGAGGAGGAAGCTGTTGGGCAGCACTTGGTGCTACAAATTCTCTGGAGTTGATGATTAACAGGGGAACGTGGGTGTTTCCTCACCCTATGCAGCCACTGAGGGGATTGGCCACTCTGGAGAAGCCTGAGGTGTTTGCTCAGGGGAGCACACACAGCCTTGGGCTCTCCTGAGGCTGGAAAAATTGGGGTGGTTTTAGGGATAACAGGATTTTAGGAAGGTTCAGAGAAAGTAGTGACAGCAGCTTCATGAGGTTTTGCCTTTGTGTATATTTGAAAGGCTTTGGGAGGTGCTTTTATAAGTAGTAAAATCTTGATAAAATAGTGTTGAAAGCATTCTGGCCTTGATTCAGTTTCTAAACTCACATTTCAAGGGATGTCTTTGAGAATTTCACGAGTTACGTGTTCTAGTTAGCACTTCCTGGTATTTCCTATAAATCAGTCAGCTGTTATTTGCAGGTTTACTCTGCTTTCCTTTCCATGAGAAGATTCAGCTTCTCAAATCAATTGATACCAAGAGACACAAAAGAAAAAAGGAGTTATTTACTTACCATTGAGGTCACCAAAACCGTTTTCGTAGGCATCCCAAGTTTGGTTGAAGTCCAATGATCCATCCACTCTCCTCTGGATTACAGTCCAGGATGTGCCTGTGAAAAGGGGAAATAAGTCACAGCTTGGCCTTGGCCTCATTACCTGTCCCTGAGTGTGCTCCAGTTTTGAAGTGGAATGAGTCAAAGGCTGCATGAAGGGAATTCAAGTGAGCCCAACTGGAGAGAACCCAGGGGCACTGGAGTGTCCTCGGCCACACTCGGGGTGACTCCACTCACAGAATTATTCTGTTAGGCTGCCTTAGCTGGGTTTCACTTGTTTATGAGGGCTGAGAGACAGAGAAATTGATAAAGAAGAGATATGAAAAGCCCCAGCCATTGGCTCAGAGGGTCACACTCTCTGCTGGTAGTGCCTGGCTGTTGGCACAGCTCCAGGGCAGGGATGAGGTTTTGGGGCCGTGTCCATGCTGCAGCTGCAGAGGGGTCTCCTCCTGACCTGACCCCAGGTCATGACACCCTCACCTCAGCAGCTCCACCAAATGTCAGCAAAGCAGCTTTTTGCAGAGGGCAGCCCTGTGAGTTTTGTTCCAAACACGTGAGGTGGCCCTGCACGTTCTCCGGGGGCAGGGAAGGGATGTGGGACAGGCACAGAGCAGCTCTGGGGGATGCAGAGAAACCAGGGAATGAGGGAGCTGGTCCAGCTGGGGCTGATCTTGGTGGTGGAAGGAACAAATTTGGGCTCCTTAGGTAGGTGAAGTGACAGTTCCTGGCTGAGCCACCCAGATGTGGCACAGGAATCCTGTCCCAGGACTTGCTGCTCTGGATTAGTTTGGCACAGCTCAGTCTAAAGCAGAGCCTGTAAATGGGCAAGTTTTTAATTTTGTGAAGGCAAACTGTTTGCTGTTTGCTTTTCTTTGGGACATGCATTCATGGCTGCCTTATAATGGCTTTTATAATGACAATTTTCATTGCCTGCAGCTAAAGGGACTTGGGATTTGCATGACCTTAATTTATGTCACGTGATTGAATGTCCTTTCCTGAGTATAAACAAGAGGGGAGTAAAGAATGAGAGCAGTGATAAGGAGATTTCAGGATATGGGAAACCTGAGAGCAGACAGGCCACTAAGAGAAGTCAGGAGGGTACATAAATCATAAGTTTTTATATACTTTGAGAGGAGACAAAGTTGTTTGGCTTAAAGGAAGATACTTCTGTGTAAAATAGACTGTTGCTGGCACAACTCTTACCAAATTTCATTTCACAGTAGACATTGAAAGGTTCTGAGCCATTGGGCTGAATAGTGTAGACCCCACTGGCCTGCACCCCGGTGTGGTAGAGAGCAGTGCAGTCAGCAGCAGCACCTGGGGAAGCAAACAGCCTGTTAGAAATCCTGCTGGGGCTGTGCTGAGCTGAGAGCTAAAGAAAAAAAATGGGAATGATCCTGTTGGTCATTTTATTTTACAATAAATGTCATGGAACGGGCAGACTGCTTTAGGCATAATAGTGCAGCTGCCAAGGTGTGCATAGGTTGGGCTGCCTGTGGTTTTTAAGTTAGGCAGGGTTTTAATTTGGAGGAATCTGGAAAGTTTCTAAGGCCTAAGACTAGACTCTGGCAAATGGGCTTTCCTACCTCCTGTAAAGTTCTTTGTAAATACCATGCCCACTCTACACTTCACCAGTGCCTTTCAGCTTCAAAGAAAGGACTTCTACATGCTGTCATTAGCCAGTGTGAAGTAGATTAGTTCTGTGTTCAGTCTCCACAAGATGGACATGGGTAAAAGCATGGTCACAGCATGTTTACAAGAGAGGAATGGATCATGTTCCTGCATTTTTGGACATGGTTCCCGTGTGTCACCCCAGAGACAAGAACAGCTGGAGTGGGGCTAACTAGATAACGACATTTTTTCTGAAGAAGGAAATTAATTCCTTCCCACAGCCCACTGTATAACATAAAAATCTTCTCCTTTTAGTCTTTGACTCCTAAAACCCAAGCCAAGGCTGTCCCAGAGGCTGGAGGGAAGGCAGCCTGTGCTGTAGTCGTGTCTCAGAGAGGGGTCTCACCATCAGCTCTGTATGTCCCAGCCATGGGCCTGTGCACAGCAGAGGGGATGCTCTCTCGTTGCTGGTCCTCCCCAGTGAAGGAATTCTCCAGGAGTTCCTGGAGCTCGATGTATTTTAGCTGGAAGAGCCATAATTACTCTGTTAATTTCCCAAGGCTCTGGAATGATGAGATTCATGGATCAAGACAATGTCATGCAGAGAATAATTTTTCTTGCGGGTGTAATCCTGGAGACTGCCCAATTTACCACATAAAAATAACTTCAGCTCCACGCTGGTGGATTTTGGGTGTGGGTAGGATGCATGAGGGGAGGAAATGACCCCTTCTCATGTGGTGCACCTTAATGGGCAAGCAGATTTAACTTATTTCCTCAGGTGACATCACTCAGACAATTAATGCCAACAGCTAAAGAGGATAGAACCCACAGTTCCTTAGGCTGAAATGCATTTTCCTCTCAGAATAAATTAAATCTGAGCATATTGGATGTGCTGTAGTACAGTGATGCACTTTTGGACTTCCACTCTGGGAGTGGATTTTGGAAATTAAGAAAGAGGCAGAAAGCAATGAGACCAATGGAACAACAAAAATGTGTTAGATAATAAGAGGAAAAAAAATCCCAAGTTAGCAGTCAGGAATTGCAGCAGCCTGGTGCTAAGAGACAAGATCTCAGAGCTGTTGTTGGCCATAGCTCCTGCCTGGCAGCACTGCAGCCTCTCCCCACCTTCCTCTCCTCCCCAAACTGAACAGGGGGAGCCTGACCCCAAGGGTTGGACCCTCAGTGTTAGGAGTGATGGAGGGAGGGGCAGGGGTGCTTCCTGTACCTTGTCCTCCAGCTCAATGATCTGGTTGTGCTGCCTGTCCAGCTGCACGTGCTGGTCCTCCACGGTTTTCAGGAGCTGCTTGATGTCATTGTCCTGCTGCTGCACGAACGCCTGGGGACAGGGAGGGGAGGATGCAGGAGGGTTAGGAGCAGCACACCTAAGCTAGCCCAACCTAAGAGCTTCAGCCATGGTGCTGCCTCTGTAACTCCTGTGCTGGGGCCAGTTTTGAGAGGCACAGACCACTGAACATTGCCCTGCCTTTTCCAGAGAATCCTAGAATAGCCCTAGCTGGAAGGGACCCACAAGGATCAGCAAAGTCAGCTCCAAAGGTTTAAAGGTTTGCCTGCTTTGCCTCTAAATTGAAAAGTTTCTTTGCTTCTGGAGCAAACACCCTTTTTTCTTTTTTGTTTTTTGAGACAAACTCCTGGCAGCTTTGTAGACTCCTTTTTTTAATTGCTCTTTTCCATCTGTTTTCACACCCAGAACAATTATGTTCTGTGGAATCAGCCCTTGATTTGAACTAGATATATGGCACTGATCAAAAAAGGGAAAAGTTCCCAGCATTTAGGGTATCAGCTTGGGATTTGAGAGATCAGGATTCATCTTTTTGCTTTCACACAAACATCCAGTGTTTTCCCATACAAATTGCTTGGTCTTTTTATACTTCTATAAAATACAGTTAATATTTATTTTTCTATGGGAACCCTTATACCCACCTAACTACTTGCATGATTAACATATTAATTTTATTAACACTTGTAAGGTTCTTTGGTTCTGGTGGTCCTACAGCTGCTATAAATGCCTTTCTCTAAAGGTTTAAGCTCCCTTTTTTCTTAACTGAGCAGGCAGTTCCCACTGCATTGATTTGGGATGAGCTAGTGATGTACAAACCCATGGGCTTGGGAATCTCATCATTTCCCAACTGCAAAACTTTTTTATCGTTGTGACGACAAAATTTCTTAAAATTGATTTGCAAATAAATACTGAAAATAATACAGAGCTTTATAATTTTACATTTTTTCACTGAGGAACTGGGGAACTTTACTGCAAAATTAACGCTGTGTCAGAGTAAGACAGTGATTTTTTTTAAGGTTTTTACAGTGATTTCTTTTTCAAAAGGCAGACTATACTCCAGTAAGCATGAGCTTCTATTGCATAATTACTGATGATGGCATTGCAGTGTATTTTGGCTCAGTGTGTCAGGGCCTTTCACAAGTTACTTACTTTGAGTGAAGAAATTTCTTTTGTCTCTTGCACCAAAGGCTGGATAATGGCCAGTTTGGTGACCTTGTCCTCCAGTCCCCACACTTGCTCCTGCAGCTGGATTTTGTTTTGGATGAGGTCTTCAATCTTCAGGTTCATCTCCTGTGAGAGGTTCTTCATCTCCTCGTTGTTGATTTGCAGCCTGGCCGTGGTTTGCCGGAGCTGTTCTTCTTCCTCCTTGATTTCGCTGGTTTGCAGGGAGAGCTCGTAAAAGGACCTGTCAAAAATGTAGAGTTTCTGAAAGATGTCGTTCATCTGGCCCTTGGTCTTGTCGACAAAGTCTTTGAGGCCGTGCCCCAGCTGGAGGAGTCCATTGGTCAAAATCTGGACGTCGTCCAGCATCGCGAATCTCGACTTTGTTTCGGGAGATCCGGCAGAAGCCATGGAGAAAAAATTCTTGTCAGCTGCAGCTGGGAGAGCCAGGGGGGCCAGGAGTAGTAAAACTGCAATGATCTTCATGCTTCCTGCTCTTGGTTCTCTTTGCTCAGGATGCAGGGGCTTTTCCCAGTGATAGCTGGTGCTCTGTGGTTGTTCTGCCTTGCAGAACTTGATCTATTTATACCCCTCTTCATTTTAGGAGAGGGTTGATCATTAAACTGTGTGTGTTTGAACGAGTGTAACCCCTCCTGAATGTAGGTTGATACCTGGGAAGATAAAATTGAGAGACAGGCACGTTGCTGATTAAACTGGTTCTGAACTTTTCCATCTGCCAGGCCTTCTGGTGTAAAATGTTATTGATGACATGATGTTTTTCACTCAGCTCTTCTTAATAGATTAATATTGGGTCATAATCTTGGTAAGGGCTTAAATTGCTCCTTGTTTGTGTTGTTTGGTTCCCTTTATTGCCTCAGGAGTGTGAAAGGATTTTACCGTGTTTTAGAGCCCTGAATGTTCAGGTTGTGAAGCTCCTTGATGAGCTGTGGAAGGGCAAAATATTCCCAGATGATTCACACAACTTGATTTTCATCTCGGGCCATTTTCTGATGTAACTCATTGTGCTGCAGTGGATTTACTTGTCATCGAGCCCAGATTAAGTGAGAAAGAGGGAATTAGGTCCAGAGATTGCCTGGATGTGATTCTACTGTGTTAAGGTTTGTGCAGTAATTTACACCATATAAAACTTATTTTTTAAGAGCTGCTTTCTAGAGGTGGGTGAGATAAATAATACCTCGCTTGCATTTCTCACCTTACCTTTTTTTTTTTTGCTGTTTAAGATTCACACTGCATAAAGAAAAAAGCTGCAGGTGCTGTGAAATAAATGCCCAGTTCTGCAGTGGGTAACATGGGGGTTTTTTGGGTAGTATTGCAGTGTGAGTGAAAGGTATTTCTCTTTCTGGACTCATTCATAGCAATCCAAAAAAAATCAAAATCAAGCATTGCACAATGTGCTTTGGAGAGTTTTCAAGTTTTTGCTAAATTCTTGTATGCTTAGGAGTTCTTCCTGTGGACTTTTTGTTGTGTTGTTCATGTGCATATGCACGTATGATATGAAGCATCCATAGGAAAAATGTTTAAAAAATGAAATTTTTACCTCATATGCTGAACTTTTTGGTAACCTTCCTATTCACAATTAAATACTATGGAAATACTTTAAATCTCAGATTAATTGCTGGGGAATATTTTGTGCCAGTGTGATTTGGATCAGAATTACTGAAGTAGCTGAAGTATGGAAAAACAGCAGAAGCAGAGAGATGATCAGGCCCAGCTCTGGGCAGAATAGGGATTCCTTCAAAAAAAAAAAATTCTGAATTGTTTCTCTGGCATCTGACACGGGGATTTTGGACTGCAAAGCTTGAAGAACTGGTTGTAGAAATTTAAAAAAAACAAACCCAAAATAAATGTATAGACATTCTTCAATCCACTTCACAGTACTGAAGTGGCTTTGGTTTTATGTGGTTTCAAGTGAACCATTTTCTTTTTTAACTATTTCAGGCAAGAAATCTTTCTGGGTTATTTGTGTATTTTGAATTTTTCCAAATCCCATCATCCCCCCAAAATCTTTCTTGGCTTAGACTTTAGAAAAATATGGGAGTTACTCAAGAAATAGCAATGACCAAGCAACTGGGGATCAGACATTTTACCAGGTTTCTACAGCTTGTGTCCCACATGCTGCTGGTGCTGCTCAGGCATGACTCTACTTAAGGAAAAAGTTTGTTTTCCAAAGGGAAAAGGCAGCCAAAAGGCCCTGATGGTAAATCTTAATAAAGCACTAATTAGCTGCCAAGCACATTTCTATATTAATGCCAAGGCCAGTGAAGTCAGGCAGTGCTAAACTCACTGCAGAGCACCCCTAGATGTCACAACAGTCCCAGAGTCCAGAAGAAAAGTGGGACACAGGAAAGCAGAGAGGAGAAAAGCTTCTGGCATGGCTAAACCATAAAATTCAAGAGCTGTGGAAACCCTGAGAGGGAATCTTGCCTCTGAGAATTGTCAGCCCAGTCAGGAAAAGATGTATATAACAAACATGATCCTAAAGATCTTTCGTGCACCTGGGTGACCCTGATTATATGGGCTTTAAATGATTTTTATAGTAGGAATAAAGCATAGAAAAAGGTCTCTGGGTTTTACTGAAAAGGGAAATTTTCATAATAGTTAGAAATTCCCTCTAAGAGTTAGGAGCAGCTCTTAATGTTTTAATACCTTTGTGAAGGATTTTGCAAAATGGCTGCAATGATATTACATAAATATTTAGAGGAGTGCCTGGTGCCATTATTTCCATGACTTGGGAAGCCTTTGCACTTTAGCAATTTATTTTATGGAAGTAAAAGTACTTTGGAGATCTGTTTGAGATAATAGGATAAGCTTTGCATATATTTGGTGTAGCATTTTAATAAATGCTCCAAACACAAGCCCTTGGGTTTAAAGCTCCTGCCTGAAACTTTTATTGATAGAAATCAAGACATTTGTAATGTTCTGTCACTTTTTCAGCCATCAGCCCCTTTCTGTGGCTCCTGTAACTGTTTAGACAGGAAGATCTGAGGTTTTTAGTTATGTAGGGTGGAAGAGAGGCTGGGAGAGCTGGGGATGGGGAAGAGAAGGTTCTGGGGAGATCTTAGAGCCCCTTCCAGTGCCTGAAGGGGCTCCAGGTGAGCTGGAGAGGGGTTTGGGACCATGGCCTGGAGGGACAGGAGGACAAGAGGTGATGGCTTTAACCTGGAAGAGAGTGGGTTTAGATTAGATTAGATTAGATTAGATACTGGGAATAAATTAATTTCTGTGTGGGTGGTGAGGCCCTGACACAGTTTGCCCAGAGGAGCGGTGGCCGCCCCATCCCAGGGAGAGTCCAAGGCCAGGTTGGACAGGATTTGGAGCAGTTTTGGGACAGTGGCAGGGGCTGGAACGAGGTGATCTTCACATCCCTTCCAACCCAAACCAGTCTGGGATTCTCTGGTAAGGCAAAGCAGGATTTTTCCATTTGGGGTCACAGTCTGATTTGCCAGCTGGGCATTTTTCCCCTCTTTCCATGTAAGTTTTCCACAAAGGAAAGGTGCCTGTGGTAGGACAGGGGGGAGCATCCCTCTGTCCCCATTCCAGTGGGATCTGTGCATTTGAAATCCCATAAATACCAAGAGCTTCTTCCCTGTGAAATGCCCTTAATGAGGGCTTGAAAAGCAGTGGAGAGGGGAACAACCTGTCCCTTTCCTCAGCATAAATCAATCCTTTGGATGAGCCAGCCTTTAATATAGGGATCCTGTAGCCTGGCTTCACAAATACCTTAAATCCTTCTCTTAAGCACTAATAATACTTAATAAAAGTTTTATGAGCAAGGTACATTTTAGAGTAAATTTTCACATCCATTTTCATTTTAAAAAGAACATCAAGCAGCAAATGTATTCATGGCAGAACAAAGTAATTTAGGAGAGTCACAAAAATGGCCCTGGCCCCCTCTGAAATAGTAGGAGAGCGTTGATTTGGCAAAGTGACCAGTGGGGATGGGATTCAAAAACTTAATTCACCATGAAGGACTTGAGAGGGAAGAAATTCCCACTTGCCTGCTAAGCTTCTTCCTCTGCCTGCAGGGGTGAGGCACAGCCTGCTTCAGAAATATCCCTGGAGCTGGGCTGCTCCTAGGGAATTCCTTAGGATCAGCATTAGCTGTGTCTGTGTAGATGGGACTGTTTGGGGAGCAAATGGAATTGCCAGCAGAGCTGAGTCCTTGTGTGGGACAAAATATTGTCCTTAGTGCCATTTCAGGCAGCCAAGGGCAGCCTCCATTTGCAGCTGCTCCTCCAGGAGTGTGTCCCAGCAGTGCAGGTGTTTTGGGAACTCCTGGCTTCAAAAGGCACCAGGTACCTCCCCTGAGTTACTGCCCTCCTGAGAATCCAAAAAAGAGATTTTTTGTTAGCAACCTCCTGCTGCCAGCACTCAACAGCAGCTGCTTTATTGTGCCGTAAATGTTGTCCTGCTGTGCTCCTCACTTCACTTCTCTGAGCCCATCTGGCAACTCTTGTCTCTCTGGGACAAGGAACAGTTGGAAACTCCTTACAAATTGTGTTCAGAGCCATGGAATAGCTCCCAGAGGGAAGGGAACCTCTTCCTCCTCCTGCCTCACACGGCAGGGGTGTTGGAGGGTTGGTTCTGCAGTTTTTGGGCAGAATGCAGCGTGCTCTCTTCATCCCTGGGAGCTGGGGGCAGCACTTGGAGCTCTCACTGAGCTTCCATGTGATCATCCCTCCTGGATCCCCTGCAGCTGCAGGAGCCAGGCTGGCCAGGGAGTGATGCTGGTGTGGTGGGCAGGGCTGTGGGAGATGGATTGGGGATTTCCAGGCTGGTTTTTTAAAGATGTGTAACAGTTTGTACATTGAGACTTGTCTGGCAGCAAAAAAAGTTCATTTCCTTTGAATAACTGAGTATAGAAGTGTAAAAGGCTGTAGGGGATGTTGCTTGATTTTTTATTTTTTTTGTCTTTAAAAGAATGTCAAGGAACTTTGTGTAGGTCTAAATTACTTGCACAAAGGACAGGTAGGGGTTTGTAGTGAACAGTTTTGCTGATGAAATGTGAATCCAACTTTCACCTTGTTGGCAAGGGCCCAGCAGGGCTCAGGACAGAAAATACTGCAGAATTTTACATCTCTCATGGCTGTTAAAGGAATCACAGACTTGGAGAAATGAGGTTGGAAGGGGTTTCCAGGATGTGTCCCCTGCCCAGCCAAGGCTGAGGTTGTCTTTAAACCCATCTGGAGGGTGCCTGCCTCACCTGTCCTGACAAACCACCAGGAAATGGAGCTTTCACACCCTCCAAGGCAATTTGTTCTACTGCTTTAACTCTCCTTACAGCCAGAACATTTTCCCTTGTGCTTCACCTAAATCTCCTCTGCTGCAATTTCCTCCCATTAAGTCCTGCCACATTCCCTGTGGATGTGATGAGCACTTTATTACTTCAGAGTTTGAAACAGTTCTTTGGATACCTGGGAGTGTTGTCATTACCTGAAGCTACACGTATCCATTTAGTTTAATCCATTCTCAGAGGAGAAATGTAGCCTAAAGTCATCCTCATGCCAGGAGATTTAAAAAAGAAAAGAGAAAAAAAAAAAGGACAGGCCACAAGAAGGAAGGTATTTAACAGAAAGCAGCTGCTCTGTGTTGAGCAAATAAAGTATATAAAGTAGAAGTAAATAAAGGTTTTTTATTCATATGTTTTCTTAGCACTTGAACTTCTCAGATTGTAGAATAACTGGGGAATTTTTAGATGGATTCTTCAAGTACCCTTCCACACAAGAGCTGTTTCAAAATATGTTGAGAGTTAAAAAATGATGTCCTTTGATGTCTGAAGTAAGGGGTCATTACCAAAGACAAATTGTTTATCTGGATGTGCAGCGCATCTGAGAGAACAGAAAATGTCAGAGCCTCCACTCTGAGCGTTTGCAGGGAGGTTTCAGTAACAACATTAATGAAGGTGTGACCCCTCTGACCCCCTGCTGCCTTTGTCCCCTGCAGGAATCTCCTCTATGTGTACCCACAGAGCCTTAACTTCGCCAACCGCCAGGGATCTGCCAGGAACATCACAGTGAAAGTGCAGTTCATGTATGGAGAGGATCCCAGCAACGCCATGCCGGTGAGGACACTGCTCTGTGCTCCCTGGGAAGGGCAGGGCACTCCCTGCAGGCAGGAAACCCCTGGGCTCAAAGCTCACTGAAATGCAAAATCACCGCTTTGGAGGAATAGAAAATTGTGTTTCAGAGCAAAGAGTGCATTTGTGTAGAGTTTGCAAGGTGTAACAGTGGAGCAGCTGGAATTTTAATGTGAGATTGTTGGTTTTAAGGGTGGTGAGGCCCTGGCAGAGGTTGCCCAGAGTGATTTTCCATCCCTGGAAGTGTCCAAGGCCAGGATGGATGGGGCTTAGAGCAACATGGGATAGTGGAAGGTGTCTCTGTCTCATTCCTGGGATGAGATTTCAATTCCCTTCCAACCCAGCCCGTTCTGGGATTCTGTGTTTGCAGCAGACACTGCTCATGGTTGGAATAGAAGCTTTGCTTCCATGACAAAAGAATTGAAGGTGACAGCTTTGTTCAGGGCCAGCAGTGATCCCCCTCAGAGAGGATCTGTGCAGGGGTTGCATCCATCAGTTCTTCTGCCATGTCTGTGTCCATGTGTCACTGGAATTGTTAAAATTGTGCCTTTTCAGTGACTGGGTGAAGTACTGCCTGTAAATGCAGGGGTGGGGAACAAGCAGGTGTAACTGTACAGGTGCACAGCAAATGGAGCTCTAAATGTCTCTGCAGGATTATGGAACAAATTCTTGGCACAGTTTTATAGGAGGGTTTTTTCCTCTTTTTGCAGGTCATCTTTGGCAAATCCAGCTGTCCTGAGTTTTCCAAAGAAGCCTACACAGCTGTGGTGTATCACAACAGGTAAAGCACAGTGTGGAAGTGCAGTCACCCAGCAGTGACTGGTGTTAATTATTTAACAATCAGGGTCTGGACAGCACTCACAGTGCCTGCAGTGCCAGTTGATGCTGTCCTTAAGAGTTTTGTGACAACTGGGAGACAGAGTCTTTGTTTGCTGTGGTACAAATCAGCTTTGTGTGATCCTGAGCACGTAGCCCAGCTCAGCAGATGCTCCAAGTACAACTCCAGTCAGTAGTCATGAAGATTTATGTTCCAAACTCAGAGTAACAAGTGCCCCTGTTGCTTTCTTGGAGCCTTTTAGACAATTAGGTACAAATTGGAACTACTTGGTCATGAAAATCATTCCATTGCAGCTGGGGTGAGGAGTGCTGAATCCAGCAGGAATGTTTTCCTGGCTTTGCAGCTGTGCCAGGGAGAGATGTCCCAGGGGAGATTCCTGTCCTGCAGCTCGGGCTTGTGGCAGTGTCCATGCTGAGACAGGAGTTTATTGCTCATGTGGTTCAAAGTGCCTCTGTGAGGAGGAGGAGGTTGCTGCCTGTTTTTTGTGGATTAGGAGTTTTTCCAGTTCTTGGTGGTCAGAAAGTGAATTTCAGTCCCTTGGGATAGCCCACAGGCTCCTTTCCCTGCAGATCCTTTAACTCAAGGGGTTCAGTCTCTAGCACAAGGTAGCAAATCACTGTGGGTGGCTCAGCTGAGGCTCTGCTCTCTGCACAGATCTCCTGATTTTCACGAGGAAATCAAGATTAAGCTGCCAGCCACTTTGACAGACCACCACCACCTGCTTTTTACTTTCTACCACGTCAGTTGCCAACAAAAACAAAACACACCCCTGGAGACTCCAGTCGGCTACACCGTGAGTGGCTTTCCATCCTTCCATTTGTCAGCCCAGGATTCACTCAATGCTGGCTCTTTGTTCAGCATCCCTGTGAGCTCACATCCCATTGGAGAGCTTGAGAAATTGGCAGAAGCTCAAAGAAAGCCTTAAGAAAGGTGTGGTTTTATTGTTTTCTTGTCTTTCCAGTGGATCCCGATGCTTCAGAACGGCCGGTTGAAGACAGGTCAGTTCTGTCTTCCTGTGTCATTGGAAAAGCCACCCCAGGCTTACTCAGTGCTTTCTCCAGAGGTGAGCTGAGTTCTGCCTGCTGAAAACCAGCAGAATACATGTGAGAAAAAAATGGGAGGATGTACGTGGACATATCTGTGTGTGCACAGTTATTTATTTCTTAAATACCGTTAGATTTAGACAGAATTTTAGTGTTTGTGCGTGGCTCTGTGTCTGTGTGATCTGACCAAAATAAATGAAAATCAATTAAATTGTGATTAGCAGAGCCTAAGCTCTGCTCTCTGTCACGTCCTCTCTCATTCTTCCCTCATCCTGCAGGTTCCTCTCCCTGGGATGAAGTGGGTGGATAACCACAAAGGGGTTTTCAACGTGGAAGTTGTTGCTGTGTCATCCCTCCACACTCAGGTGGGTGTCCAGAGCAATTACTGGAACAAAATAATCTTGTGACATCAGAAACACTGTCAGAGTTGATGCTGTGAAGGGTGTAACAATCCCTTGTAGTGAAATTACAATCTCATTTTCATTTCTGAGCCAGCACACCTGTTTTTCCACATTCTGCTGAGACTACATTTGAGAAGTTCTGCTTAAAAATATCAGTGGTTTGGCCTTTGTTCACAGGGGGTGAATGGCCAACAGTGTTTTCAGACCTCAGCCTGTTGTGTTGGATACAGCAGCTCTAACACAGCCCAGGCAAATTATGTTTTCTTGTTTTCTTTTTCTTGTTTTCTTGCCTTTCCCCTCCTCTTCTTTTGTTTCTCCCTGTATTTCCCCTCTGTCTATCTTTGATCTGAAAATAAAGATGACAATCATTTTGTTTAATCATTTCAGCTTTTGTTTTATTAATTCCCCCTGTGTCATTTTGATGGGGTGTGTGTATTTTATTTGTGCTGTAAACAGTAATGTGATTTTAGTGCATTTTTGTCTGGTTTTTCTAAGAATACACAGCCTGTGGATTATCTAGTTTTGCCTTGATCACTTTTAAACTACAATCAGAATTAAATATAGACAGATCTCTCAAAGGTGTTGAATTTCTGCTGATATTGTGAGATTTAATGACCAGATAGAAAAATGAGGGTGAGAACCCATCCATGAGACACAAATCCATAGAAAATGAAGATATTTTGGAGATTCTTGCTGATTGTTGCCTTTTTGCTTGTTGTAGGACCCTTACCTCGACAAGTTCTTTGCACTTGTCCATGCTCTGGATGAGCACATGTTCCCTGTGCGAATAGGAGACATGAGAATTATGGAAAACAACTTGGAAAATGAACTGAAGAGCAGCATTTCAGCTTTAAATTCCTCTCAACTGGAGCCGGTAGTGCGATTTCTTCATCTCCTGCTTGACAAACTGATCCTTCTGGTAGTAAGACCTCCTGTCATTGCAGGCCAAATAGGTATTTTATTTAAGTTTTATAGAGAATTACATAGCTCAAAGTTTGACACTTCCAATTTTATCATATTTATGTAGAAGTAAAAAAGTCCATTTTTATGCTTTATTTTAGTGCCACTAATACAGCGAGTGTCTCCCAAATAAAACATGCTGGCATCCAGATCTGGGGTGATATACGTGGGAGTAATATTTAATATTTAATGGAAAACTTCTAGGAAGGACTGGGGATTTGGTGTCCAAATTGAGGCACCAGAAAAGAGCCTGATTTTCCTGGATGCTCAGCATGTTTTTAGCACTGGAGCTGGTTAAGGTGTCTCCATCCTGACAGAAAGGAAGGATTTCAGCTTCTTAGTCACCTTGGAAAATGTGGAAGTAGGTAAAGAAGGAAAATACAGGTGCTGCATGTTCCTGTTGTGGTTCTGGTACTGCCAGCATGAATAATCCCTTCTTTTGCTCTCTGTGAAGGGCTAAGCTCTGGCAGTACAAAAAAATCTCAAGTTTAAGCCAGGATTAGATCCTGAGTATTTAAAATAGCAGTTTTTGCTGATTTTTTTTTTTTTTTTTGGTAGGAAACCTGAGTTTGGACATAGTGGAATATAAGGATCTAAGACTGGTTTAAAAATATTTTCTTTGCTGTATCAATTTTTTAATTACTTAACCTTTCTGGGAAAGAATTTACCTGCATTTTTATTTTATATTTTAATGTTCTTTCAGTCTTTCGGTGTTCTGTATTGGTTTAGCTGGTTTGTATGGAATATTATGGACATTAGTGACTGGATGTATTTAAAATAAGATTTTAATTTTCTAGCTATTTTCTTCATCCTTAATTTTTCTAGAATATCTGCTTCAGTCTGTGTGTAGATTTTTGTGCTCATTTTAAGAACAGCTTTTTTCTTGAAATAAAATGAAATTGTTCTTTTGATACAGTTTGTATTTTAGCTAAGGTTTCAATAGAGGAAATAATTAACTGAGAAAAGCATGATAAATATCCAAAGGGTATTATCCATCAATTAATCAAAGACTTGATCTTGTTACCATTGCAGCTGAAGCCCAAAGTTGGGCTGGTTCCAGAAATGGAGCCTAAATTCATTAACTTTATTGTTAATGAAAGTGGCAGCTGATGACTGGAGCAGCAGTCCTGCTCCCAGGCTGGTTAGACCTGGTTCAAGCTCCAGGCTCAGTTTGGGTGAGAAATGCTGGCTAGGCTCTGAGAGGCTCCACCATTTCCCCTCCAGGAGGTGGATGAGCAGCACTTGTAGGATTTCCCCTGGCTCCTGCTGCAGCCTAACCCAAACCCCTCCCTTTCTGCTTTCAGTTAACCTGGGCCAAGCGTCTTTCGAAGCGATGGCATCCATCATAAACAGGCTGCACAAGAACTTGGATGGCAACCAGGACCAGCATGGCAGGAACAGCCTTCTTGCTTCCTATATTTATTATGTTTTTCGTCTACCCAACACCTATCCCAACTCACCATCACCAGGTACCTCTTTTTTTTTATTTTTCATTTTATTTTGAGTTTGTTTAGATAGAGGAGGCAGAAGCCACTTGCTGGCAGGAGCTTCTAAGCAGTGTAGCTGCTTCCCTGCAGGGCCCTGTTATTAATTTGCCAGGGTAGCCACTTAAAATATAAGTTTAATTAACTGTCAGTCGTGTCAGAGATTAATTATTTGATGATTTTAAATAACAGTGTCACTGCTGAAGGGTTGTGACATAAAGAAAGTAATGAGGTTTTAGGGTTTTTTCTGTGGGGCAGGTGTGATGCACTCCTGGCCTGTCATGTTTCCCAGTCTCCTTCACAAGAACTTTTATTCTTTAATCCAGTTCCAGCAGAAGTTTAAACACTGGCTGGATAGAATAGATATCCAAAGGGCATTATCCATCAATTAAACAAAGACTTGCTCTTGTTACCATTGCAGTTGATGACCAAAGTTGGGCTGATTTCTGAAATAGAGCATAAATTAATTGAATTCATTATTTCTGTAATATTTTACATGTTTTAATGTATGTGTATATATACACATGCATATACATATATAGGTGTATTACATGTTCTTATTTTTATGTATACATACAAAATATTATCTATTTAAAGCAAGAGTGTAAAATACTAGAAGACACATGTCTGGGTACAGGAGAGAAACAAATTGATTAAAATTAAATTAAAATCCCAGGCCTGCTGAGAGGAAGGGATGGGAAAGAGGTGGTGTGAGTGACAGCCATGGAAAACCAGGCTGTGGAAGGAATGCTCCTGCACAGAGTGGGAAAGCTCTGAGAAGTGTTGGGAAGGTTTTGTTCCTAAAACTGTGTCCATCTTTGGTGGGCTTTGAGTGTGAGGTCTGGAAAACACCCATTAGCTAAAGACAATCCCACAGGGAGCCTCCTGCTTCCCAGTGAATAAAACAGCTTTTTATTCCCATGCTGGAGAGCTGGGCAGGGGAGACCTGGGGTTGGCTGGGTGTCCTGAGGGGGGTCTGGGTGAGGGATGGCCACAATGACCAGGCAGGGCTGGGTCCTGAGGGGTCTGGGTGAGCAATGGCCACACTGACTGTGCAGGGCTGGGTATCCTGAGGGCTCTGAGTGAGGGATGGCCACACTGACTGTGCAGGGCTGGGTATCCTGAGGGCTCTGAGTGAGGGATGGCCACACTGACTGTGCAGGGCTGGGTATCCTGAGGGCTCTGAGTGAGGGATGGCCACACTGACTGTGCAGGGCTGGGTATCCTGAGGGCTCTGAGTGAGGGATGGCCACACTGACTGTGCAGGGCTGGGTATCCTGAGGGCTCTGAGTGAGGGATGGCCACACTGACTGTGCAGGGCTGGGTATCCTGAGGGCTCTGAGTGAGGGATGGCCACACTGACTGTGCAGGGCTGGGTATCCTGAGGGCTCTGAGTGAGGGATGGCCACACTGACTGTGCAGGGCTGGGTATCCTGAGGGCTCTGAGTGAGGGATGGCCACACTGACTGTGCAGGGCTGGGTATCCTGAGGGCTCTGAGTGAGGGATGGCCACACTGACTGTGCAGGGCTGGGTATCCTGAGGGCTCTGAGTGAGGGATGGCCACACTGACTGTGCAGGGCTGGGTATCCTGAGGGCTCTGAGTGAGGGATGGCCACACTGACTGTGCAGGGCTGGGTATCCTGAGGGCTCTGAGTGAGGGATGGCCACACTGACTGTGCAGGGCTGGGTATCCTGAGGGCTCTGAGTGAGGGATGGCCACACTGACTGTGCAGGGCTGGGTATCCTGAGGGCTCTGAGTGAGGGATGGCCACACTGACTGTGCAGGGCTGGGTATCCTGAGGGCTCTGAGTGAGGGATGGCCACACTGACTGTGCAGGGCTGGGTATCCTGAGGGCTCTGAGTGAGGGATGGCCACACTGACTGTGCAGGGCTGGGTATCCTGAGGGCTCTGAGTGAGGGATGGCCACACTGACTGTGCAGGGCTGGGTATCCTGAGGGCTCTGAGTGAGGGATGGCCACACTGACTGTGCAGGGCTGGGTATCCTGAGGGCTCTGAGTGAGGGATGGCCACACTGACTGTGCAGGGCTGGGTATCCTGAGGGCTCTGAGTGAGGGATGGCCACACTGACTGTGCAGGGCAGGGTGTCCTGAGGGGGTCTGAGTGAGGGATGGCCACACTGACCGTGCAAGGCTGGGTGTCCTGAGGGGGTCTGGGTGAGCAGTGGCCACACTGACCGGGCAGAGCAGGGCAGGGTGTCCTGAGGGCTCTGGGTGAGCAGTGGCCACACTGACCAGCTGTCCCCGCAGGTCCAGGTGGCCTGGGGGGGTCAGTGCACTACGCCACCATGGCCAGGTCGGCCGTGCGCCCCGCCAGCCTGAACCTGAACCGCTCGCGCAGCCTCAGCAACAGCAACCCCGACATCTCGGGCACCCCCACCTCGCCTGACGACGAGGTGCGCTCCATCATCGGCACCAAGGTACGTCTGTCCCGTCCTGCCAGGCCCCCCTCAGAGCCCCAGCACCTGCCATTCCCTCCTGAATCCCAGGGAAGGCCTTGGGGGTTGTGCCAGCCCCTCCGCAGCCCTTGCCTGGCAGTTGCTGTTGGCACACAGGAACGCTGCTCCTTGGGAGTGTTTCTGGCCTCTCAGAGCCATCCTGGAGTGCTGCTTCCACCAATGTGGGGGATGAGGGCAGGAGTACTTCTGGATTTGTCTCACCCTCACTTTTTGCATGGCCAGCAGCCAAATCCTGTGCCCAGCTCTGTTGTGTCTTCCCCAACCTCGCACCCTCTTACCCCACTCTTCCCTCCCAACCCCAAACTCCCTCCTCTCCTCTGTGTTCAGCTGCTCAGATTTCTCTACTCCTCATGTCCAGAGTGGGTGTGTTGCACTCAGCAGGGATATTCCTGCTCCCTGTGTGGCCCAGAGAGGGTTTGGGATGCTTGGTGAGAGGCACAGTCTGGCCAGCTGAGCCACAGGGGCACTGACTTCCCACACCAGAAAATGACATTCCAGCGTGGATGCAGAACATCCAGCATGGTTGTACTCTCTCTTGAGGGATCTGTAAATCCGTCTCCTCCTGCTGATTTTTGACTACAAAGAACCACCACAGTCCCAATCTGAGCCCTTCATTTTGTGCCTGAAATAGGTGGGATGAGCCAGGACAAAGCAGTGTTGGTAATTCTCTCCCTTGAGAGGGGTGCCTGAGCTGCTTAAGGTTCTCTATTTTTTTTTTATTCTTCAAACTTGATAACTTTAGCAGGGTGAGACTTTGCCACCGTGACCTTTCACTCTTCCAGCACAGGTGAATTCCTAAGCTGTTAAATTCCTTTGGAAGTTAAGGGAGCAATTTATTACCAAAGCCACCACCCTGACCAGACAGGCTTCACATGGCTGATGCTGGGTTTTATAACACACAGTTTGAGGAAGAGGTTACCAATTTTAAATGAATAACAACATCATTTGCTGACCAAATAAGAGGCTGAAGAATTGTGGGTAGGCAAATGATTATTGCTTACATCAAAGTCTGGACTTAGAAGTCTTGAAATATTTTAGAGACCACTTCAAGTATCTTGCTAATTAAACAAGCCTGACCTTTTGTGAAATGCCACAGGCACTGATGTGCATATGGAATTTACCCAGGCTCTCAGAAGTTTAACGTGTGCTGGCTTGGTGAATAATGTCACAGTACAAAATGAAGAGAGGTTTTCTTCCAGAGGTGTACTCCAGGCTTTAAAGGAAAACCTGTTCTGTGGGTAATTGTTGAGGGAGAAGTTTCCTTTAGGGTAGTCAGAGCATCAGGAATTAACCTCAGTCTGGCTATACAGACTTCTGGTTGAATGCAATTATTTCAGTTTCTTAATATCAATAGACAAAAGACACTTGTTGAGATGCTGACATGAGTAAAAGGGTGCAAAAATCCCTATTGTTTCTACAAGTAATGGCTTAAGGAATATCCCCAGACAGATTCTAATTTGAAGGGCAGGTTCCTTATCACAGGAATTTTTCTGCTTTAAAACAACTCAAATTGTGGGGATTTTTGTTCTTTGAGGAAGATCTTCAAAGTCCAGTCTTGTGTATTTTTTATTCTTAATGTAAGGTATTCAGAGGTGTGCTATAAGTGCTTTAAGTCTCCCTTATCACCTTCTTACTTCATTTTGAAAACCCTTTACAGGATTTGGAAGATTTCTGTTTATTGTCATAGCAGAGGAGGTCTTAGGTCTGTCACTTGTTTTTCTATCATTTGTGAATTGAAGCCATGTAAATTTTATTCCCTACTAAAGAAATTTTTTCAAATGTCTGAACAGACATGTTTAAAGTGATCCTGAAATGCTGGAGATGTGCTGGGAAAAAGCCCAGATGATGTTGTGGAGTTTCATTGCTCTGATTTTCACAGATGTGGGTTGTGTTCCTGCACAGACCCAGCTGCAGGCTGAACCCCAGGGGCAGCACAGAATTTAACAACAGCTTTGTGAACTTTGGAGTGACTCTGCCAAGCAATAAGAAGCTCTTGTATTCTTGTTTTCTGCAGAGGAAAGATTCCTTCCCTTTCCAGATTTTTTACCAAATGACTTTTGCTTCTGCAAACACAGTGTGTGTTTAATTGTTATCCTCAGAACCAGAGCAACAAGATTAGGAAACCCTGAGAGAGAAATGTGAGGGGGATAAAGGCATTTTCAAAATTAGACCTGATTTTACAAAACAAGAGCTTAGTTCAGCATTCTGCAAAGCCCTTTCCACTTTAAATCACTGTGAGCCAAATAAAGCATGTTTATGGGGCTGAGCAGGGCACAGGGCTTTGATTTATTCCTGCTAAAATGTAATTGAGATTAAAACACTCTCCTTATGTGTTCAGTATTTTTTTTATTGGACATCTTAAGCAAAATTACAGCACTGCTGAGCTCTGCCTTGAGGAGCTTGGTGGATTAATGGTTTGAATCCCAGGTTACAGCTCTCATGCCAGGTTCAACCTTGAGGTGGATTTTAGTTTGCTGAGAGAAATAGATGATTTGGCTTGGTGGACTTTGCAGCTGATGCTGATCACTGGGATGAAATGGGCTGCACCTTTGCTTTATGTGTTGGGAAGAAGCCCTAAGCCCTAAGAAATGAGGATGGAAGCTCTTGCTCAGGGGAGGGTTGTCAAAATCAATGTGTGGTATTTATAAGGAATTGTGTCTGTCAGAGCTGCTTCCTGGGACCCAGGGACGTCCACTCCATCCCTCTGAATGTTCCTGATTTGGGAGCAGCCTGGGTGACAGCACAAGTTTAAATTTCTTCTTTCTGAGTATCTCAAGGAGAAGAGGACAGAGAGAGGAGGGATCCACAGTAATTTTGCCAAAATTACTACAGTAATTTTGTACATTACACTACAGTAGAATTTGGAGTACAGGCTAGATAGAGCTTCTGAAAAGCAGAATGATTTTTCAAATATTTTGTTGGCAAAACAGGTTGCTTCCACAAAAGGTACGTGCTCTTTCCTCCCTTTGCCACAGTGGCCAGAGGAAATGGCCAAGTGTCCATGTGAAATCCTGTCCACAAGGTTATTCCTTAATCTGCCAACAGTGCTGGACTTCTGTTCTACAGGCAGGGAACCCTGTGAGGGTTCACAGTCAGCCTCTTCAATTTCTCAGCTTTTCTCTAAGAATTGTAGAGTTTATGAACTCCACCCTGAAGGTGCTGGAAACCTCAGAGAGCATCCTCACATCTCAGCACCAGTTTTTCTCTGTCACAGTGTAAATCTCACCTGGCTCCGTGGGAATGGGTTTGAACTGAGCAAAGGACAAGTGGGATTTTTCAGGAGGAGAGTTTTTGAATGTCAAGCATTCCAGACAGGCCAGGCCAGAGCAGAGCTGTTGACAGGAATAATGTTCTGTATGTATGTGAGATATAAATTAACCCTCTGGACTCAGTGTCTCGACAGGCACCTGAGAACTCAGGCTGCCCAAGTGCTGATGTGTTTGCAGTGTACCCACTTTGATTGCTTGTAAGGACTGAACTTTGACTACTGTATGGCATGCAACGTGTAATATTTCTTTCCTTTCCCAACTGCTTTCTGTTACGTGCCCAGGGCTTGGACCGCTCCAATTCCTGGGTAAACACTGGTGGTCCAAAAGCAGCCCCATGGGGATCCAACCCCAGCCCAAGTGCAGAGTCAACACAGGTGGTGTCTTCAGTAGAGGTTTTTCTGCCTTTGTTTTCCCTGATGTTTCCTTGTAGAATATCTTCCTTTCAGTGCATATTCCAGTTTTGGTGGTTTCTTTTTTTTTTTTCCCCCGTAATTGTTTATTTAAAAACTTTTCAGTTTGTTTTTATGAATTCTCATCTTCTCCCCCACCACGCTGCATGAAAAACCTCCGATTGCGTGAACGTGTCCCCCCCTTTCATTTCAGTGGTTGCTGCTCTGTGAAATGTACATGCTGTGACTGCTTTTGTTTTCTTTTTTTCTCTTTCTCTCACGCTAGTTTCAGCTTCAGGTGGAGCACTTTTCTAAGTGGGAACATTAATCACAGCTTCATAGTTTTGTCCATGTTTGCCATTCCTTTTGCTGTCGTGAGCCATTTTGCCATTCCCATCAAGCATTTAGTACTCATCGTCCAGTAATCCTTCATGACTTGTTTGAGTGGAATATTGTGAACCCAAATTGATAGCTACACATGAAATTCTCTCTTAAAACATGTCAATTTGAGTGCTGGAGGCAGTGATTTGCCAGGGCCAATTGTATTGTTCTGTGTTGCAAAGTATGAAAACTTTACAGCAGCTTCGGTCAGGAAGAGTTGATTTAGCCCCCGTTGCCTGCTGCTCTCCACTGCATGGTTGCCTTGAACGTACCTCTCAACTGCTCCTCCTTCCCAGTTTATCAGCCTTCCCAAAATATTTAGTCCAAGTTCCTTTGCTCTTGTGGCAAATTGCTTCCATCAGAAGCAGAACTTGAGTGATTTTCCCCTTACCCGTGGCAGCAGCAGCGTGGCTGTGGGTACATCCCCCCGTGCTTGGCCTCTGGTAGATTGAGAGGTATGGGCTGAAATTCCAAGTATTACCTGTGCATGTTGATAAAATGCAACGATGGAAAAGTTTCATGCTTTGCAGCATTGTCTTTGTGCATCAGAACATGCAGTGCTTTAAATAACCTGTATGTCTTAAAACCAAGCAAAACTGCTGTCGTTCTGTTTAGACCCAATCTGTAAATGCCTAAGAGTTTGAGAATGCTTAAAAACCTGTAAAAACCCTGCGGTTGGAAAAGTATTTTTGTTGTCCTTGAGCTGCAAAACCCATCCACAGCAAACTTTAATGTCCTGTCATCATTCATTCATCTCCACTCCGTAGGCTACGGATCGAAGTTGTAATCGTATGTCTTCGCACACTGAGACGTCAAGTTTCTTACAAACATTAACAGGACGATTACCAACCAAAAAGGTAGATTTCAGTGGAGACAATTGATATTGTGGGGCAGGGAGGTCAAGTCATTCTGAAAACATGATGCAATTTATTCTTTTATTTATAGCCTGATTTTTATTTTTTTCCCCCGCCGAGGTCATTAGGAACTGCTGGTGCTTAACACCTCTGAATATCCAGGCTGTAGGGAATTTGAAATATTTGGAGTTGAATTGGGAAGAATTAAATGATCAGGAGTTGCTTGTCTGATTTAATGGCCATAGTGTTTGGGGCCACTTTATTACTGGCTTTCAAAAAAATATGAATAGCACTGTCTAGACACGTAAATTATACATTTTGTGTGCAAAATAAAAATATGTTGGATGGCTCAGTGTGCTGAGCTCCCTTACCCAGGTGTTAATCCAGGGAGACTCCAGAAAGGGAATGGGAGGCACTTTGAAAGTGAACTCCCTTACAGGAAATGAGAACCTCCTAAACAATGTCAGAAAGGCAAAATGCCAGAGCTTTTGTATAATGAAAATGTGGCACTTCCACTGTCAGTCTGTGGGTTGGTCGTCCCGAGAAAAGAAATCCAAGAGCTGTTTGAGCCCCATGTTTCTTTCTTACTGTTTAAAGTCCTTTCTCACAGCAAATATACATCTTTGTACAAATCACTTTATATGTCCACTTTTTACTCCTTTTTCCTGCAAAAATCAGACCAGGCAGAAAGGTAGACTTTTTAAACTAAATTAATTTGAGCACCAACCTTTTTTTTGATTATTATTTCTTGGGGGTGGGCAGAAAATTCTTTTGACACTTGAGATTCAATCCTGGAGCGAGATGCTGTGAAACGTTTCTCACATCACATGTCATAACCTCATCCCTCATTGTTAGCTGGGGATTTCTTTATGGGATGCCACCACTGCTGTCATGTCCTCAGTTACTCAGTTTGCTTAACTCATTGTTTGCCATACTTGCCACGGACCGTGCTGACATTTCTCATGGGGGCTGTGTGGGGAGCTGCTCTGGAGGCTCGGGCTGACTCTGGGTTTGACTCTGTAGCTTTTCCACGAGGAGCTGGCCCTGCAGTGGGTTGTGTGCAGCGGGAGCGTGCGGGAGGCGGCCCTGCAGCAGGCCTGGTTCTTCTTTGAGCTGATGGTGAGCAAACACCTCCCTGATGTCTCCCAGCCCCCTGCTTTCAAACAGAACCAGCTGCAAGTGGCTCTGCTGTAATTTATATCCCCCTAGGTGAAGAGCATGGTGCATCATCTGTATTTTGCTGACAAACTGGATGCGCCCAGGAAGAATCGTTTCCCGGAGCGCTTCATGGATGATGTGTCTGCTCTGGTCAGCACAATTGCTGGTGATATAGTCTCCCGCTTCCAGAAGGTGATGGCAAACAATTCCACTGAGCCCTGCTCAGCCACCAGCCCTCCTGCCTCTCGTTTGCTTGAACACACACAGGGTCCTTCACCTTTTCTCTTCCTCCTCTCCAGGACACGGAAATGGTGGAGCGGCTCAACACCAGTCTCGCGTTTTTCCTCAATGATTTGTTGTCCATCATGGACAGAGGATTTGTTTTTGGTCTTATTAAGACCTGCTACAAACAGGTGAATGCAGATCAACATTGTGGCTTAACTGAACCATGGCAGAGCCTGTTAACTGTTCAGTTTCTCTGGACAGACTGTAAAATATGGATACAGAATTCTGCTGTTCAGGTCTTCTTAGAGCAGGGCATTCTCAGAGGTGGTTTAGGGTTTACGCCTCTCTCATTACACTCTTAACTGTGAATTAGGAGCCACTCCCTGGAGTGAATGGACAGGCAGCAGGAAGGCAGAATTATTCCCTCTGCTCACCACGTTCAGAGTAATTGAATCAAAAATTAGTGAGGAGTTCTGTGAGGGAGCTCAGACTGTCATGGTCTCTCAAGGACATGGTGACCCTGGATGATCATATTGATCACTGAGCTTCTCTTCCACCCTTTGGGTGATTCAGGGTGTCCTTCCCATAAGGAGAGCTCCTCATTTGCAGTGTGACAAGGAAATCACCCTGAACCACAAAGTTTTGTTTGACTACAAGCATCCATTCTGACACTATGTACAGAGGAGATAACAAAGGATCAGTGAGAAGGGGGCTAAGCTTAGACTCATTTTCCCTATAGAGTTTAAAGCATTTTCTATAAGAGGCAAAAGAACAGCAAGAGCATTTAAGATTTTAAATTGCCCGCTGTGTATTACATATATTATGTGTCATTAGTTATATTTTTATATATAAAAGATACATGTATAAAAACCCATCTGCATCTTGGAACTGTTAATGCATCACTGTGGTCATCACAACTCCCTGCTGAAATCAATAGGATGTGGGAATTACAGAATCAAGGAATGGTTTGGGTTGGAAAGGACCTTAAAACTCATTTTGTTCCAACCCCCCACGAGGTGAAGTCCACAGTTTTTCATTTGGTTATTTAAATACGACTGGTGTATAGATCTTGGATTGAGAGATATGTGTGGGATGTGTGTGGCTCCTGCACATCAGGAACTTCACCTTTGGCACAAAAAAGTGCTGTAGACATGGGTGTGACCATTTAATGGTACCAAGCTCTCCAGTTCTTGCTTTGGGAGTGATTTTGGGGAGCAGGGGTGGACCGAGGGCTCTCTTTTAGTTGCTGACTGCAATACTGTGGGCTGGACTTTTCCAGGTGTCTGGAAAGGTGTATTCCTTACCAAATCCAAGCAACCTGGCATCTCTGAAGCTGGACTTCCTGCGCATCATTTGCAGCCACGAGCACTATGTCACCTTGAATTTACCCTGCAGCTTGCTCACACCACCTGCATCTCCATCACCGTCCGTGTCTTCAGCCACTTCCCAGGTACTGAGAAATTTGGGAAATATAAATTGAGCTCAGCACTGAGAATTCAATGGTCTGAGGGAGTTGTATCACTGTACCTTCAGTCCCTCTTGCTAATATTTTTGGAAGTGTTTAATTAGAAATCAGTTTCTCCTGCCACATAGGTTCTGATTTCTTTTGATCTTTTATTATTGAGGAATGAGTGCCCATATCCCTCTCCTGGCAGTGACCACACACTGTGCTTAGGGACCTGGTCCTCTCTTATATTGGACAAACAAATAACCCATAAAAGAAAATACTTTGTCCAATGTTATAATGCCTTCTGGGGGCTGTCCTGGAGCAGAGCCCAGCCAGAGCCAGAGGATAAATTGGGGATTTATTCCAAGGCCTCCCTGGGCACACCTGGGCAGCACCAGAGCCCGGCTGGGCCACACCCAAGATGCCCCAAAATGGGCACAGAATGGGTGACTGAGCACGGGGTCCCACACTTTGATCAGTTCTGCTCCAGCAGCACATTGCAGTTCATTGGCCAATTCCAGCTGCAGCTCATGCAGCTCCATCCTCCTTGGTTTTCCTTCTCCCCTCACCCTTGGTTTTGTTCTTGGGCTGAAAGTTGTCCTTGGTGCCGAGCTGGAGCAGGAATTGTTTTGTGTGCTCTGTGCAGAGAGCTCAGGAGCACTGAATATAAACCCAGAACTGCCCACTAAACCAGCACAGGATCTATAAAATATAAAAGCTAAAACTTAAGGCATCATTTTTGCTTTTCTGGCAGCACAAGGGACTTCTGAGCTCCCTGCAGCTTAGTCCTGGCCTGCTCAGAAAAAGTAGTTTGAATTAGTGTGTCATTAAAGTGGATTAATTAGTTGCAAAATCACATAAACTAAATCAAATTAAAGCTTTCTTCAGCCTGAATAAGAGCATCCTCTAGTTAAAAGTTTAACCAATCCACTTCTAAAGGTTATTTGGTTTAACTTTCCTAACAAGGGGAGACAATAACAACTAACAGAATTAATGGCAGGGTTCCTGAGCTGCAATGGAATTTAAGTGTACATGTGCCTTGATCCAAAGAAAAAAAGGAAAAGTCGTGAGGTTATCTTTAATTCTGAAAACTGCTTCTTATGTATTTCCTAATACATAATTATAATACATAATTCCTAATACATAAATATAATAATTTCCTTTGGCTCTGTTCATGATGAGTTTCTGAACCTTGATTTTTTCAGAGTTCTGGGTTCTCCACAAATGTCCAAGACCAGAAGATTGCAAACATGTTTGAGTTGTCTGTGCCTTTCCGCCAGCAGCACTACCTGGCCGGGCTGGTGCTCACAGAACTGGCTGTCATTCTAGATCCTGATGCAGAAGGGTAAATCTTTACAAAGATTTCTTTTTCAAAGAGCTTTCTGTAATTCCAAGCAAGTGCTGGATGCAAAAAAATGTCCTGGCATGGCCAGAATTAATATAAATTTGTAAGCTATGATAAGAAAACAATGATTTAAGAATCTTCTTTCTTCTTGCCCCTTGTGTTTCTTCCTTACCCCAGACTCTCTAAACCTGATTTCAGTTACATTTTTCCAGCTGAGAAGAAGGGAAAGAGTTTCCTGCTGGAGCCCCCAGATGCCACAGGGGCACTGCTGGAGCTCTGAAAGGAAAATAGCTTTTCTCAAATGTAACAAGAAAATAATTTCCAACATTTAGGAAGCCTCTCTTGCTGGTGGTTTTAAATGTTACAATATATTTTGCCTGTGGGTCTCCCAGCTCTTTTTAACTGTAAATTATGCATTGATGAGGCCCCTGTGGGTTACACAAATAGACAAATTGAGTCAAGCATGTAGAGTTTGTCAGTGACTTGCCTGGCTTGTGCAGCAAATAATTTTCTGCTGTAATCCTGACATCCAGTCTGTTCCTTGTGTTATTTAGGGCTGTTTTCTGCCTTGCCTCTTTAAAATGGGTTGCAATGGAAATTATTGATTGCTTCCACAGTCCTGAGTTCCCTCACAGACATTTTTCTCAAGGTGGACTCAGAAATATCAGCCGAGTCGACAAATGCTGATGATTCATGGTTAATTCTGCTCCTTTGCCAGGAGGTCTTTGGAGTTAAACATTCATTCTGTTTCCTCTTGGAGAAGAAAGTGATGCCATAAACTGGAATATTTTCCTGTATATATACATAACACACTGCAGTCCCATTTGTTTGGCCTGAAATGGAAAAAGCAGCTAATCTTTACCCATATATGCTGTCTGCAGAAATCCTTTTTGTGCCAGAGGAGCATCCTGCTCACTGCTAGAAATCAGGCCCTGTCTCTGAGTGTGTCTGCCCTTGTTCTTCACAAACTTTCTGTTCTCTACCTGCCAAGCCCTTAAGCCTGGCCCAGGATGGTAATCTCTGCACACAGGAGCTTGCTGGTGTCCACGGGGGAGACACCCCCTGTCCCAAACAAGAAAAAGCCCCCTGGTACCAGCTCAGCTCTGGAGATGCATTTTGGCCAAAGCTCCTGATTTTGGGGGCAGATGTATACCTGTAAAACATTTATTTTTTTACTGTTTTCCAGAAAAAAATGAAGTTTCTGATTTGTTGACTTCTCAAGCCCTTTGCATTTCTCCTGGTAGATCTGTCAGATAAAGTAAACCAAGTGTGTTCAGATCTTGCTGTGAAGACTTTTAGCAATCCTACAGCAGAGAGTTCACACTTGCCTTCCATAAAATATTGTGGCCACCACTGGAGAAAGCTCAGAATTGTTCCCAATGCAGCAGGAGTGGAAAGGCTGTTCATCTAATTGTGTTACAGACCTGCTTTAGGCATTGTAGGTGATCCAGAGCCCTAAATGTGTTCTGTCCTTGCTTTTTTTTGCTCCACTAGCAAGATATGTTTAGTTTTAGCTCATTTTGTAAGAACTCTCTGGGTTGAGTTGGACAGAAGAGGAGTCAGTTCCCTGGTGCCTGCAGGTGTGTGTTGGGTGCATCCCTCGGTGTGACAGGGTGCAGAGCAGCCCCTCAGAGCATCTGAAAAACAGAACAAAGTGTTCAGGGGAAGGGATCCAGCTGAATGTGACAGCCCCAGCAGCTGCACAGCTGTCCCTGCAAACACTGCAGGGTTGCTTTGGCCATCACACACAGCGACCACACTGCCCATCCTGGCTGAGGGGACAGGCCAGAAGGGAGAAAATCAGAATTCAGCCCTCAGAGTTGAGTGCCAGAGGCAGTTCTGCGGAAGTGTGGATGGGTGTTGGCAGGAATCCAGGCTGAGATAAGGGAGGGTGGCCAGATTGATTCACTGCCTTATCAGGCAGGAAGAGCAGGGGGCTGCATTTCCTCCTCTCCATCAGAGATAGATCTGCCACAGTGGCCACTCAGTTCTGGGAAAGTGCCAGAGAAATCCATGGATCCCCAGGCTGGAATTAGACAGCGTTGCTTGGATGTTTTCCCTATCTGTGGTTTTATGGCCTGTGGGATAATTTCCCTTGAATTTTTAAAAACACAATTTAGGTGCCACTCCTTCGAAATAATACAAAGACTTTTCTTTATCCTTAATCTGAAGGAACCAGTCACTTAAATAAGCGTTTCCTTCCTAGTTATTAAGGCTCTCACTAATGACACAAACAATTGCAATTGTAGGATCTCATTATGGCTTGATTAAAAGCCACAGGGAGAGCCTACAGCTCCAATAGCTGATGTCCTCCCAAGCTGTACTGCTGCCTTACAGCCAACTTCAAACCCCCCAAAAATCCAGTCAAAGCCTCTTTTTTTAACCAGAACTCACCTCTACTTTTCAGGTAAAGTGGATACTGCCTGAAATTCAGCACTTGTTTTAATACCTCAGGTCTGAACATTGCAGCTTATGTTTTGCTACTGCCTAATGTCTGAGCTTCCTTGGCTGCTTCATGCATGGGGTAAAGTGTCTTCTTGGCTGGTTTGCCTACAGAAGCAAATAGCTGCAGAGAGAAGCTGCTATTTGCTCTGGGAGAGTTTTGCCTCTGCGTGGTGGCTGAGGGGATTGAAAGGAGCAGAGTCCTTGAGAGATTCAGGGGAGTTTTTGTGTTTTCAAGGAGGGTCACACGTGGTGTCCTATAGAAGGGCTCTGTCAGTGTTTGCATCTGAATAATGACAGAAGCCATTTTGGCCATTTTTCCTTCTATCCCTTCATGTCTTTGCCACTTTTTAATCAGAGTTATGGATCTGTAGTCTCCTGTTTTGATTCAAGAATTGCATGGGGCAGGGTGGGGAGCTGAAGCAGAAACTTCCTGATCATTTGATTAAAAGCAATGTTCTGGCTTAGGAGGGTTTGTCTCTCTGTAAATGGTGTTAAATAGAACCAAAAAAAAATTACAATGAATAGTTTTACTAAACCTGCTGTCCTCTCAAGTTTCTCTCCCTGTTTTCCATATTCCCTAAGTTTTTCTAATAGTTTTTAGCAGATTCAATGCTTCAGCATAGCAGTAGCTGGGACTGTGGGGGTTTTTAATGGAAAATATGAGAGTGTTCACATTATACTGGGTGTGCATTCCACCAGGCATTTTTGTCCAGTTTACAAGGCACAGTGAAAGACCAGCCATCTGTAAAATCCATGGGATCTGTAAAAACACACGTGCAGCGGCGGCGGTTCGCGTGAAGTTAAAAATAAAAAACGGGATTTTTTTTTTTAATTTTCCTTTTTGAAGCCCCTTAGTTACAAAAGAGAGTTCCCTTTGAAGATATTAACTAACGTGCATGACCCAACTGTCTTTTAACAGTTTATTTGGATTGCATAAGAAGGTCATCAACATGGTACACAACCTGCTGTCCAGCCACGACTCGGACCCGCGGTACGCTGACCCCCAGGTAAAGGCCCGGGTGGCAATGCTGTATCTACCTCTGATTGGCGTGATCATGGAAACTGTGCCTCAGCTCTACGACTTCACAGGTATCTGATATTCTCTGCCTTGGGTGTTTGGGGTCTAAAATTGAGTTATTGGGTTAAAATTGAGGTATTTGCTGTCGGATGAAGGTGTTTCTGAATTGCGATTTTGGTGGTTTTTCGTTGTTTGTTTTCACTTGCAAAATGTGCCTTCAATGCCCGTTAACACTCAAAAGTTGCATTTGCCCATTTGTTGGCATGAAATAAAAAAAAACAGCAGTACATTTTAGTTTACATCCCACTGGCTGATGTAAATGCAGAGCTTCCATCTATGTCTCTGACCTGCTTAAAAAGTCAACCCTCACACTGTGCCAGAGTCCCTAAATCCAAAGGATGAGCTGAGTTCCTAATTCCAAAGGATAAGCAGAGTTCTTCTGCTTCCTCCCATCATTTTCAGGGGTGCTTGGCAAAGTGTCCCAAAGAGCAGCAGAAGTTATTTCAGAGGTTAAATCAGAGCAGGGAATCGGGGATGGTTTGGAATTTAGAGTTCTCTACATCCTTTGAGTTTAATGACACAATAAAGCACAGGGAAAGATTTGGAATATTCAAAGGGACAAAAGGTTTGTTGTTAGAAGGGCTTTAGGTACTGAGTTGTGTAGGTTACATTTGGGAATTGCTTTCTTTGCTTTCATGCCCTCAAATCATGGTCCTGTTCTTTGCAGGACCCCTTGAGTGGGATGATTTTCAGTTTGCATTCCCAGCACTGTGGATGGAGTCTGGGGGGGTGAAGCCTTGGATCTGGGGCTTGACTAAAGTCCTGTATTTCTCTGCAGAGAGTCACAACCAGCGGGGGAGGCCGAGCTGTGTGGCCGTGGACGATTACGAGAGCGAGGGTGGCAGCATGATCAGCCAGACAGTGGCCATGGCCATTGCAGGGACTTCTGTCCCCCAGCTCACCAGGCCCAGCAGCTTCCTACTCCCTTCTTCGGTACAAAACCATCTCTCCCCATTTCCTGACTCAGTCTGTGTCAACCAGAAAATGCTCAGCAGGTTCTGTGGGGGACCCACATCAGTTTGTGTGCAGAGGGCCAACAAGGGGGACAAAGCATGTTTGCATGTTGCTGTGTCTGTATCATAGGGGCATAAGAAAATACCAAGGAGGGATAGAAATCAACAGATCTCAGAAAGTGGGAGAATTCTATTTTCTGATAAAGGTTCTCTTGTTCTGAAACAATCTTATAAAAGCTCTGTGAAGTGCAGTAATCACTATGAGCTTTAAGCCCTAAGAACAAATTCTACCCCAGGTAAATCCCACATTGCTGATGACAAGGAGGGGCTGTTTTCCCTGTCCTCTGCACAGAGAGGGAATCCTGATTCTAGTGGCAGGCAGACCCTTCCATTTCTGCCTTCTCTTGCCTTTACTCAGAACCATGATCCCATTTTGCTGGGATTTAGGTGCACTTTGATAGATGCATGAGATAACGTGGACCCCCTCTGCTTAACCCCTAAGCTGCCGAGGTTATTAGAGTTCTCTCAAGGGAAGAAACCCACCGTCAGTGGGGATTGGAAGGTGTGGGTGTGAAGCACTGTCCTGACCTGTGTTTCAGAGTGGCAGGCAGCACTCCACCTTCTCAACAGAGTCCAGCCGCAGCCTCCTCATCTGCCTGCTGTGGGTGCTGAAGAACGCGGACGAGAGCGTCCTGCAGAAATGGTTCACTGACCTGTCAGTGCTGCAGCTCAACCGCCTGCTGGACCTGCTCTACCTCTGTGTGTCCTGCTTTGAGTACAAGGTACTGCCAGGCTGGGGCCTCCTGGAGTCCCTCCCGGGCTCTGCCGTGGGACTTTACACTCCCATCCATGACACGACTGCAGAAAGGCATTTCCTGCCCTCTCCAAAATATTTCCTGTGTTCACAATCCCAAGGCTGGGCTTTTCCCCTGTTTACTTCCCAGCCATGTCAGTGTCTGTGCCTTGTTCCACTTCTTGAGCAGTTTGTGCTGCCTTCCCCTCATCTGGGGACTGCTGCAGTGTCACTTTGAAAAGAGAGTTTTCTGTAGCAATGCTGGAACCCGAGTGATTTATTTACCTGGCATTCCTTACTTACTACATGTCTTTAGATATTTTGAGTTGTTAACTCTTAGCAAATTGAAAGAATTTGAGATTGAAAAAATCCCAAATTGAAAGAATCTTCCTTCCCTCATGGTTTTGTTTGGAACTTGCAGGGCAAGAAAGTGTTTGAAAGAATGAACAGTCTGACGTTTAAGAAGTCAAAAGACATGAGAGCCAAACTTGAAGAAGCAATTTTGGGCAGCATAGGGGCAAGGCAGGAAATGGTCCGAAGAAGTAGAGGACAGCTGGGTAAGTAAAGGAGTCCTCTTTGCCATTCCTTTTTTCCAAAGGCAGCTTCTCCCATCCCCAACAATTATTTGCACCCACCTGTGGAGTGGGTACAGCCTCTAGGAAAGCTGTTTGCAGCATCTTTCCCATGGTCTGCAAACTCTCTACACTTTTCCTAAATTGCAGACAATTTATTTGGTGCTTGATTGCCTTTTAAGTGAGATCTCATTTTTAGGGTGTTCTTGCCTTAATTTTTTCCAGTGTAGCATCTTCTAGAGTGTCCTGTTCAGGGATCAGAGAGGAAAACAAACTGCCTGATCTTGCTCTGATAGCTCTGGGGATGCCTGGACATTTCTGCTGACTTAAGGAGGCTTGAAGTAGCTGTAATTGGGCTAACAGGCAGCCTCTGATGATTTTTACTGTTTGTAAAACCCAGTAATTTTTATGAGCACCCAAAATTCAAAGGGTGGCCCAGGGATTAGGACAAGAATCAGACCTGTGATCTTGTCTCCTGTTCTGCCACAGGAGCCTGTCATTGTGGGCTGAGGTGGTTTAGAGCCATAATTAAGGAATCACTTCAGAAATGGGAACTTTTATTTTTTTCTTACTGTGGCCAGATTAATTTTTATTACTTGAAATTCCCCTGCCCTCCCAGCGATGAGAATAAGATTGTGAGGTGGGAAAGGGGGTTTTGGCACCACCCTGAGAACATTTCTGGGTGCCAGTTGAGGACAGCAGTGTTGGAATGCTGAGGGTTGGCACACTCAGGCTCCTTCCAGTTCAAGGAAGGGAGTGCTCTCCCCAGTGCCTGTCTGTGTCTCATGCCACTCAGCAGTGACAGAATTAGGGCCATGTAAACATCCTGGGTGAGTGCCACAGAGCCTCAGGCCCTAGAAAACCATCTGAGTTGTCACCTGCCACTTGTGAGCAGATCTGGAGCTGCTGCTCGTGCAGCAGAAGTGAGCATCAGCTGACTGCTGCTGTTTCTTGCTGTCACCCTGCAGAGAGGAGCCCTTCTGGGAGTGCCTTTGGAAGTCAGGAGAATCTGAGATGGAGGAAGGATATGACCCACTGGCGGCAGAACACGGAGAAGCTTGACAAGTAACTCTGCCTTATCCTTCTGCTCTACCTGTGTGCCACGGCCTGTGAGAGCAGGGTACCCCTCCCCACAGAGGGTCACTGCCAGCAGCCACTCAGCCCTTGTGCCAGCAGCTTTGAGCCCTCACATGCACAGGGCTGGCATTGCAAAAAAAAAAAAAAAAAAAAGCCAATAGCTTTTACTCCAACACTGTTCTCCCAATTCTCTGTCTCTCCATTGTCCCTCGCTTTCTTAGACTTCCAAATCAGATTTAAAGAGATTTATACAATCCATTACTATATTAAAACCCTGCCCTAAGCTGTAATTTAGAGGGAAGATCCATTAAGAGTTTCCACAGATAGCATTTATCTCATGTCATATTTCCTTTATTCCATAAGAGCATTCTGGAGTTCTCAAAGCTCGCTTTCCTTTCCTGTCCTAATCCATCACTTTGATTATTTTTCCACATGTGCTGTGCTTTTAGAAGCCACAAACCAGCCAGGTACTGTAGCATTGGTGTGCAGTTCTTATAAATTGCCATTTTTGTACATCTGCAGACTCAATCATCACAGCATTGTTTGTGATGCTTGGCAGAACTTCTCAGTGTGTGTGTGCAACTGACTGGAATGAGCTCTTTTGGCTTATTACACCCATTTCCTTGAAAATTCCCTTCTCTTGGTGTGGTTTAATCCAGAGGGCTCAGGAGTTGTGTTTGAGCTTTGCTGTGCACGTTTTCTGTCTCCTCAAATTGCAACCTGCAGTCTCCACCCTCCCAGCAAAAGAATTGTTCCTAATCCTAGGGAAGCAATCTCAGCCCAAGGAAAGCTCTGAAGAAACTGAGGGATGGGGTCCTCAGAGCCCAGATGGAGATCAGGCCAAATTTTACCCTTACAGACATTGACTCTTTCAGGAGTAGAAAGCAATCCTTCACAGCCTTTAATTGTTTTGTCCCACACAAAAATGTCATTTCTCCTTATGACAAGTGGTTTTTGTCCAAGGCTTCAGTCCTGTTGAGTCATTGGGAAAGCCACATGACCAGGGTATTTCCACCTGCTGGTGAAGTGATGTAGATATAAATTCCAGAGTCACACCAGATTAAAATTTGGCCTGAAATATTCATCAGTTCACTGCCAACACTGGGTCTGAGCCCTGTCCTTCCCAGGAGGACCTCAAGTACACATTTAACAGCTGTGGAATTCCTTGATGGTCAAAGGATGGTGTCTCACCTCACAAAATGAGCTCTAGAGCTGCTTTCTAACCCCTGCTTGCTGTGACTGGGTCTGCTGTGTCCTGTGTGTGTAGGTAGAGCCTGGCCCTTTGAAACCCCATAATCAAGAGTTTTCACTCCAAGAGCTGTGCTCAGCTTGCAGCTGCTGTCATTTTATGTGGGTGGTATTATTTTATGTGGGGCAAGGTCCCAAAACTTCCTGTCCTGGAGTTGTTGGGGGTGTGAGCCAGCTCTCAGAGGACGTGGAGAGTGGCAGGGAAGGGCTGCTGCAATACAGCAGCAAGAGCCAAATCGTTTCTCCCTCTTCCTGTGTATTTTTCTGGGATTTTGGTCACCCTCCTGCAGGGCTTTGGCCTGGCACAAGTCTCTCAGGTTGCAGGGCAGGCCAGGGTTGGGCTCTTTCAGTACACCACTGGCTCTCTGCCCAGTGCACCTGATGCCACTGGGAAGGGGCTGGTGCTGCTCAGTTCCTGGAGCCCCAGGTGTGAGTGGGTGTCTGCACTTTGCAAGGCTTTCCAGGAAAGCCAGTGCCTGGCGTGGGGCAGCAGAAGCGTGTCCTCCCCCTCGGAGAGGAAGTTGTGCTTCAGGGATTGGGTGCAGGGTAGCTTGCAGAGATAAGATTGCAGCCTGGCAGGCTGCACTGAGCTGCTCCCAGTGCAGTCCCCAGCTCGTGTAGCACCACCGTGTGTCCACAGCCTGCAGCATAAAGCCACATGTCCTGTTCCTGGTTGTGCTGTCGCATGCCTGACCATGCTGCTGAGCCAGTTTGGGGTTGGACTGGGTTTCTGGACTGTTGTTGTGTTCCTGGGAGAGTGATGAAGTGTCAGAGAGCAGCGTGAGCTCTCCAAGCATGATGAACGTGCAGCCTCTGTAAGTCTGTACTTGTGAAAAACTGGATTTTTCCTTCCTGTCCTCTCAGGGGGTGCGTTGAAATACCCTCATAGTGTTGTCCAGTGATAAATATACAAACTGTAACTGGGAATTTCCTGCTAGGGAGAGAACATTTTTTACTGGAAAATATGTAGGCCTGCTCCTTAGTCAGGAAGTAATTTTACTGTTTTGTTTTCTCTGATCAGGTCAAGGGCAGAGATAGAACACGAGGCACTCATTGATGGGAATCTTGCAACAGAAGCCAACCTGATAATTTTGGATACTCTAGAGATAGTTGTACAGGTGAGGCTGATAAGAAAATGGAGATGTAATGTCATTGCAGTCACCTTTGTTAAACAAAATTGCCTCAGTGCTGAGAGAACTGTTCAGCTGCAGCAGGAAGTGGCTGATGCCTCTCCTAATCTCAGCCTGGAACACTCTGATTTTACACTACAATACTTTCCTTCAATCATGAAATCGAGAATTTGAAAATTTTCCCCTGCTTGTAGTATAAGAAATAGTTATTCAGGAGTGAGCTGTAAAAAAAAAATCTCCAAATCTTGCCCTATTCCTCCAATTCTTCCCAAACCTGGCTGAAATCACTGGGTTCCAGGTCAGCTTCCTGGACCTGTCCTCACTTTGTCCCCTGATTTCTGTACAAATGAACCTGGACACAGGCTGGGAGCAGGCAGGACCACGCTTCCCAAATCCTCCTTTGATCTGCAGAGACACCCAGGAATCCCAGGGATTGTATCTGTGCCTGAATCACCCAGCTAGAGCCAGCCATGGGCTCTCCCTCCAGCTGAACAATGTCCCCAAAGGTCAGAGCCTCACTGGGGGCAAAGAATCCCCATTCCACCTGCTTCATCCGTGGATCAGGATGAGGGGTTGGCTCAGGGCTGTTTGGCAGCCATAGCTCAGTGGGTAATTTCCCCATGCAGAGGGCTTTGGGTCAGAGCTCTTTGCTCTCTCCCACAGCACAGGCACACAGGAGGTTCTTGTTCCTCATGGAATTTTGGTTTTTCTTTGCAGACCGTGTCCGTGACGGAGTCCAAGGAGAGCATCCTCGGCGGGGTGCTCAAAGTGCTGCTGCACAGCATGGCCTGCAACCAAAGTGCCCTTTACCTGCAGCACTGCTTTGCCACTCAGAGAGCTTTGGTCTCAAAGGTGAATCCCCTGTGGGGGCTGAAATCCACCCTGAGGGAGGAAGGCACCATTTCTTCCTTTGTATGGGCTCACTTCCCCAAGCAATTATTATTTTGGGCAGTGTGAATTTTCAGGCAGCAGAGCCTGGCCTGGTTTTCATGAGCAGTGCCTGCATTTCTGCATTTTGGGCTTGGCTGCACCAAAAACTCACACAGCACTGATGGGCTGTGGGGTCCTGCTGGCTGGTACTGAGTGGGAAGAGGCACAGGTGGGGTTTAAGCTGGACAAATCTCACTTTAGATGGATTTCTCTCCCTGTTTCTGTGGGTGTGCTGGGAGAAGCTCAGAGTTTTAAGCCTGTGATTTTGGGAGTGATGTAAATCAGTGTGAGGGTGTAGATGTAGGAGCAAGTTGGAGGGGAAGGTAGGATGAGTTGCCTTCTAGTGCTGCCAGTTTTGCCTTAAAGTGATTCAAATGAGCATCATTCCCCTCTGAAGAGAGGGATTGGGCTCCCTCCCATTCCAGGGCTCCCATTCCTCACTGCTGCCTGTTTGTCCAGGTGCTCATTCCTGCCTGCCCAAGCACTGATTTCCTCCCCTGCTGTTTTCCAGTTCCCTGAGCTGCTGTTTGAGGAGGAGACAGAGCAGTGTGCAGACCTGTGCCTGAGGCTCCTGAGGCACTGCAGCAGCAGCATTGGCCCCATCAGGTCCCACGCCAGTGCCTCCCTGTACCTCCTCATGAGGCAGAACTTCGAGATCGGGAACGTGAGTCCTGCTGCTCTCACTGGCTTCTTGCACATAAAGGGTTGGGGGCTGCTGGCTTTGGGTTCAGTCCCCCCCAGAGCTGGGGGACAGCCTGGTTCTGGGCCCACTCTGAGGGGACTGACAGCAGCAAAGATGATGGGATTCCAGTTTTTAGGCTGGACCAAACCACAACCAACTGGGATCAAGGATGTTTAATGAGAGCATCATCCTGTTCAGGATGCATGAGAGGAGACAGACAACACTAATATTTTTCCAGGAGAGCTTTTATCTGGAACTAAATAATCATCATATTATGAAGTTTGGCAGCATCAGGTTTATTCTAATCACTGCTCTGAGACAGCCTTTCTTGCAAAACTTCAGTTTTCTCTTCTCTATCAGGTCAGGAGGAGGGTGCTGGGACCAGAGCACTGGTACTGCACTGTCTGCAGGCTGCTGAAATGCCATAACAACATCTCTGTTGCAGAACTTTGCCAGAGTGAAGATGCAGGTGACCATGTCCCTCTCCTCCCTGGTGGGGACATCCCAGAACTTCAATGAAGAATTTCTGCGACGTTCCCTCAAGACTATTCTGACATATGCTGAAGAAGATCTGGAACTTAGGGAGACAACATTTCCTGACCAGGTAAAAGACATAAACCACAAGACAAGTAATGTGTAATTCATTAACAGGCTGTGCCTAAAGCTCCATCTAGAACTGGAATTTGCATGCATTACCTGAAAAGGGTTTGGGTTTTGGTTTCTTTAATCATCTAATCACATAAAACTCAGGTCTTTGATTAGTTCTGACAAAGATGCAAACAGACAAAGATTCTGAGTGGCTGTGTTCCTCACTTAATAACGTGTAGCTCAATTCCTACTGCCAGTTCTTTACAACAGCTTATTTTTCACAGGTCCAGGATTTAGTGTTCAACCTCCATATGATCCTGTCAGACACAGTTAAAATGAAGGAGCACCAGGAAGATCCAGAAATGCTGATTGACCTGATGTACAGGTAGAGTTGGCACTGTAGGGACAGGAGATGTCAGTGCTGCCATGGATTTGGGCTCAGATGTTGCACATTTGGGCACTTACAGGACTTGATTTTGTTGCAATTTTGGGTCTCAGTGCTCACAGACCAATATGTGCCTGTCTGTTGTGTTTGAGTGAGGTGCTGAGAGGTTTTATTTGGCATTTAGGCAGCTTATCTTAGATAAAAGTAGTTTTCATTCCCCAGCCATCCCTGGAAATCTCGTCTTCCACCCGAGCAGAGAACTTCTCCCTGCTTGCTTCAGGGAAAACTTGGGGTCTTCCAGCACCTGCTTGCCCAAAAGGATTTTTTGGTGGTACATATGCAAAATATGTTCCAAAGCCAGGTTAAGCTCCCAGGTGCCAAATTTCAGGATACTATCTGCACAAATGGCCCTGAAGGCTTCTTGTTGGTCTGCAGAGGTTTTGTTGTAGGGAGCCAGGCAGGTGTGCCCTGATTGTCCCACACCTTTGGGTTGCCACCACATGGGCTTTGGTCAAGAGCTCCAGCATTGCCCACTGCTCACCATAACTTTTTTTGAGCCACTAATTGGCTCAAAAATCTCTAGTTCAGGGTGACTTCCCATCTTGACAGCTTCTTGAGTCAGCAGTTTCCAGACAGCACCAAGGTGGGTTGGTGTTTGAGCAGAAGTGATTAATACAGTGTGAAAAAACCATGCTGGAGGGCTGTGCTGGTTCAGAAGGAGAGAGCATGGAATCACAGAGGTTTTCTCTCCCTTTAGGATTGCCAAGGGCTACCAGAATTCCCCTGACCTGAGGCTGACGTGGCTGCAGAACATGGCAGGGAAACATTCTGAGAGGAGCAACCACGCCGAGTCTGCCCAGTGCCTGGTGCACTCTGCTGCCCTGGTGGCCGAGTACCTGAGCATGCTGGAGGACAGGAAATACCTCCCTGTGGGCTGTGTGACATTTCAGGTGAGCATTATCCTCTCTGAGGGTGATGCCTTAGGTTTTAGCTTTTCTATTTTACAGATCCTGTGCTGTTTTAGTGGGCAGTTCTGGGTTTATATTCAGAGCTCCTGAGCTCTCTGCACAGAGCACACAAAACAATTCCTGCTCCAGCTCGGCACCAAGGACAACTTTCAGCCCAAGAACAAAACCAAGGGTGAGGGGAGAAGGAAAACCAAGGAGGATGGAGCTGCATGAGCTGCAGCTGGAATTGGCCAATGAACTGCAATGTGCTGCTGGAGCAGAACTGATCAAAGTGTGGGACCCCGTGCTCAGTCACCCATTCTGTGCCCATTTTGGGGCATCTTGGGTGTGGCCCAGCCGGGCTCTGGTGCTGCCCAGGGAGGCCTTGGAATAAATCCCCAATTTATCCTTTGGCTCTGGCTGGGCTCTGCTCCAGGGCAGCCTCCTGAAGGCATCAGGGGGTTTTTGGACTTTGCTGCTGAGGTTCCATGTGCTGGAAGTTCTGTGCCTGCATCCTCAAACTGTGCTCCGTGTTTGTTGCATGAATGAAATGGTGCTCTGTGAGAATAGAAATGTGTGTTTTATACACATGCTCTACAAAAATACATGTATTTTATAATACACTACAAAAATGGGAATATTTTACATATATACTCTACAAAAATAGAAAACTATATTTTACATATATGCTCTACAAAAATAGGAAACTATATTTTACATATGTACTCTACACAAATAGAAAGCTATATTTTACATACAGACTCTACAAAAATAAAAAGTCACCTCTATAGGAATTCCAAGATTTGACTGCAAATCAGCTGCCTTTCAAAGTATTGGAAGTGTTAAGCGTTGTTTAAATTGAGTAAATGTATTTTTATCTCTTCTATCTCCCCAGAACATATCTTCCAATGTTTTGGAAGAGTCAGCAGTTTCTGATGATGTTGTGTCCCCAGATGAAGAAGGAATCTGTTCTGGGAAGTATTTTACAGAAGCTGGTCTGGTGGGATTGCTGGAACAGGCTGCAGCATCTTTCTCCATGGTAGAAGACTTTCATTTCTTTACCTCCCTTCTCCAGCAACCTCACACTGCTGGGCAGTAGGAAGGAAAATGTTTTCCCTCTGAGTTTATAATTCTATTGTAAATGCTTAATTTGCATGGAGCAGTTGGGTTTTTAATTGTTTAAGACAGCCTGGTTTGCTCTCTGGAGTGAACCAAGGAGAAAAAGTGAATTAATTCCCACTGCACAACATGGAGTGTCATTCAGTGGCTTAGGCATAAGCAGCAAGAAATCCAGGGCAAAAACCTGGAATTCCTGCTGAGCCCCTCTGTGCAGTGAGTGCCCACTCCATGAGAGAGGTCCTGAGCATCTTCCAGAGTCCATCTCTCCTGGAGTGCCAGAAGTGCAGGCTGAAGATGTGCTGAGCAGAAAAAGCTGAAATGTGCACTTAAGCTTTTCCATATTTAATTCCCACAGGGTTGATTAGGATCCTATTTAGCTTGTTTTGCTCTTGTATCTGTATCTGTCCAAAATATGCCAGCATTGGTTGTGTTAATTATCCTAATTACTGACAGCCAGGTGTAATGCACCAGGCTCTTGATTTCAGGGGTAACAGGGGATTTTATTCCATTTATCTCTGGTACATTTTAAGAAAAGATGTGATTATCCCACAGTTTCACCTTTCCATTTTGCAGTTTTATCATTTAAATGCTGTGTGTGTAATCCTGGCTGTTGAATTGATGGAGCAATGTCTGATGGGCCTTATTTTTGTAGGCTGGCATGTATGAAGCAGTTAATGAGGTTTACAAAGTCCTTATTCCTATTCATGAAGCCAACAGAGATGCTAAGAAGTTGTCTACTATTCATGGTAAACTGCAAGAAGCATTCAGCAAGATTGTTCACCAGGTAATGGTTTGAATTTTCAGCTGCAGGGTGAATTGTGAAGAAACTTTAAAGGCTCAGTGCAAGGAAATTGCAAAACCATTATTCTCAGATTCCAGGAGAATTGTCAAGTGATGATCCACAGTAAATACAAGGATCATTAACAGTTTTATTCTCTGGAATTTAGCACAAGAGAACATCACATACCAAGATGTGTTGTAACTTCAGAACTATCCAAGAGTTAAAAAATTCCAGTTTACCCTTTCAGATGTTCTGTTAAACTGTGTTTTGCATGCTGGGAAAACCCACTGTACCTTGCCTTTAGCCTGGTAGGTAACAGGCAGAAATGCTGGGGGGTTTATTTGTCTCTTCACGTGGTGGTTAAAGAATTGAAGGAACCTTTCCAAACTTGGATAGTGCAAAAGCCACCAGCCTAAGGGCTGCTTTGGATGCATGATGACTTAGAACCATTGAAACCACTGCAGGCTTATTGCTGGTCATGTTTTGGCCTTTGAAACTTTTTTTTTGGTTTCTGTGACATGCCCTTTTTACTTTTTATCACACAGAGTACTGGCTGGGAGGTAGGTAACTCCATCTTAGTTAGCAAAGAACACTAATTGAGTTTCCAGATGACTCACGCCAACGCTTGCCCACATGTGCTAGTTGTGGGTATTTCTGTTGCTGTCTGCTGTTTAAAACAATTCATTAACCAAAGAAATCCCAATAAACCATGGTTGTAGTAGGAATTTCTTCATAAGCAGCTGTAGGTAGTGCATGGATGCTGACGTGTTCCACTAATGAGGTTCTTTGGTGAATGAGCCACTGTATCATCACTAGTTTGTTTTTATAATTTGTTTATATTTCTTTCCATCAGCATTGACACAGAAAATCATCCCTCCATACCATATTTTCACCCCACCCACAGGGGTCGATTTAAGCACCAATGCTCAGAGGTACCAAACACAAAACCTGGTTTGCTGCAGGTGCACCTTTGATCTCAGAGCAGAAACTGCTTCCTTCTGTTCTCCATCAATTTGTGTAAGGGTTTATCTGGCAGTGAAAGGGCTCAGTTGTGTTAACTGGGGCCAGATTTGCTGCCTGGGTTTTTGGGGAGGCTGTGTGCTCACATTTCTGCAACACACACCATAAGAACCACACTTTTTGGGTAAAAATGGACAAAGCATTTGATAAATCTGCAGGGCCACCTGGACTCCAGCCCTAGTCCAGTAGGCACAGTGGGTGCATGAGCATGGAGAAGTCTCAGAAAGCACTAAAAAACTCTGTGAACATGATGGTATTTGTTCAGATTTCATCTTTCCAGTTTATTTTTTGCTTTTCTATGGATCAGGAAGCTCATTTTGGGCCACCTCCCTCCAGGTTTCCACCACACATTTACTGAACTGAGGCTGAGACAAAAAAAAAACTCTTTGGTGTTGTGGGACATAATTTGGGCTGCTGATATCTGAATGTCAGTTTTGATTCCAGCCTAGCAAAAAAAAGAAATTGAGCAGCTTAAAATAAACCCTGACACTTCAGGGCTGGCCCTGGAAGTTGTCCCCTTGTCCTCGTTGGAAGGTCCAGGCAGACCCAGCCCTGCAGAGAAGCTGTGCTAGGTGTGGGAATGATGTAAATGTGTTCAAGCCAACAAGGCCTGTGAGCATCTATTTTATTATTCTGCCCCTAAATCGACCCCTGGAGAGACTCCTGCCATTGGTTATGATTCTAACACCACTTGCTCATGTTTTACTGCATGGTAAAAGACACCGTGGGTTCAGCTCTCGTCTCTCATCGTGCTCCTTCATTGCCACACTTTCTCTGACCTTTGTGCTTTGTAGCTTTCAGGTTTGTTGCATGTTTTGCCCCTTCTCCCTCCCCCACTCCCCATTTTAAATATTTTAATGGATGCTCACCCCTCCCGTTTTGTTTTTTTTTTAATTTTTAAATTTATTTGCTGCCAATTTGCTGCTTGTTTGTTTGATGGAATTTCCCTAATTAAATACTTTCTGTTTTCTCCTCTGTCGCCCTGGTTGCTGACCCTCCTCCCCACTCTTACTATTGTCTGTTGTGGTAAGTTCCTACTTGTGGAATTTTTTTTCCCTTTCTCTGCCCCTTTTCCCCCCACCTCCCCATTTTTTTTATTTTTTTTATTTTACACTGTGGAACCCCCAGTTTCATTTTAACAAAGAGCTATGCCAACAGCAGCACCCCCCTCATGGCACAAGGAATGTGGTGTTGCCAACTACAAGCATTGCAGTGTCCTGAGTCTGGCACCAGAGCATTCCTGAGCTCTCCTTAACCACACCAACTGGTGGGCTTCATGTGCTTATTCAGGGAGTAAATGTTGAATTCATTCTATTTGTTTGCTTTCCAGCTAGGAAAGTTAAGAAAAAATATCTCGTGCTGCGCCACGAGAATTTTAAAACTTTTTTAAGCTGTGCAGGGGGAGGTTGCCAGTGGATAACAGGGCTCCAGGAGCTGATTCTTTCCCAAAAAAATCAATATTGGATGACTTGTGGTAGTTGGCAACACTGCAAAGGATGTTGGGTTAAAATTGAGCAGGAAAATGACAGTGCTGAGTTTGGTAAAGATGGGTTGGATTCCTCATTTTGAAGGAGTTGCTTTTGTTCCTGCACCCTTCAGGCAGCTGCTGCTGTCTTGGTGAAGGAAGCAGATGATCCCTCTTGCATCTGATTTACCTTTTTTTTCCCCCCCTAATCTTGTTGGCAAAGCTTTTTGTGTGCGTGCAAGATATAACCCCAAAACTTTATTCCCAGCAATTTGGAAAGGTATTTACCATGCATAATAACAAATCATGAACCTTCATCAGTCATGGTGGCTGTTACCTGCTCTGCCAGTTGTGTGATGGCTATTCAGTGTTCACCTTCATTCTCTTCTCCTCCCAAAATCCTATTATTTTTTGATAAAATAATAGGAGATACGATGCTTTTAATAATTCCTCCCTCATATCTGCATTTTTAGCTCTTGTCAGAAACAGGACCACGGAGCATTAAATTATTTGTTCAGTTTTCCCTGCTGTGGCTGGGAAGTGGTTTGGAGTGTCAGAGATCCCAGTACAGAGCCATCCCCTGTTCATAATGCCAGGCATGGAGCTGATCCCAGGAAGTGGCAGCTCCTGAATATCCCTGGGAAGCCTGGGGTGGTCTGGAAGTGTTTCCCCCAAAGGGATTTGCTCCATTCCCTTGCTTCCAGGCACAGATTGCCAGCATAAGTCACACCAGGGGCTGACACTGCTCCTCCCTGCTGGCTCTGGCATCCCTTTAACTGGGATTTAACATCTGGATTTCCCAGGGAAAGCCAGAGCAGCTGATCTGCCTGGGGCTGAGCTCACACAGGGACAGGGAATCTCACCAGGCTTCCCTCCCCAGTGCCCCAGAACTCTTATTTTATGTATGTAGTAAATGCCAGCAGAACTCCTCAGTGACTTATGATCAACAGACAGCATTCCCTTCCTCCCTTGCTGTTTTTACCCTGCTTGTGACAAGGAGCTGCCTGGGCAGAAACTCACCTGTGGGGATCTGGTTCTGCAAATGCTTCACACCCTGAAAACCCCTGGCCAAGGAGGAAGGAAAAAGCTCATTCATTAGAAACCACTGTGTCCTCAGGCACACAGGATCCCACAAACTTCCCCCTGGAGCATGGCCCCTGATCCATGGGGCAGCTCCCCCCAGGCAGACACAGAGTCATGGGCTGGAAAGGTTAAAGAGAACCAGGTTCCAAGCCCACCTTCCAGCAGGAACTGCCTTGGGAAGGACTTGGAGAAAGGAGCCCTGGAGTCAGAGCCTGTGACAGGGAGATGGAAGCTGGAAATGCTGGGGGCTGAGGGATTTTAGTGTGGATAATCCAAAACTGTGGCTTTGGAAAGGTAGTGATGAGGAAAAGAAGGGTTCAGTAGCTCAATCCTGTGTGGATCCAGAGGGATGGGCACTGCACAAAGACAGGGAGGCCAGAGAAATGGCAACATCCAGTAAAAGCAGCCCTGCAGCTGCAATTCCCACCCTGGGAATGCTGCTGGGATCCTGTGGTGTGGTGAGAGCCCTGGCAGTGGGGCTGGAGAAGAGCCCCTCTGTGCAGGAGGATTTCCAGAGGGACAGGCTCTAGAGCAGGGAGCCTGGGCACAGCCAGGTGTTGCTTTTTTGGGATGAGGGCTGCTACTCACCCCAGGTGCCTTAAGGAGGGCAGAGCTCAGCTCTGAAGTGGAAGTTTTTGGCCCTCAGGCACCTCCAGGGGGGATGCTCCAGAGTTTTCTCCAGCCAGGAAAAGGCAATGACCATGCCAGTGATTTTTGCAGGCTGGAGTTTGCCTGAAGGGTTTTTTTTTTTATTTTAGTTTGGCTTATTTATCCCCTTTGCCTTCCATAGATCGTGTTCACCATCACCACAAGAGATCAGTTTTGCCATAGCAAAATACTAAAATAAACCTGGCAGCCAGGACACCTGTAAGGGCTGTTTGAAGCCAAAATCTAACCCAGCTCAGGGACACTGAGTGTCCTAAACTGCATCACACTTTGTCAGGAGAGTAAAGGTGAACATTTTGGAGTTTCTTGCTGAAAGGCATCCCTGGTTTGTGCATGCAGCGTGAGTTCTTTAACAAAAGCAAGGTTGTTTAATTTTTAAAGCATTTTTTCTTCTTTCTCTCTCTCTCTCTTAATCAGATTTTCTCCGTTGCCTTTCCAGCAAAAAATCTTTCTTGTTTCTCTACTTTTGTTGCGTTTCGGGGCCAAATTCACCACTGGCTCCCCTGGAAGCAGGTACATGGCACAGGATTGCATCTGCTTTCACCAGGAGTGACTTTGGCCCTCTCTCCTAGACAGTTCCTAGAGAGTGTAACCCCTCCCAGCTGGAATGCTGGTTCAGAAGCACTTGTGTGTGTGTGTGAGTGAACTGGACATTGACTGGGCCCAACCCTGCAATTCCTGGAGGGTGGATTTTGGGGGGAATCCATGCTGGGTGATTCCAGGGGTGTCTGACCCCTGCAGGGTCTCTGCACAGGCTTTGGAGAGTCTCAGATAATGATGCCAACCACAGGATTTGCCTTTGGCTGCCTCTCAGAGAGATGCTCCTAAACTGAAAGAGAATAGATTTAGAAGGGATTTTGGGAAGGAATTCTTCCCTGTGAGTCTCAAGTTCCCAGAGAAGCTGTGGCTGCCCCTGGATCCCAGGGGCTTGGAGCACCCTGGGCTGGTGGGAGCTGTCCCTGCCCATGGCAGGGGTGGCACTGGAGGGGCTTTAAGGTCCCTCCTAACTCAAACCATTCCATAATTCCACAATGGCACCTCCAGGCTCCTCCTGGGTTGGGAGAAGTCATTGCAGGGTTGGGCTAATGGTCGTAACTGATCCATAGAATTCCATGTTAGTTTATAATTCCATTGTGGTGTTTGCTGCTAAATGCATCCATGCTGAGTTCCAGGTGTGGTTTTGTTGTTTTTTTTCTTTCTCTTCTTTCTTTCTAATTTTTTCCCTTGTTTTTTAATTTCTTTTCATTTTGCATTAATCCAGGAGCCTGCCTGCAGCCGTGCTTGGGGGTGTGTGTGTCTCCACCCTGAAATAACCTCTTGTTTCTCCATCCCTAGGATGGAAAGAGGATGTTTGGCACCTACTTCCGAGTTGGTTTTTATGGAACTAAGTTTGGAGACCTGGATGAGCAGGAGTTTGTTTACAAGGAACCTGCAATAACCAAGTTGGCTGAAATCTCCCATCGGCTGGAGGTGAGAGGGTTTGACTGGGACTTTAACTGGGACTTTAACTGGGAATTTAACTGGGAGTTTAAGTGCTTTCCATCAGTTGTTTCACAGGAACAGCCACTTAGAAAAGCAGTTTGGGTTTCTGAGAGCTGGGGCTGGTGTCCTCTGCCCTCCTGCTGGTGCCACCTCTGTGGGAGGAGAGGAATTCCCTGATCAGGGACGGGCTCTCCCTGAGAATTCGTGGTGTTCCCATTATCTTTTTCCTTCAGTAGGGTTTTTCCAGGGTATAGACTGAGTATTAGTTGGTCTCTTCTTTATCTTCTGGCTTCTCCAAAATGTTCTTGTGGTCCGTAAATTCTGCATTCCAGATATCTAACCTCAACAGCCCATCTCTCTCTCCCAGGCTTTGTTCACTGAAACAGAGCAGAGTTGATTTATCAAAACTTAAAGCTTCATTGATTTTCCCAGGCTGTGCTCCCACAAAAGTAGGTTATGACAACGCTAAGAGTAATTTAAGAATAACACAGTATTTATAATTTATATATATACAGACTATGATTAAAACAGTTAATTTAAATGTTAATTAAAATCATTACCTAAAATTTAAACATTCTATCATTTCCAACACCAGTGGATCCAAACCTGACCCATTTTAGTTGTGCACAGCCACAAAACAACCTCAAATGCCTCATTCAGAACCAGGCACTATTGGAAGGCTCTCCTGCTTTCCAGGGCTTGTTTTTTCCCATTGCCCCTGGAATGTGACTGTTGGAATTCTCCTGGGTTCAGCAGATCCCGTTCTGTCAAAGGCATGTGGGGCTTCACCTCCTCTGAATGTGCCTTTTCCCCCCAGCCCCCATCAGGGCTGCATTTGATGTTTGCTTTCAGTTCCTCTCTCCTTGCTTGTAGGGGTTTTATGGAGAACGGTTTGGGGAAGATGTGCTGGAAGTGATCAAGGACTCAAACCCTGTGGACAAATGTAAACTTGATCCCAACAAGGTAAGGGCACAAGGGCAGGGGTAGAAGTGGAACAGGTTCTGAAGGGGTGAAAATGCAGTGGGACAAGTTCTCCCCAGAATTTCACCATGTGGACAACAAATTCCACATCCTGAGCATCTTATGGCTGCTTGGGCGGAGAGTTTGAGGAAAGAATTTTGGCAAGGGACGCAGGACTGGCCATTCCCTTCCCTGCCCTGGCAGTGGTGGGTAGGAAGGGAGGAGGTGAAAGGACAGAGAGGCTGTGCTGGCCTTGCTCTGCTGGGTGCAAGGGTGGAGGGGCTGTGCCATTCATTCCCTGGCTTCTGTGCAGCTGCAGCATTTTGTCACCTTTGAGCCACGTCCTTTAAGTGTAGCAGAAAGAGCAGGAGCAGGCCTGGGAAACAGGACTGTGGCTCAGGGCAGGGCATGACCTGCAGGGAAGGGTATAGATTGGATACTGGGGAGAAATTCACTGTGAGCTGGGGAGAACGGCCAGAGAAGCTGTGGGAATTCCCTGAGGTTGTCCAAGGCCGGACTGGAGCACCCTGGTTTAGGGGAAGGCATCCCAGCCTGTGGCAGGGGTGGACTGGATGTGCTTTGAGGTCCATCCCACCCAAACCATTGCACGATTCCATGCTGTGCAAGGCAGGAGAGGGGAAGGACAGAGAGCTGTGCCCCACCCAGCCCCAAAGCTGCAGCGTGAGCGGGGTCTTTGAAGGCAAAACCCAGCCCCAGTTTGTGCAGTGGTGGCACTGGGGGGACACACACACCCAGCTGGGTCAGTGCAGCTGAGCAGCACGTTCCCTGCTGCCCCTGCAGGCCTACATCCAGATCACCTACGTGGAGCCCTACTTTGACACCTACGAGATGAAGGACAGGATCACCTACTTCGACAAGAACTACAACCTGCGGCGCTTCATGTACTGCACGCCCTTCACGCTGGACGGCCGCGCCCACGGCGACCTGCACGAGCAGTTCAAGCGCAAGACCATCCTCACCACCTCGCACGCCTTCCCCTACATCAAAACCAGGATCAACGTCATCCACAAGGAGGAGGTGAGGCCCCAGCCGGGTGGGAAACGGTGCAGGAGGCTCCTTCAGCTCCTTTGGAGCTCTTCGGGATTTCTCGCTGCTCCTGTTCAAACCAAACTAAGCCCAGATTGATTCAGGGATGTGTCTGCCCCACCGCCTCCAGACCTGGTCCGTGCAGGGGCCCTTGGAGAGCTCTGCAGGCTGGGCTGGGTTGGTTTGGAGCAGCCTGGTCTAGAGAAGGTGTCCTGCCTGTGGAATGGGATGAGCTTCAAGGTGCCTCCCTACCCAACCATCCCGTGGTTGTGTGATAATGGAGCTTGGTTGATTTTCCAAGGGGTGGGCAGGATCAGCTGTGGTCACTGGCACACTGAGCAGTGCTGCAGCCCTGCAGTGACCCAAAGGGACACGAGTGCCACTCAGAAACATCTCAGACAGCTCCGGAGTGCCCAGAAACACACCTGAAAATCAAACCTTTTCTTGATGTCACTGGACCAAGACAATGCATTTCAGGAGTCCTGTCAGTCCTGTCAGTGTCCTCCCCCTCTTTGGTGGTGCCACCCTGCTGTGACCTGGCTGTTGCTGAAGTTCTGTGTCTGGTTCCAAGCTCACCATAACAAAAATCCTGTTCTGGCTTCTTGCTTAGATCATTTTGACCCCCATCGAAGTCGCCATCGAGGACATGCAGAAGAAAACACAGGAATTGGCTTTTGCCACCCACCAAGACCCTGCAGACCACAAGATGCTGCAGATGGTGCTGCAGGGATCAGTAGGTACCACAGTGAATCAGGTGAGGATTGTTGTCCCAGCTGAGCTCTCTGGGAGTGCACAGCCTTGGGCCTTGGTTCTCAGTTCCCTTGGAATTTTTTCCCTGTTCAGTCTGTGGGATGTGTTTAAGGTCACTGGTAGATCTAGGCCAGCTGTTTCCAGTGATTTTGCTATTTGAATATGAGTCTTGAAAATGAGAGAAGCTGGGAAGAAACATCCCTTCCTCAGTTTTTGTTCCTTCCTGGCACTTGCATTTCTTTTTGCCTGCTCCTCTTCCCTAAAAGTTTCCCTTTATTAGCCAGACTATGCAGGATTTTGTCCTGCTGTGGATTTTCAGCAAAATGGAAAGCAGTGGAGAAAAACTGAGGAAAAACTGAAGGAGCCTGAGTTAAAGCACAGTGTACAAGCTGGAAAAAACTCAGCTGGAGTTCTGAGTACTGGGTTGAGTTTGTGGTGCTGGCAAACACTCCCTGGCTTCCATCTGCATTGTTTAAACTTTGCCTCAGTTGTGAGTTGAGCAAACTTTGTCAGGAGTCCTTATAAAGGAAAACAAATGGAGAATCTGTGCAGTTTCTCACAATGTTTTCCAAAAGCAGAGTTTTAAATAAAACAAAGCAAGGCCTAAAAGAGCCTCAGTTGTCACTGAGGTTGGTGATTTACACCAGATTTCCCAGCTGCAGCTCCTCAGGATGCTTTGTGTAAGGAAATGCTGTGTTTTGTGGATGTTTTTTATGTGGCTGAACTTTCTCCAGTGATTGCATATGATAGACATTTCCCAGAAACTCACTGTGCCCCTTCTTCTCCTAAAGGGACCATTAGAAGTTGCACAAGTTTTCTTGTCTGAGATCCCCAACGATCCAAAGCTCTTCAGACACCACAACAAACTCCGCCTCTGTTTCAAGGACTTCACCAAAAGGTATGGAAAGGGTCCCAAGGCACCTGCCAGGCTGCTGTCACCCCAGGCAGGGTCCCAGGGCTGTCCTGGTGTCCCTCCACCTGCCCAGCTTCCATGTGCAGCTCCTTCCTCACCTGCCCAGCCCTTCCCTGTTGGTGCTGCTGCCCTGTGGCGTCAGGGGCTGAAGGAACTGATCCTAGCTGAGGTTGGAAGTGTCCCAGAAATCACAGCAGGCCTGAACTCCCAGCCTGGCAGGGTCAGGAGGAACTGCTGGACTGGCCAGAGATGAAATTTCCTTCTGAAGTGGATTTCTCCAAGCAGAGTGGAGGGATGCTGGCACAATCCCCTGGAGAAATGTGCTGGCTGCTCTACTTTCCTTGAGTCATGCAAACTGCAGGCTCAGTCCAGCATCTTTTACAGCACCAAGAAATTAAAAAAATAAAATAATTGAAATTACTGTGAGCAAATAGATCCAGAGGAAGCATAGCTTTGCCTTGTGAAATTAATGGCTTTGCTGATACAGTTGTTTCCCTTTATTTAAATTACATCTTTGCAAAGCAGTGGAGTTCTTCTTAAACATTCCAGGCTATTCATTAACCTCTCCTGATTTTATCCATCTTTAAATCCTCTGTGACTGGAAAAATGAGCTTTTCATTTCTCTTCAGAGAGGATAAATGTAACTGGAGAGTAAATGACAGTAACAAAGGAGTTATCACTCTGGAAATTGGAGATGTGACACCCTTTTCTTGTCCCCTGGACACCAGGTGGTTCAGCTGAGCCTTGATTACCAAAAGACAAGATAAAGGATATTCCCTATGATCCCAGAGGGACAGAGTGGGTGTGTTTGTACTATTGGATTCACAAACCTGTAGCAAGGGGGTGTTTCCTGCGTGGCCAGCTCTCACAGGGTTGGTTTTGCAGGTGTGAGGATGCCCTGAGGAAGAACAAGAGCCTGATTGGGCCGGACCAGAAGGAATATCAGCGGGAGCTGGAGCGCAACTACCACCGGCTCAAGGAGGCTCTGCAGCCCCTCATCAACAGGAAGATCCCACAGCTCTACAAGGCAGTGCTGCCTGTCACGTGCCACAGGTGCATATTTGGGGTCCTCTCAGGGCACAGGGTGTGAAACTGAGGGCTCAGAACTTCCCGGGATCCCGCGCCATCCGTTTGTTTTCAGTCCTGGCTGTCTCGGCCCTGCCCGTCCCTCTTCCCTTCTGTCCCTCCTCAGAGCACGTTCCCTTCCCAGCAGCTGTGGTAGGTGGTGTTTGCAACGTTCCTTTTGTTCCTCAGCTGGGACAGTTGGGTTTTTTATTTGTTTCCATCCTGCGTCCCATTCTTTATAGATGCAAAACCACCCTCAGCGTGGCAGGACTTCATTCCCAATGAAATTAGGATCAGGTGCTCCAGGGGGGAAATGTTGTCTTCTGTGCTGGAAGACCAGGAAGCTGGAGGTTGGCTTTTGTGTGAGACAGGACATAAAAATCCCAGTGGGAATCACAGGATCTCAGAAGAGTTTGGGTTGGAAGGATCTTAAACATTTTCCAGTCCTACCCTGTGCCATGAGCAAGGTTACCAAAATCTCCATGTGCAGGTCATGGATGAGCAGGGGGATTTTGGGTACAGCCACTTCCCAGCCAGGCTATGGCTCCCAAAACAGGGACAGGAGAGTTCCCAGAGGAACCCTCCAGGGAATCTGTGACTCCCCTGGCAGCAGGGCAGGGCTGGATGTTCCTGGAGCTGCTCTGAGGGGGTTTCTGGCTGTGAGGGCTGCAGGAAGCTGCCCTTCCCTCCCTGCCCAGCTTTGGGATGCTGGGAGTTCTCCCCAGCTCTGTGTCCCAGCTGCTCCTTGGGAATTTTCCTGGCTGGCATGGTGGGAATAGCAGAGCTTCTCTCCCCATCCAGCCAGGAACCCCACAAATGCTTCTGGTGTGGTAATTTTTATCTGATCTTCCTGTGCAGGGAGCCTAATACAGCTATGACATGAAATATCCTGAAAATCATAGAATATCCTGAGGTGGAAGGATCCTACAAGGATCATCGAGTCCAACTCCAAGTATTCCTGGCAAATTCCACTTTAGGGATGTGTTTGGAAGATTTAAATAAGATTCCAGTTGTGCAGGTGGTTTGTGCTGCTTCTGTGTATACACAGGAATTAAACTTTCTGTCAGGGTTCTGGATGATCCCAGATACAAACCCAAACCAAATTCCTTGGAAAAGCAACGAGTTTTAATGTCAGTGGACTTAATTTTTGTTGTAAACAGCTCTAGGAAATACTGGAAATCAATTCAGAGTCAATTCATCTGGTGAGGCTTCTTATTTCACCATGGAAAATCTGAGCTCATCATTGTATTTTCTCTCCCTCAGAGACTCCTTCAGCAGGATGAGCCTTCGCAAAATGGAAATCTAAACGAGTTAAAAACCAAAATAAAAAAAAAAAAAAAAGCACTTAAAAAATTAAGGTTTTGAAAAGAAAAAGAGCCTTGTTATCAGCGCTGGGAATCAAAGAAGTTTTATTGTGAAATAAAACTTGGACTTCATCCTGGACATCCCACACACCTCTTCCTCCATCAAAGTGTTCAGTGGCCAAAAAATCATTCTGAATTGTCAAATGTAGACTTCTCAATGTTTGAAAAGAAAAAAAAAAACCAAACCATCATGGCAGTGGTATCCAGAGTATTGGTGATGAGCTGTAAACTTACCTGTTTTTTAAGGCATTTTTATGACTCAAAGGTACACTAAATGCATTTACCTTTATTTATAGCATTACCTAATGTTAAATTTATTTTACTTTTAGTTCCTATATTTAATTTATATTAGGACCATACGCAAATGCATTTTGGAAGTTTTTAATGTAGTGATGATGCTGATGGTTATTTTGATGGTACTATTAAATATGTGAATGTTTACACTTTAATTCCCTGTGCATTGGACTTCAGGGCTCAGCATCCTTGGGGAAAAGGTTCAGAGCAAGGTAAGTCATGGTAACATTAATTAACCAAGTGCTGATTGTTTATTATCCCTGTTCTTTTGCTGCAAACAAAAAATAATCCCACCTGTAGCCAGCAGCAGATGGAGGCACAGCTTGGAACCTCTTCACCTCCTCCAGTCCCTCAGGTGAAGTTTCAGCTTCACTTCTGTGTGTTCATGGACATCTCCATCCCTTGGGATTAGCAGTGTCCACACAACTAAACTGGTTTTGTGTCCATTTTTAAATTTAAAGCCTGATTTCACAGAGCAAAAGAAGCTAAAATGGTATCACAGTTTAAAAGGGTACAAAGCATTCTTTGCATTGCTGTTTGTGTGAAGAAAGATGTGTTTTTACAGCAGATTGTTTTGGGGTCTAACACAGCCCTTTGAGGAAACAGCAAAAAGATTTGGAGCTGAGTCCACTGCTCCTAAATCTTGTCCTTAATATTTTTCTTCTCTGTGGTGAACAAAGTCCCCTGGAAGAGGTGAAGTGTGATTAAACATGGATATTTAGATACCTAAATATGCATAAAAAATAGATATACACACAAAACCTGAATTTGATAAACATACTCTTTATATATAAATAGAAGGGAAAATGGGTTTATACATGAAGTATCCCTGTTGAAGGTTTAGGGTGGGGAGGGTCTTTTTTTTAACCTTCCTGATAACTTATTTTAGGTTATTGGAGAGTTCTCCCCTGCTCTGTTATCCCAGCAGCTCCACAGTGGTGGTGGTTTAATATTGTTGTATAATAATAATTAATAATAATCCTGAATTGGTTCTGTGTCACGGGGCAGAACCTGCCTGGAGATTTCCTGCAGAAAGGAAACTCCAACCTTTTTATGGATATTCCAAAGGCCTCTTGCAAAGGCCAGGGGTGTTGGCAAGGCCTTGGAGGTGCTGCAAGAGTCAGGGAATCTCATAATGGAAAATATTAAGGAAGGAGGGAACGGCTTTGGAAGAGATTTACAGGAAGAGACATTATAAAATATTTACACAGGTCAAATAAATCCCAGCAGCCATGAAAGGATGAAACTTTAATTTACAGCAGTCCTGCCCCAGGACAGGAGTTACAGGCAACAAGTTCAGGGCGTGGCAAGTGGTGCTTGAGTGAATATCCCAAAAATCCAGCCCCAGTCCCTCTCCCTGTGCCAGAGGAGGGGTTTGCATTCAGCATCTTCCAGCTGAGGCTGTTCTCAGCTGCCACCCAGAATCTCCTCCCAAGCTGCACTGGGATGATGGAAGGCAGCTGGGTCTTCCTCACATCCTATTTTAGTGTAAATAATGGTATTTTGTTTCCTTGGAACATTCCTGATGCTGCAGTTGAATGAAAAAGATAAAGTCTTGCGCCAGGTGTGGGAAAATAAACTTTCATTTGCAGGCTGAAATTCAGCAAAGCCTAAAAAATTGCATTCTCTAATGGGATTGGGATACCCTTGCAAGGTAAGATTACTGATATTTTTTGTAATGTAGATTTTACTTGATTTAGACTCTGAAATTATTTATTATTATGGTGCAGTGATTTGGAAAAGGGAAAGTGTATTTTGTCATTGCAGATTTTTTTAGGCTGCAAAACCAAGGCCTGTACAACAATCAGAGGTCAAACCTAACATGGAAATTTTATACTAAAAGAGGTTTTTTTCCTGACTTACCTCTGTGCTTATACAACATTGTAATAAAAGACAGTAAAAATTAGGTATTGCAGAATTAACTAGGCAGAGGTTTTTAGGGGTTTTCCTGTAAATAAATTAATTTGTAGTGGAAAAAGGTGAAATATATTGAGGGCATTTTCACAGCCTGCAGTAACACCTGATGTCATTCCATCCCTCCTGGGACAGACTGAACAATCCTCCTTTTTTGAGTCATATTTGATAAGATTTTAATTATCACTTTATAGGAGTCACCTTCAATTCTCTGCCAGACAATTTGGGATTTTTATCTCTGGTATTTAGTACAAATGTTTTTGGTTTTACAATGTTTCCCCTTAACCTCACAACTGGTACAAAAAGTACCTTCAAATTAGGAGCTACTGTGCAAGAACCAGCTAAAATCCACAGCATGTATTGTAAAAGCACTTTAATTCTTTAATAAGACAATTTCCCAGCCTTTTTGGAACTGTTCCCAAAGCCCTTTCCCCTCTCCAAACACAACAGGCTCATCTGCTTGTCTCAGATGCGCATCGTAACTTTTTTATTTCGTATGTACATTCTTAACAAAGCATCAAAGCCAAATGCTCTCCTTCCCCCCCACGTTTCAGTGAGCTCCAGGTACAAATTAACTTTAGTTAGAAGGTCACCACTGAATTCCCAACAGCCCCAAACAGAGATGCAGATTTGAGGGCTTCGCTTTTCAAAGTACAAAATTATTTTAATTACACTACACTCTGCCCTTGGTTTGAAGGATTTATCACACCTATTTACACTTTGCTCATTAACACCTATGCACCAAGATGCAAATTAGACCAGTCAGACACTTCCATGAATTCAGTTCCCTCCAGTGCTCTGGACAAGGTTCCCAGACCTTTTTCCTTGTGCTTCAAGTTGCAAGGAGCAGGAAAGAACTGGAGCAGGAGAATAAACCACATCCATTACCCAAAGACTAAATATGAAATGTTAACTTCCCAAGTTACAAAAATACACAACTTCTGATGAAATTTGCTAGTTAATATACATTTACTCCAGGGTATGAATACAAATAACTTTTATTTAAAAAAAAGAAAAAAAAAAGAAAAATAAAAAGCTAATAATACAATAGGCATGTCTGAGACCTAGAGCTGCATTAAAACCACTACTGGGTGCTGTAGGCATCATTTAGAATCTATCCAAACTGGTATTTCTAAAAGGTCAGAGCACTATTCTCCAGCAGGAAAGTTACAGTGTGAGTCAAGTCCTATGTTATGTTTTGTTAATCCAAGTTGAGCCACTTGACACTGAAAAAAAAAGAAAGACCAGAAAGATGAAGAATCAGTAGCTTCAAAAAACAAAACAGCCGTTCCTTCCAGGTAGTTTGGATGCAAATCAGAGCGAGAGGTGGATGCAAACCCCAATATTTACAGTCCAAGTACAGCATCACTCTACAATCTTTTTATAAAACAGTAGGTACGGAGTCGATGTAGACGACGACGTCGGAGAAAGAGAATTCAGAAAGTCCTTTTCCTCTGTGACCTTCACCTCGGAGTCGTCGAAGAGCAGCCACTTCCCCTCGTACTCCTTGAGGCTCTGGAGCACGTAGAGAGCTTTGTTCTCCAGTCCGTTGGCTCCCAGCCGCGGGGGCTCGTCCCGCTCCGCGCCGGGCTCGGCGCCGCGGGGCTCGGGAGCCACGCTGAGCAGCTTCTCGGGGTTGGGCTGTTTGCTGGCGCACAGCTCACAGTCAGCCTTGCTCTTCTGCCCCCCGAGCAGTCCCACGGCCTCCACGTTCTTCTTGCCCAGCACCTTGGGCCTGAAGGAGACCTCGCCGTCGTCGTAGTCCTCGGCCACGGCCCGCGCCTCCTCCTCGGTCAGCGGCTCCGGCTTGAGCGCGGCGTAGCCCGGCTCGGGCAGGAAGTTGCCCCTGTCCAGCTGCAGGCTCTGCAGGTCTGTGACCTTCACCGAGGCCGTGTAGTGGCCGCTGCTGATGGTGATGCCGCTGTGCATGACCACGGCGAAGAGCCCGTAGGTGTCGTTGGTGGGCCGGGTGCTCCACTCCTCCAGGGACAGCCGCAGCGGCGTCAGCAGCGGCGTGTTGATCTTGGACAGGCCCCCGTAGCAGTCAAACCTGCCAAGGGACACAGCTTACACCTCGCGCCAAGGCGCCGCCCAAAAAACACTGCAGGTGGCCCAAAGGTGCATCCATAGCCTTTCTCCTCAAAGGTATGGATGATGGGAACTGCTCCCTGCTCGTGCCAAGCAACCCCAGTCAGGAAAGGCATTTTTGTGACTAATGTTCAATCTTACAGCCCAGAAACTGTGAATTTTAACTATTTCAGAGATCCCTTTTTTTCTAAAGTATCAGCTAAAGATAATTTTTAAATAGTGATGATAAAAGTTCAGCTGATTGTTATCACTCCTGCTCCTATCTCTGCACAAACACCCCCTTCTCTCTCTCACCATCCTGTTCAAAAACAAACCAAAATCCTCTTCAACAGCCAAGGTTGAACCAAGCAGGGTTGGGTTTGTTTTTTTCTCCTCCTGAGAGAGTCATTTACTAAATAAAGCATTACTTATTTTACTTTCAAGTAGCTTTAATATCACTCACGGATTGTGACTAATTTTCCTCAGCTCCCTTCAGTGCACTGTAGCTGTGCCAGTGGTGCTCACTTGGGATTCTTCACTAGCTGTCCTATGGTATTCTGATTTTTCAAACAATTCTGTTGCTAACTTACTTTGGAAACCCCTCCAGTATTCCATTTTCAGTATTTTGTTCATAGCACACAAATTTACCAGGAGGGAAAAAGTCCTTTCATTATTAAGGCTCTTCTCCAGAGCTTGAAGGGAAAGTCAGAGTTGGGGTTTCATTATTGTGCATCAGCCTCCTTGAGTGATTGTGCTCTTGATGACTTACACATTGCATCAGCCCAGATCAGTTAACCCCTTTATTTAACAATAGTTTATAATAAATTCCAGGCATGACTCAGTCTTACTCAACTCTGAGGGTGTTGTAGGGAAAAATACTGGGGAGTACAGACAAGCCCTGTGAAACTGAGGTTGCCAAGAGCTCACTGCTCTTATCCCAGGAAAAAATAACTCTTAAATCCAAGGAAACTGCAGCCATGGCACAACTGCAGTAAGTGATTATTGTTTTCCTGGATTTAATTTTGGTTCTGCTTCACTCCTGTTCAGAGCCATGAACCCTGACACACAGAAATAAACACAGTGACACACAGATCTCAGTCACTCCAATTCAGTGAAACCTCACTCCAGACCTCTCTTACCAGACACATTTCACTCCACCAAAAGGAACACAGAGGAGCAAAGAATCAGCAATAACACAACTTAAACCTTCTGAAAATCCCTATTGCCAGCAGCCAGAAATAGAGATCTTCAGAAGAGAGTCAAGAAACACAGAACTGCTGGCTGATACCCTGGATTACAAATCCAGTTCCACTCAAGCACACTGGGACAATCATATTGACAGAAAACAGGAAAAAGCAGGCTCTACCTTTCTTCTCAATGACATCCAGCATCAGAAAGATTTGGAGAGGAGGAAATAAGAGAGGAAATCTTTTCCTATTAGCTTTTTGTTCTTCTTAATGATAAGAATCTGAAGACAGAAAAATTGCATGCCAAGTACTCTGCCTGCTCTGACTGATGCACTTCAAACACAGCAAACCTGATTTCTGCAGCCACTTCTTTTGAGACCATAAGTTAGTGACATTTTACCCACTGCACTGAATTTCACAAGACAAAAAGCTGATTTTCTCACAGACTGTTAAATTTCTATAGTGGAAATGCTTAATTACATGTTACCAGTTAACAAATTCCTTCTAAACAGCTTCACAGCCTGCTCACACATGGCCTGGCATTTTTCCCCACACACACTTGCCAAAGAGAATTACTCCTCCCCAGGCAAGGAGATTTTCACACTGGCTGCTTTATTTTAAAACAAAACACTCTGCAAAGCAGCATCTAGAAAAGATGAATAAAATCCTTATTAACTGCAAATATTTACAGTACCCTTCATTTCTCATTTATTTACAACTCAGTCACCAGAGAACTCGGTAGAGCACAACTGAGCAGACCAAATTCACAAATTTTTGTGGGAGTTGTAAAAGTTGTCTGAAGATTCTCATCTTAAAAAATTTAAAAGCCAGTAGAAGAGTTTGTTACTAATTTTAGGCCCAAGATAAAACATTTGACCCGAAAAATCAAGAAACTCTTTCTAAAGAGTTTCAGCTTCATCACAGGTTTCTGTGTCAGGTTTTCCACTCTGACTGGTAGCCCTTGGCACAAATTTATGGAATGATTGAGAGGACACATGAGGAAAACCACAAGAGATTGGATTCACTCTGACCTGGAAATTGGTCAGAGTGTTTTGGAGCAAGGACCTGAAGCTGGCCAGGACAGGAGAGGTGAGTGAGGCAGGAGAAAGTTGATTAACTGCAGGTCCTTCCTCATGGAAACAAGAAAATAGGAAATACAGGAGCAAATGGAACATAATTTTCATGTTACCTACTCAACTGTGATGATTTTTAAGTGTGCAGCTATAAGTCAGTATACACAAATCAATATTTAAGTAAATATTGTGGAGATTAATGAAAACAATTTTGTATGTTATAATCCTGGACCTGTATGGAGAGACTTTGCAGAGAAAATTTCCTTTCTGTTTTGTCAGAAACCTGGATATTCCTGTACAGTGCTGTAGGGTCAGATATTTGTTTCCTCTCATCCTAAAGAAAATCTCTAAATTCTTAAGTATTGAAAAACTATACAAAGAACACTCCCACAATTTCTTTAAAAATGTAAGGATTGCTACAATTATAATGCCAAACTGTTTACTCAGTAATTGAATATCAATGATGCTGATACTATTGTGTTTTTTAAGTAATTGTGGTTTTTTTTGTGCATTAGCTCTTCAAAATGTTTATCTGATTATTTTTTTCACCAAAATTTTAGTGTTCACATTCAGGCAGAGACCAAAGTATTTTTGAAGGAATTTGTTGGTTTTGGGGTAATGAGCATTAGTTCTTGAAAGTGTCTATCTCCTGATTATCTTTTCTTTTCCTCATCCACATTCATCTTTTTAGTATTCACATTCAGGCAGAGACAACCTCAGACCATAAAATGCAGATTTGTTCTCATTACTTGTTCTAGTAAAGCACTTAAAGCTGCCTCTGACAATTTAGTTTATTTACTTAAAACTTAACATATCCCTTTAAATAAGGGGATACTTAAATAAAAAGTTTTAAGAAATATCAGGTTGTTCTAAGAGTAGAGCTAAAAAATTTTTGATCAATTTTTCTGCAGGTAATTTCTCCCACTACCTGGAACAACATAAAGCCCTTATGGCATTGGGGGCTCCATCCCAGCAATTTAATCCAATCTGGAAATCTTTTGGAAAAATTCCAAAGCATTTCCAGCTCTTGGGACAAGCTTTTCCCTTGCTGCAGGACCCTGTTTGGTAGGACAGGCAATGCATACTCACTCCAAGCCACTGGCAGCAAAGCACTTCAAGTGAATTGTGATCACTTCGGGCATTTTATCGAACAAAAGGCTGCGCTCGGCTTCCGTGTAGTGGTGGCAGTTCTCACAGAAATACTTGTCCTCTCCCACAATCCTCTCCACTGAGGCAAACTGGGAAATTGCCCATTTCAGAGTCTTCATTTCTGTTTTTGGCTCTGGAGAAACTAGAAAAGAGAATCGCTGCGTTCACGGGTGTGCCAATATTTACGTTCCCAACGCATCCCCGCCAGAAGAGCAACAGAACAAAATGTGTCAAGTTCAGACCACTCCAAACCTGCAACACTGCAAAGAACACTCAGTATGTGCAAAATGTGTGATGTATTCCAATCTTGGGATATTTCAGGAAGGGATGAGAACGTCACTTAATGGCTATCATTACTCAAAATTAGGATTTTTCCAAAGCTCGTTTCAGATCGCACAATTTTGTTGCCATGTCTGGAAATGGAGAGCTTGTATGAGACCAGAATTTCACTTATTAAGGCAAACCCCCAAAATAACCAGAAAGTTCCCTCTCACTTCTTGCATTTTGCCTCCCCTGCCACCCTCACACTGCTGACAGGATCACCCGCTGTCGGCAGCATTTCACTTATGAAAATCACCCCACACGTTTTCCTCTGAATCCTTCAGCAAAATGGGGAGCAAAAGCAGGAAAAGCTGCTCCAAATTAAGTCCATGGCAACTAAAATTAATTCCCTTAAAATTCTGAATTTCAAGATGTGTTTTTGCCACGCTTCCTTTTGGAAACAGCTATAAAAACTGCATATAGATCAATAAAATTTGTGAAAGGGACCACATGACTAACATTTACAAACGTAATATGAATGTTATTAAGGTAACAACAACCTAAAATACTAAAGATTTTTTTTAGAGTAACTGAAAAAAAACCCCTGGATTCTTGTTTTTTTTATTTCTAAGAAAAAGATTTAAGCATTTCTTACAAAAAGAAGAAAAAGCAAAATTTGTTATCCAGGAAGAAAAAAAGAAGACTCAGATCAAAGGAAATCCCTATTATAAGCAGGAAAACAGGTGCTTAAGTGACTGATTGTAGGCACTCGATGCTATGTGTTAAGATCTGGAACAATTTGAGTATTATCTGGATCTGTCAACATTATCAGCACCGTGTTTCCAAAGTCTAAAGTTAATCAGGACAGGAGATAACAGCCTCTAATTTTAGCCAGCACAAACAGGAGCCGTGTTCCCTCCTAACTGCAGCACTCCTTCCCCACGGCTGCCTGAGGCAGGAACACACCTCCCAACCCTTATTTTTTTTTGGAGGGAATTACTTACTTTCAGAACTCTCTTCACTTTTAGAAAGTTCATCTTCTTGCACTGGGACACTGATGTCCTGAAAATCTTCCCTCCTTTCCGTGAAGCACTCGCACTCCAAGCACCTCGTCCTCAGCACTAACTGGCCCTGGAAGAGTTTCTCCACCAGCTCGAAGACAGCCAGCTCTGTTCCTGCAGAGAGCACACAGCACATCCCTGAGCAAGCTGCACTTCATTCCAGACACCCTGCAGATCCTGGTTATCCTTAGAAAATCACTGCTACAGCCACGGCCTTTTAGGGATCTCAGACAGGAATTAAAAAGCAAAACAAATCCCATGCAGTTTTCATGGTATCATCTGCTTGAAAGTAAATAAGGACCCTCTGTCTCTTGGACCTCGAACTTTAATTTCTGTTCTAAGATTGGAGCCTTGTTTTATACTCAAAGTGTGACAGTGTCACATTGTGGAATATTTGGTTTCAATGCTCTGACTCCTTAGCAGGGACTGTTGACCTCCTCAAGGAGCACCACTCTGTGGGTTTGCCTGGTTTCTATTTATTCTCAGTCCTCCCTCCTTCCTAAATCTCTTGGCCAGTTTTGGCCAAATCTGCAGAAGAAATGCAGAACTCAAAAGACTCTTCATTCCTGCAATTTTTAATAAAAAATTGGTGAGTTTAAAGTTCCAAATTACTAAGTACTGCATTCATACTGAGGCCTCTTCCCTCAACACGTGTCTTGTTTCATTGACATGAACAAAATCCAGACCTGCTAGCCAATTAGCATTTTTAATTGGTATCTATTAGATCTAAATAGATTAGGTCTTTAATACATCCTGAGTCCTTCCTGCTTCTTGGGAAGGTTGGGAATGTGGAAATATTAAGGAACTGGAAGGGGAAAAGAGGATATTGTTTGTAAAACCACAGCTAGTAGGGTTTGGTTCTGTTTGCTCCTGCCAGAAAAATCCTTTTACATCTTGAATCCACTTGCTCTTTCTATAGATGGCAAAAATTAGTGGTAAATACAAACCTGGTAATATTCTGCCATTTTTATACATATTGTGCAATGATTACAGAACGTTAGAGAAATGCCTCGAGATCTAAGCTAAACAGGTCAAGTTCTAAAAGAAAAAAAATTACAAACACATACAAAAATAAATTCTCTTTCCTAAAAATTGTCTTCAATTCCTGAAAAATCTAATTTGGTGTTTAGAGCTCTGCAGGCTGTGCAGTCTGAAGGCTGACTTCCCACGCATTGTACTTTCTTAATCCTACTAATTTTAAGCCCATCCACTTGTGCACCAACCTTCCTTTTTTGGTTCTTTTTCAGTTCCTTTTCCATGATGGCTTTCCACGGGAGATGCTGGTTCATGATATTCTTCTTTACTGTCACCATTTTCGCACTTGACAGCTGACTCTTCAAACTCACAGTCATATTCTTTCCCTGGGTCTCTGGATCCCAAGTTTGTAGATAGCTTTCCTAGACTGTAAAATTTGGACAGAATGCTGGGCTGTTTGCAGGAAGATTTTAACCAGTTTAACCTAAGGCGCGACTTTTTCTGCGTGGGCTTGGCGCTCTCGCTCTCCCCGCAGCACCTGGCAATGGCATCCATTTGGTTTTCCATCTTTTCTCCCGTGGCTTTCCTCTTGGACCTGGTTTGTCTTTGATTCTCTTCTGCTGCAATTTGCTCTTTTGATACTTTGGATTTTTTCTTGGCGTTGCCGCCCTCGGCGTCGCTTTTCCTTTTCCCGTTTCCCTTGAGCAGCTTCTCCTTGGCCGCGTCCCCGCCGTGGCTGCCCGGGGTGGGATCCTCCTCCTCAGCAGGGCTGACAGATCCATTGCTCACAGAGTTTTGGTTGGCTTTCTCCTCCAGTTTGGCTGCAGGCTCTTCCACAGGCAGTTTGTTCAGCTCTTCCTTCTTCAGCAGCTGGCAGGTTTCCTGGATGTTCCCCAGGATACACTGCAGCACCTCCTGGGCGTCGTGCTGCAGGTACCCTTCGTACATGGGGTTCAGCTCTCTGTGCAAAGAAAGGAGCCTAACGTGAGGGTTTGGTACCCTTTGCTAACTGGGAATGTGAGTTGAGACTGAAATCAGGGATTTGGAACTCATGGAGGATCTTCTCCAGGCATAGAGAGGAGTCCTCTCTGTGCCAGAGCTGGGGGAAGGTTCAGCTTTAAGGATTCACACACACCCAGCAGTGGAGCTCCTCAGCTCCAAGGGGATCCTTCCCACCCCTGCAAGTGTCCAAGGCCAAGCTGGACAGGGCTTGGAGCAACCTGGGATAGGGAAAGTGTCCCTGCCCATGGCACAGCTGGAACTGGATGAGCTTTTTCTCTTCCAACCCAAACCACTCTTTAATTTAATAACACCTCTGTACCTAACACTGTTTTAAACACCTTCTGCATTATTCTTTTCAAATTTCCAACACCACGGTGCCAACAACAGCACAAAAAACTTACTTCCTATGAGGCCACCCCAACTTTAAGGCCATCTAACCTTCCAGCAGCCTCTAAAGCT
>VZTB01008982.1:0-13133 GCA_013397245.1 Thryothorus ludovicianus | reverse complement strand
ATGTGTTTCTGAACGCTAACAACTATGCAAAAAAGAAAGTTCATCAGGAGGGATGTCCAAACTCATTCAGGAAATAAAACAAGCACAAACCAAACCAAAAACAAAACCCCTAAAAGGACTACAGGAATCTCTGACATGCCTTAGAGCGTAGCACAATTCATAATCTTCATTTTGGTAAAGTTCTGTTTGTTTTCTTAAATATGACAATAATGTAATCAGCATAACTGAAGGATGAAATATGATCTTACAAATTTTTCTGCTTTAGAATGTTTGGTAAATCATTATTCCTTATAAACTATATTAATACAAAAGAAATATTATATTAGATAATAACAAGAATTTAACTACAGCAAATTATAATCAAGCATCTCCACTTGTTTAAAGACTGGAAACTGTAATTTAATCTCCCTGAATTGTTTTTATAATGACATCAATTTATCTATGAGAGAGATTTTTCTGAAACAAATTAAGGGTTTTATCCATGTGATTGTTTTCTGAAGAAATATAGTTTTGTAAACTCATTTGTTAAAAAATCTGAGAAAAACCTGAAGTGTGAATACTTTTCAAATACATAATGCAGCACCTAACTTCACAAGAAAAAGGCAACACACTAACAATAGACTTAATGAAGACTAATTATTTCATGTATCACATACAGATTAACATTTCCAATCAGTTTCAAATTCATTTGTAGGAACAATAAACTTTAGAAATAAGGAAATTACTTTAAAATTTATTGGTGAACACTTTTAATCTCCCTTCCAGATGTTGATTTTATTCTGACATCATACCTTGCATTCAAAAGTATTTTCAATTAACTAGATCCAGTAACATTTATACAGGATGATAATGAAAAAAAAGTCTGTGTCATCATCTTAGGTTGATGTTGGAGTGAACTTAGTGACTATGAGCTACAGAAATGCTGAGGTTAAACTGTTATTAAGCTTTGTTAATTATAAATGCTATTCTTTATCATAATTTAAATCCATGATAGAGAAGTGATTGTCCCAGAACTAAATAAAGTCATTACTAGGTAAGTAATATTATAAGTCTTCCTATCCATTTAATAGGTACAATCAAGGGCATAGGCTACATGTATATTATGCTTAATTCTTATCTTAGTTAATGCTATAAAAATAAAATACACATCTTACTAAACTGAGTTTTAGTTATTTTCTACACCTCCTTACAAGAGCAGGTTTTTCCACTACCCTATGTAAAGCACAACCTGGATAAATATGGGAATTCACTTTCATGTTAGACAAGAGCACCAAAGGAAACACTATTAAAAAATGTCTTTTTTAAAAAAGTGCTTTTCAGTATTACATTCTTAAAAAATATCAAAGAAAGCAACTTTCCCTAGATAGCTGGAAACACTGCAACACTTCATTGCAAATTCTCTAGATAGAAGAGAAATTTCTTCCCCTTACTTTTCTTAAAACACGTCTGAACATAAAAAGTCTTTCATCTATAGGAACTGGATTTTGCAAATCTGCTTTTTCTTCGGAAAGCAGCATTGGGTGCCAGTTTCATTTATTACATAACACTACAAAATGCAGACCTAATGAAAGTTTGTATACATGAAATACATGGTACCCAATTCTAATACCATCCTACTACACAGAGACATAATAATTTGTATTTTACACTGTCTCATTTCATGTTCTGGTATTAATTGTAATCTTCAGCAAGATCACTATACAAATTATTACACTCATATCTCTATTTTAAAGTAAATAACTCCCCTATAACATATTTTTGAATGATAATATACTGGCTATAAGTACAAGTTCTGTCATTTCATTCATTGGCTACATAAAATTAAATGTAAACAAAATATTAATTCTTGACAGTGTTCTTCTATCTATTTTGTGGGACTTCTGGGGGGAGATGGGTAATGGGAAGAAAGGGAAAGGAGATGAATAAGAACTTTAAAGGTAAGAGAAAAAGTTTACTTACCTATAAATGCAGTTTTGAGTTTTGCTCCAGCAGATTCACACTCTTGGGATGGGTGTGTCGGCTGCTATGGGCTTGGAATGAACTAAAAAAAGANTCTAGGAGCCACTATGGGAGTCAAACTCACACCACGCAAGACTGTCACTGCTGAGATCAAAGTCCCTTTGTTGTCTGCAAAATAAGATTCATTACCCAGTGTGCAACAAACTAATAATGACACACTGAAAAGAGACATTAATTATTTCTTCTTTTCATAGCTGGGCAAGACTGGGTGCTCAGTGGTATTCCACAAATCAAGCACATTCATCCAGACTTCCTGCATCCTTATTTATACACAGAAGTTCATTGTTAGTAACTTCCCAAGTACAGCCCCTCTATTATGATTGGTTTGTAATTTCCATACAAGTTATGCAATCCCAACTAACTTCCACGTATGCTCAGAAGAGTCTTCACCTGGGCAGGGTTTTACCTGTAGGTGTGATTTTTAGTATTATAGTGAACATAGTTCAGCTAAGGAATACATGGACCTTGAGTCTTTTGCCAAGCTGGCAATGTATACATAAACATACATCAACATCTGTATTTACTATATTCTTAAAGCTTGTTAGTTTCAGGATGTCCTTGACTAAGGGATACTGTTTGTTCCACTGATGGTCATTTCTTGCTGATTAGGAGTCTTAATTAGCCAATTTAAAGCATATCAGGAACATTCCAACCTAAGATAATTTTGACATATTCCGTATTTTGCAACACCTTCACAGTGGGCGGCTCCAGTTAACCAACATGTGCCCAATTTGACTCCCTACCACAACACACTCAGAGTCAGACAAGTTTCCCTCACCGTCTCAGCCCCAGGCTTCTCACAGCAGAGTCCCAGACACCTGGTTCCTTTGAATAATTGAATCATGTTGCAGTGACATCATAACAGCTCGAGCTGGAGCCTCTGGGAAGGGACCCCAACGAAAGAATCCCTGGACTTTGGTACCCTCACAGTCTATGTCCCTGATAGTCTGGAGTCTTCTTGCTGAGTCATCTGCTCCTGCTAAGTCTCTAAGTGGCCGGTCATCTGGCTGGCTCTGCAGGTCCTTGTGCCCTTTGTTAGGCAAAGAGTCGGCACCAGTTCAGAGCTCCTTGCGTGGGGCTCCAGACATTTCTCACCACCCAGAGCACAATCTGCATCTCCCACTGCAGCTGCACACCGAGCTATCAGCAGAAGCGGTATTCGTCAACAGTATCCTCATGTACCTAGGCAGAAGATGGTTTACTTCATGTCGACTTGTGGAAGAAGATAATCCCTTTCTGCATTAATCCTTCTGAATTGCTTTTTTTTTAACTCAAATAATCTGAGTCTTGATAAACAATAGAAGGATCTATCTGGGGTATTACACATCCTTTCAAAAAAGAAGACCTAGTATTGATTAACAACTTGTATCTGATGAGGGTATAGAGGCCACTGTGAGGGGAGGCAATGGGAATCAAAAACCTGAGTCTTATCATGTTTCATGGACTCATTCGTTCTGAAGCTATTAAACATAATAGATGCATTAGACTGTAACTTTCAGTGCCTTGATCTCCAAACTCTTCAATTATTCCTTTAATTAACAGACACAGACAAATTGCTTGCAAGATGAATCAATACAGAGACTTCCTTGATGGAAAAAGCAAGAGGAGATGGATTCTTGTCCTTCCACACAGAGGACAAGGACAAAAACAAATTTTCAAATTTTACACCCCTCTGTCACAGCACATCCAGGTGTAGCTGGACAAGACAAATATGACCATAACATAAACCCGGTCCAATTGGCCTGGTTCGTTCTGGAAAAGAAATAGAACAAGTCCCTGGGCAAACAAGGATAGGATATATTCGAACCCAAACAGGGACTTCACCCAATTACATTTCATCCTAAGCTGCAGACATCTCATTGGTTAGAGAGCTGGGCAGTCTGAGGTCCCAGACCAATAAGCTGTCTAAACCTGGGAGTTTTAAATCTATAAAAGAAGGCTGCAATAATAAACCATGTTGTTGCCACAAGGATCTCTGAGAGTTCATGTTATCTCTATCTCCGACCAATGACCTCACGTAACACCCCTCTATAAAGACGAAAAGACCATATAATCCACTTAATCCAAAATCCAAACAGATCAAAAGGATAAAATAAAAACAGAGCTCTGAAAAGCACTCAGATAGGGAGGTAAATGGTTTGTGTTCTAAAATCTCTCCTTATGCATATCTGATAGACATTAGATCAAATCTGAGAGATTTTCCATTAGTGATTTTTGCACTAAGAATTCCTTTTTCAGAAATCAGAGGCATAACAGTAAGGTTCCAGAAAAATATACTGCTTTTCAAATAAGTCCGCACTTTTCAAAAGCCCTGTATTAGTTTCACCTCTGGAATGGAGATTGCCTCCCTACTTTGAGAGACTTTGGTGAGAGCTAACTATTTTAACAGTTTTGTTAGAATTAGGAATTTATTACAGAAAGTACTATAATTTACAAAGGACTGTAATCTCCATTTCCCACCTCTATCAAACATTATAAAGGCATCTCAGCATTAAAAAAAACCCAAAACCTTAGCATTGCCTTAGGCAAGTGTAATAGTTGTATAAATTTTGGCAAGAACCTCCCAAAAAATATCTCTGCCTCTCCTCTGGAATAAACAGTTCCACCACACTAATGGTTCCCAACCTCAGAAAGAACATGTCATATCCATGCAAAGTCTTACTGTTAAAAAAGAAGCATCTGAAAACCTCTGATGAAGCATAGTACTGTAGAGATTTCATGTCAGCCATACGAGGAGCAGCTACGGTCAGTTGGCTTGTTCAGCCTGGAGAAGAGGAGACTGAGGTCAGACCTCATCACTGTCTACAACTTCCTCACAAGGGGAAGAGGAGGGGCAGGCACTGATCTCTTCTCTGTTGACCAGTGACAGGACCTGAGGGAACAGCTGGAGGTATATCAGGGAAGGTTAAGTTGGATATCAGGAAAAGGTTCTTCACAAAGAGGTTGGTCAGGCACTGGAATAGGTTCCCCAGGGAAGTGGTGATGGCATCAAGTCTTACAGAGATCAAGAAACCCTTGGACAATGCTCTCAGGCACATGGTAGGATTGTTGGGGTGTCTTGTGCAGGGCCAGGAGTTGGACTCTGATCTTTGTGGGTCCCTGCCAACTCAGAGTATTCTATGGTTCTATGATTCTAAAAAGAATGACACAAAAGATCACTAATCTATCAAAACTCGTGAGTAGAATTCTACTCAAAGTAATTTATGGAAGACAACAACGCATGCCTACACAGAAAGTGTAGTGTGACTGTAATATATATTCCCATGCCTCAATTACAAAAGCAGCAATGCTTTCAAAAGCATTTCAAAAGCATATGCTTTCATGCAGTTTTTATCATGTGCTAGCACCTAGATTAAGATATTTAGAGGGGCACTTGCTATGTACATCATCAGCTAGCACTATACGTTCCTGTTCTAATTAGACTGAGTGCATGCTACAAGCACACTCTTCTTGACATAATGTGATCCGAAGTTACAGTAGGTGTAATAAAATGCACAAATGCCAGGCTTTTTGCATAAATACAGTAAGTAACTTGACAAAAATGAATGGCATATTTAGGAGTTACTGAATATTTTTCTAACATATTCCCATAGGAACAGAGGAAGCGTCTTCCTGTAGTCACATCAAACCAAATTACTATAACTAGAACAATCCCTGAGCGTATGAACTTGTAGACATAGTACAAATTTACAACCAACGGCAAAAGTGTTACCAAAAAATAAGAATCATATTTCTCCAAGGTAAGAATTTTTCAGGAAATCTGTCCCAAGACTGTTAAAAATCCTCTTACTCAATATTATTAATTCATGGCTGAAACCTCAGCAGCTAAAGTGAAAAGAACTGCTGTTATGCATAGGGGCAACTTACTACCAGTGAATAAAAATAGTGGTCATTTGTCCCAATATAAGGCAACAGCTCTTGCACCTGATCCACAGCAATTGCAGGAACTCAAGAAGAACTGAGACTTGCCAGAGGATACAGGTAGAAGGAAAGCATGAGGTTGGAATCCTTAATTGGTAAGATGGATATTTAAGACTGATGAAAGGGTGAGATCACATTCTATAAAAATCACTTATTTCCCCAAAAGAAACAAATCACAGTCTGCCCATGGCTATGTAATTACAGTTAACAAACTTCACAACTCATGCTCAATATCTCCTGAAAGCCAGAACAAAACAGAAAGAGTGTTTTAGTCTCACTCTGTTTGAAGATTGCTATGAATCACCAAAAATACAGTGCATTTTTTGAGATGCTTCTTAGCTAAAATGTGCTGGGGAATCTACTCAAAGTATGAGGATATAAAAGTATCTTTATAAGTAGTAGAAGACAAATTACAAGCTCTCCATAAATAAACTTAAAATTAATAGAAATACAAGCAAACTAACCAATTTCATAATTTCATTAAATCAAAATTAAAGGCAGTAGAGATTTCTTTTAAGGTGAGCACCCATTTTCTTTGTATATTCACAATGTTTTCTAACAAGACTTGATTTAGTTATCAAATGAGAAACACTTAAAAAGTTAATCCTTTAAAGTAACTGCAACAAGAACATTTACACACACACAAACACAACAAACACTTCCTCATACTCTATCTTCAGGCATCTTTAAAAACAGAAAAAAAAAAAATCTGAATAGGGAGAAAACTTGTTCACTCTCTGCTGGTTAAACATAAAAACCATATGTAAATTCAGTTGCCTCCATGAAAATATGTCCAAAATAGACCATTTTTACTTATGAACTTCTAGAATCAGAATTTATGCTGTTTTTCACTCTAAATTTTTATTGGGAGTATCTAACAAATTAGTATTATACTATAAAAGAATTCTTTTTAGAAATAGTTAAACAGAATGCAGAGAATGCTTCTGAGAAATACTTATGCTAACCTATCACTATCTACTTTAAAAACCACATCTTCAAGGTTTACATGTGGGTTTGCATCCATTTTTGATATTTCTGAAGGCTAAGACCTTCAAACCAGTTAACAACAAAGAAAAAGAGAAGTAGGAAAAAAGAGAAAAATAATAAAAAAGGGGAAAAAACCAAAGAGGATAGATTGATAGATTGAATGCAATCAGTTAAGACAACCAGTACAGCTACTGAAGTGAAGAGCAAACATTTCACAGGCTTATCTGGTTCTGTGCTAGAGACCATATAGATATATGATAGATCTCTAAAACTTGGAAAGCCTACATAATAATGAATATCCAGTTGAACAAACATTGGAGACAATATAGTAGTACATATTACCCAATAATTACAGTGCATAAGACCTTCCCTTTCCATCCATTAAGATCCCAAAAAAAGAATGCTAGATATTTTTAAAATGTATATATGAGATTACAATTCATTGTTTTGAGGGGAATGGTGTTTAATGTCATAGAACCACCTACGCTGAGTAAACAGAATTGTATTATGTGACAATGACAGGAAAATTTATATATGGGGTCTATATGCATATATATATTCTTTTATAATATATATAGTGTATACACACACACACAATCCTTTTACCTTTATCTTGCACTTCTTTTGAAAATCGCTCCCTTTCAATAGCTGATTCACGTTCTATCCGCTCAATTTCAGCCAATGCATCCAATTCTACTTCATCATATGACGTTATAGCTCCTTGTTGCGAAACCTGTTGCTGTGTCTGTACCACAGGAGTTTGAGGCTGTTTTGCAGCAACTGAAGCGTTCTGTTGTAAAACAGGCACTTGTTGTGCCTGAAGGAAAGCTGTCTGTTCATGCTGCAGCAAACACTGAGCAGTGTTTAATGGGCGGTTAACATCCTGTGGAGTAACGGGTGTTTTAGAAGTCTGTCCTGGGTACTGCACATTAAAAGGAATATCACCCTCTGACACACTGCTGTTTTCCAAACCAGAAAGCATATCATCCTGCTGGTCCATATCCGAAGATCTTACACGAGACAGTCTTAATGTAAGCTTAGTGGAGTCCTTGGAAGGAGAGCTAATGATATCATACATTGCAGCTTTTTCAGTCTGGTCTTTTTCATCCTTGCCTAACTTCATTTTCTTTTGTTTCTTTTGCTTTCTTTCTGGAGAATCTAACAATATGTCTGGGGGAACATCTCTAGGTGATGAATAAGGTGGAGGTTGAGATTGTTGGATTAAAGGTTGTCTTGATCCTAGAATAATAATTCAGAAAAACTGAACAGTTATGTTGTTCCATGTTTATATAAAAACACACTAAATATAACCTACATAACTTTAATATGTATTTGTACATATATCTGTGTTCACAAAAAGTCTAAGTGAGATTGGCAGGAAGCACATCATTCCTAGATCAAGATGTAATTCAGATAGTTGCAGTGCATTTCCTAGGAATTTTAGCAGTCTGCTGAAGGTAGATAAGGGATCATTTCAGAGAAGATGAAACAAAAAACACACCACCAAAGAAGACTACATAAAAATTCTACCTGCAGGTTTAGAATATCAACTATTAGAAAACAGTCAACGAAAGCACGTTGGCTACAGAAAAAAGAAATATCAAAAAGATTCTTAATAAGGTCCAGTGATGAAGGCTTAATGTTCAGTGCATAGGCATTAGCCATTTCAGTCATACATTTTTAAGTAACCAAATATATATATATATATAATCAAAATATACACAGTCTCCTTAACTTTCATTCTGACAGTTCATTTTCAACTTTTGTTTTTTTGAGGTTCTTTTTAAATTTCAGGTAAATTCATTCCAACCTCCTCCACTCACTGCTATCTAAAAAACACTAATTGTCTTAGAATATTTTTTTATCATTCCCTGCCTTATCTCCACTCTTTTTTATTTTTTTTTTTAACATATGAATTTTTATTTCTACATGCACTCATTTCAGGCTTTGAGTACCTCCAGGGAAATTTTTAAAAGAAAATATTTTTTGTTAAAAACAGTCTTCAATTAATCACATGACATTTTTTGTTCCTCAAATTAAACCAGCTCCCCATAACTGTTAGCTCATAAAAAGCTCTGAAAAACAGAGAAGCTTCTCAAACATGTCTCAGTTATAACTGAGCTATAATTTTTGGCTTAAAAAAAGAGTACTGGTATGGAAAAAATAAAAAAGAGCCTATTGCCTGGACCAATACGGCCAGCCTCCTCTTGTTAAACAAAGCAAACATTTCTCCAATCCCATTCATCCAGTGAGGAATACTGATCTTCAGAAAGCAGTGACTGAGATTATTATTAGTCATTCTGTTTTAGGTCATCATAGGTCGACACTTCTAACAACACTCAAAAACTAATTGAAATACAAGTCCCCGCGTGCTTTATTCAAGATATACTACTAAACAAGAAAGTAGCTTTATTCTGAAGCTCAAATTTCTATCATATATTTAAGAAATATTAAGAATCATTAAGCAATGTACTGACCTGTAAATGAAAAGGAGAATGGATACTTCTAGCAAAGCTTCAATTCATATAATAAGGTGTGCCTTTACTGATGACTTCCTTGCATAGACTACTATGCTTATTTTCTCTCCCTAACATGTTCTGTGAAAGTCCTATAACTTCTGTATGTAGAGAGCAGGGTATGAAATGGGTTTATCTTACCCTTTTTCTTGACCATCAGCAACAACTCCATATTATGCCAATTAAATCCACAATTTTGGAAAGCCCCGTTTTGACTCATCCTGATTCCCAAGATCTTTTCACTACTCGATTTCCCCTCTTGAGATTAGATACCACACTCAATCACTAATACTGAAGACCTGGCTACACCCTATGAAGATCTCTCACTTGCCTTCAACCAGAGATTTCTATTCCTGTGATGTCCCCTCCACACACACACACTTCTAATTACTGTCATTTTAGACAATAATTTACATAATCTCAGTATACTGTATAGCAGAAACTGTTTGCTATTAATTTTTTTAAGGCAATGACCACCACTCACTGGAAATACAGGCTGAATTTTTGTTTCTACAAATATTAGAGGCAACTCAAAATTTTTCAGAGATCTTACTGACATCTTACTCTTGATTTATTGCCTAAATAAATACTTAAGAAGTTGCAACAATGGAACATTTACTGTTTTTCACAGCTGCACTTCAAATAAAGGAGACATTTGATTCTCCCTTGTCAAAAACATTTAAGTAAATTTGAAAAGACTATTCTTAATTGTATTCATTTGGTATTTCTCATGCTGAAAAATAACACTGCATTAACAGATAAGGTGGTTCTTTTTATCTTTGGGTAGACTTGAAATCAGAAGGCACAGTAAGCAACAGCAGGAGCTGCAACTTCAGCATATTCAAATGGCTCCAGGGAACACTGTGAACAGGGTGGGCAAACAGGGTGGGGCACAGCAGTTTGCACGGCAGGGCATGAAGGAAGGGCTCAGTCCCCCTACTGGCTCCAGAGCTTAAGTGGTGGTCAAACTCCCTTTCAGGAGGAGCCTGGGTATGGTAACCACTCACTGGGGACTCATGCCCTCTGCAGTCGCCAGAAAGGATGTCGCAACACAGGCAAAAACATGCATCTGCCCAGGTCCCAGGCTGCAGGGAGAGCCAGAGGCTGGCACTGGCATTGGGCAGCAGTAGAGACAACAACTGGGTGAGGTGCGACCAGGTGGGCGATCTGTTCAGCCTGGTGGTGGAGCTGAGAGAGGAGGTAGAAAGGTTAAGAAGTATCAGAGACTCTGAGGAGTTTGACTGGTGGAATCACGTTCTGGCCTCCCTGAGACAGGAGCAGCCATCAGAAAATAAACCAGATAAAGAGGGTCCTGTATCCTCCCCTTGCCAGGCTGAAGGCAGTAGATCAAAAGAAAGGGGTTAAGGGAGGCAAGTCCTTCCCTGGGGAAACAAGTCAAAGCCCTTGCCACCCACCTCACCCTCCCAGGTGCCTCTGGAAAACAGGTGTGAGGCTCTGGAAGTTAAAGGATGTCACCAGAAAAGTTCCTAGCCTGGTTTGACCCATAGATTACTACCCATTACTGGTCCTTCACATGGGTGGCAATAAAGTAACAACACGTAGTCCAAGGGTGATCAAAAGAGACTTTAGGGCCCTGGGATGGTTGGTGAGTGATTGTAGAACATAGGTAATTTTCTCCTATATCCTTCCAGTTGCAGACAGAGACACTGGAAGAAAGAGACAGACCCTGTCTATTAATACATGGCTCCATGGCTGGTGTCACCACCAAAATTTTGGTTTCTTTGACAGTAAGGTGGCCTATATGGCAGTGGGCTTGCTGGCATAAGGTGGGATTCACCTCTCAAATGGGGAAGAGGATTGTTGGCTAGGAGCTAGTAGGGCTTCTTGATAGGACTTTAAACTAGATGTAATGGGGGAAGGGGACATCATCAGGTTTAACAGAGATAAGATGTGGGACAACATGCCATCCCACTCATACCAGTTTAATGCCAGCAAGAGATGCTTAGAGCCTGAAGACAGATCTCAGGTCAGCAGGAAAGCAGCTGAAGGACAACATCAAGGAATTCCAGGCACTCCAGTCAGTAAACCAGCTTCATCAGGGGCCCAACTTAAATGCTTCTATGCAAACACACGCAGCATGGTGAATAAACAGGGAGGAATGAGAGACGTGCACATACCTACAATCTTACTGGCATCATGAAAACATGGTGGGTTGACTCCTATGACTGGAGTGCTGGAATGGAAGGATACAGGCTCTTTAGCCTGTATCACGAAGGATGGACAGGGAAGACAAGGAGGCACTGTTACCCTCTATGTCAGTGACCAGCTAGAATGCACAGAGCTCTGCCTGAAGATGGGTGAGGAGCTGACCAAGAGCTTATGGGTCAGGATTGAAGGGAGGACAGGGACAGGTGATTTAATAGTGGAGGTCTGCTACAAGTCACCTGACCAGAAAGGTTGAGCCAATGAGGCCCTCTACAGACAGATAGGAACAGCCTCATTTTCACAAGCACTGGTGCTCATGGGAGACTTCAACCACCCTGACATCTGCTGGGGGGACAACAACAGCAGGGCACAGGCAATCCAGGAGGTTCCAGGAATGTGTTGATGACAACTTCCTCCTCCAAGTGACAGAGGAGCCAACAAGGAGAGGCACTATGCTGGACCTTGTTCTCGACAACAAGGAGGGCCTGGTGGGGAATGTGAAGCTCAAGGGCAGCCTTGTCTGCAGTGACCATGAAATGGTAGAGTTCAAGATGCTTGGGGCAGCAAGAAGAATGTATAGGAAGCTCACTGTCCTGGACTTCAGGAAGCAGACTTTGGTCTCTTCAGGGAGCTCCTTCATAGAGGCCCATGGGATAAAGCTCTGAAGGGACAAGGGGCTCATGAAAGCTGGTTGTTACTCAAGGATCACTTCTTCTAAGCTCTGGAGTGATGCATCCCAATAAAGAGGAAATCAGGCAAAAATGCCAGGAGACACCTGCATGGATGAACAAGGAGCTCCTGGACAAACTCAAACACAAAAAGGAAGCTGACAGAGGGTGGAAACAGGGACAAGTAGCCTGAGAGGAAGACAGATTGTCTGAGCATCCACGAATCAGGTTAGAAGAGCCAAAGCCCTGAGAGAATTAAACCTGGCCAGGGACATCAAGGGCAACAAGAAAACCTTCTAAAGGTACATTGGTGATAAAAGGAAGACTACAGAAATATGGGCCCTTTCCAGAAGGAAACAGGAGACCTGCTTACCCAGAATATGTACAAGGCTGAGGTACCCAANTCCTGGAAACTATGCTAAGGCACATGGAAAATCAGGAGGTGACTGGTGACAAGCAACATGGCTTCACTAAGGGCAAATCATGCCTGAGAAATTTGGTGAACTTCTATGACAGGGCTACAGCAGTGGTGATGAGGGAAGGGTGACTGATGCCATCTACCTGGAATTCTGCAAAGCATTTGACACTGTCCCACACAACATCCTTGTCTCTAAACTGCAGATACATAGATTTGACAGATGGACCACTCCGTGCATAAAGAACTGTCTGGATGGTCACTCACAAAGAGTTGTGGTCAACAGCTCAATGTCTAAGTGGAGATTGGTGACAAGTGACATTCCTCAGGGGTTGGTATTGGGACCGGCACTGTTTAACATCTTTTCTGGTGACATGGACAGTGGGATCAAGAGCACCTTCAGCAAGTTCACTGATGACATGTGTCGTTGTGGGACATGCA
>VZTB01008979.1:4659-15115 GCA_013397245.1 Thryothorus ludovicianus | reverse complement strand
CATTGATGCAGCTTACTTCACAGTTGTCAAGCCCGTGGCAGCTGAAAATGGGGTTAAAACAAACTAGAAATCTGTGCTTAGGTATCAGAGATGTCAAACAAATAAGTTTGATAATCTGTTAAGTTTAATCAGGTGGTTTTGTTTATTCTTTTTAGTAGAAACAAAATATTATCACTTTTGATCTTATGTTCCTCAAAACCCTTAAGTGCTTTATAATGCAGTAAAAACAAAAATTTAGTCTAATATTTTCTATCTTCTCTGTCTCAAAACTCTTTAGTAGTAATGCTTCTTAAACAGAGAGATTGTAATATTCATAATAAAGTAGTTGGGAGGGTTGCTATTTTAATGTATTTATTGACAGAAGTAAGTGCTAAAGTTTGTATGCACTAACAAAAGCTTTTTTCCTCCCTGTTTCCTCCCCCTTAGGGTCTAACAGCTCCATACATTCAAAGACAGGGATTTCTTTTGACTGAACACTTAAATTTTCAAATTCAAACCAACTGCTCTAGCAGTTTAACACCAGTTTAATATTTTCAGTTTGTTCTAACACATTATGTGAATATCCCTGAACAAGGGAAGTGAGATACATCAGAATCTGTTTCGCAGCCTCTGTGGTCATTACTAATCCAAGTCCAGTAATCACTGTGCAACAGGATAAATTGGCTTTTCTAAAAGCAGAGAGAGGGAACCTAAGACGATATGTTACAGCAGATGTGGAAGTTTTAAGTTTACAAATCTGATTACACCTGCTAAAATTTACAAACTACACAGGAAAATACCTCAGTGTATCACAGATGGAGTAACACGAGTTTATTTAGAAAAAGTAGAGATTAATATTTTTGTTGCCCACTTAATATTTTGTCTAAAAAGTCAGGACAATTAGAAGATCAAGGAAGCTGTTGTTTGCTTGATTTTCACCTTGTTAACCAAACAAAGCTGTTTATACTCCTTCACTCCACAGGAGTTTTGGAAAAAGCTAATTTCTTATCATCGCCACAATACAGTTTCCTCACAGATACTACTGAAATCTATTTCCACAGCATTCTTGTAAGAAGAAGTACTATCACCATCATGTACTTTTATAAGGAGAAATAAATAATTGTTCCCAGAACTAGGCTAAAAAATGTAAAGGAAAGATGGAATTGCATTAATTTTACATAAGTGGAAAACAAAATATACAAAATATTAACTATTAGATGATCAAAGGAGAACCATCTATTTTATGAAGGAGGGGGTCAGTGAAAAAATGTATCATGTTTCATAATGCTTATGCACAAAGGAGATCATTTCAGTCAAAAGGCATTATAGTAACAGTTGAACTTGTAACAGTTTCTCCGACCATCATTAGAAAATGTGAATTCACCACTAAGTGGAGAATTTAGACATATTTTTCTTTGAGCAGAACACAGATGGGTTTCCTGTCAAAGCAGCTCTGCTTCCTATCTGTTAATGTGTGTAACTCATTTAAGACTCTTCACTCTGAGGAAGCTCAGCCAAGATGACTGTCCAGTCTCACACTGAAAGATTGGCAAGATTACAGCTCTGCTGTGGACTGACCAAGACAAATATGTTAGTTTCAAGAATAAAGAAGTACTAGGCTACCTGGATAGTTGGCTACAGTACACCAAGCTCTGACCAAAGTGAATGCCCAAGGCCATTAGCCAAAAGAGAAAGTTGGCCAAGAAGCCTGGCAGCTCTTCAAGGTTCTCCCAGTTGAGGGCCCAGGATCAATGCCTGCTACATCAGCAGCTCTATGGCTCCATTTAAGATAATTCTCAGGCTTTAGATGTGGTGTGGAAAATGTATATATGAGGTAGGAAGGTTGCATAAACAGCCAAAAATCTAGAAAACCACAGACTTCATACAACTGATTTCTTACATTTTTAATTTCATTTGCTTCTTACTAATTCCTGCCTCAGCTTTATGTGTCAGAAAGATTTCCTACTTCCTTCTGCCATACCAGCTATCATTCTTAGGCTCTTCAGTTGTCTTTCTCATTCACCACAAAACAAAATGGGTTCAGTGCATTATACATAGCTTTGTTTCCCTCCTGGAATTATTGTCCATTTTGTCTCACCAATCTGATCACATTAGAAGATTAAGTTTCCCTTGTAAGTTTAGCAGGTTAAAGTTGAAGGTTAACAACTTTCCTGAGCTCTGCCGATTTGTAAGAAATGGGCTGAGGCAGCATTTCACACTCTATTGCTGAAACTCTTGGAAGTGAATATGAAACCTGTATATGGGGATCAGGTAACAGTGAGAGAGACTGCAAAAGAGAAGATGTTAATTATCTCTGGCAGGAGGAGAAACAGCTAAATACTTGGTTCAATTTTCTAGTACCCCCTGCAGGTTAATACAAAGGAGTAGTGCTTGGCTTCAAAGTGAATGGCATATATATCCTGCCTAATTAAAATGAAAATAAGACCAAAGGTCTTTTATGTTGTTATTAATATTTAATAAAATATTTCTAGGCTTCTGTGTGAAGAGAATACCAAAGGGACTTCTGACTGTATTTCACCCATCTCCTCAATTTCAGAAAATGATAGTATCTTTTGCACAATACCACAGTACCTACTATTATTGTTGAGATTATACTTAATTGTCTTTGTTTTCAGTTTCCTCACATACGTATCAAGTTATCCAGACTATTCACACTCCTCTGGTCAAAGAGATAACATTGATGGTTCATTTAATTTAGCTGCTTCAAGTGCAAACTAATCTTTGTAAGATAAATTCAGGATTCAAAAATAATTATGGAATTTTGTGAATTCTCTGAATTATAGTGTTATATTTTCCATTTCTTATTGCATTGTCTAACAGTCTTGCACTTTCTACTATTGTGCAGTTTTCTTTTCACACTCAGATTAATTTCCTTTGTATGAAACAATAGGGTAAGCATATTATTACAGATCTCATTTAAATCTCACTTAAATCAAGTGCTAAAAAAGTGCTAAAAGCTAACACTTAATATAAAGAATCTTAGCGATATGATGCATTTATATTTGTATTTCAGGCAGTGCTGGTAGTATCACCTTTACTGTTATCATATAAAATTTTCCAATACAAAACTTTATAAGTATTATAAACAACCCAGTAATCTGTTCTTATTTTTAGACTGGTCATAGGTTATTGTTTTCCTAATTCAGACAAAAAAATTCAGCTGTACCTAAGAATGAAACTCGTGGGAAAATTGACTTGTTCAAAAAAGAAAAGAGAGTAAAGGAAAGGAAAAGAGAAGGGAGAGGAAAGGAGGAGAGGAAAAAGAAAGTCTTGTTTTGAGTCACTCAAAACATGTTTTACATTGGAATAAAGAGTTAAATTTGGCTTAACTTTGGCAGCAGTATAATTTACAATTGACACAACATATTTGGAAAACTTTCAGTCTTCAAAAAATTCTCATTCTGAACTACACCAGTATATATGCCCATGAAATGAAAGAATATACAGAATAAAGCATGAAGAGCTGGCTTCAAACTTTACAAGGTATATTGCACAGTTTTGTGCAAAATTGCATCTAACTAGCTAATTTCTGGGTGCTTCAATTTTCAAACAGTCTTTGCCAAAATATATTTTACATATATCTCTGTACATTTCAAGGTGTTGCCCCATTTCTGTTTTTTCAGGATCTTTATGAGAAACCATATAAGGTAGACTTTTTGAGGAAACATATAAGGCATATTCAGCTGCAAGGTCCTGGATTTCTTTGCTGTTACAAGAGAACAGTAAAATTTTCCTATGACAACACTGAATGCCATATAGAGCACACTACATAATGCAGTTGGGACTGCTGATGCCAGAAGAGTAATATAATTTGCAGGATGACTGTATGGGAGCATTCAAAAATATCAGACTGATTTATATTGAAGTAAGAAAATTCCAAGTTAATTAAATAAAGCATTTTAAGTCCATTCTAATTGAGAGTCATATGTGTCCATGCCATACAGCTTAGGTAATACCTAAAGCAAATAAATATTGAAGTGATTCCCCTCTTCCAGCATACATGTCTTTAAAACACACTAGCTCCATTCCCAGCTACGTAAGGGACTGTGTTTCAGCAGGCACAATCATCTCTGGTATGTTCCCATCCAAATGTTTTCAATGAAGCATCTGTCCATCTGGACACTCTGTGCCCAGCCCTTTTTCCATGAGTTATTAGCCCCAGTCCCGTTCTCAGTGTTATGGCTCTTTATCAGGCTTTTCTCTCTCAGCTATTAGCTCCTTAAAACCTTGTCCTTTAAGTTCCAGGATCAACTACCAATTTTCTTCACGTAAAAAACCTAATGCAACTCCTCCCAAAACCCCATTTCTTCTTCAATTTTCCTTCCTGTTGAAGTACAGTTTCCTGCTAAAAAAGTCCTGAGCTGCATCTTCCTTCCATAAAGTCCCTATGAGCTATGAATATCCTCTGGGGTGCTCTGCATCCCTCCATATGCTGTAATATGGTGGGCATTGCAAAATGGGTAACCAAGAGCACAGGAAAAAGCCTAAGATTTCTGCCCTGGCACCTGACTTCAGCCTCTCAATACAAGGAAAATAATGTTCAGGCTTGGACAGAAACAAATAAATGTCATTGGGAAGAGGCAGACAAATAAATAGTAAGTGAATACTCAATTTTTTTGCTTCAGTCTTCAGTGGCAGCTTGTCCTCCCACAGCTCTGAAATGGACAGACCACAAGATGGACTGGTGCACCTAAGTTCCTCCACTGTAAGAGACTGGGTTCATGATCATCTGAGGAATCTGAACATATATACAAGTTTGTGGGACCTTATGAAACGCAATACCAAGTACTGAGGCAATTAGCTGATGAGACTCTCAGATGAGATCAGCTGGTCAGAACCTGGTGCTGGTAACACCAAGATTGCGAGTTCAATCCTCATATAGGCCATTCACTTAAGAGCTGGTCTTGATGATCCTAGCGGGTCCCTTTCAACTCAGAGTATTCTGTAATTTTCAATTCTGTAGTTCCCAAACCACTCTCCATGAAAAGTCACATCATTCAGGTGAAGTCCCAGGTGGACGGGAAGAGGGGAAACAAAGAACCTATCTGGGAACTAGTGACCCAACAGTCTCACTTCTATACCTGGGAAGGTCATGGAATAGATCCTTCTAAAAGCTCTGAAGTACATGGAGGTGATTCGAGACAGCCAGTACAGCTTCTTCAAAAGCTAGTCCTGCCTGACCAATCCAATGGCCTCGAATGGTGAAATTACTCCATCACTGGACAAAGAAAGCTACCATTTATCTGGACGTCTTCAAAGATTTTGACACACTCCCCTTCAACATCCTTCTCTCTAAAATGGAGAGATGGATTTGATGGGTAGACTGCTTGGTGATGAGGAATTGGTTGCAAAGTCACATCCTGAGGACACTGGTTAACAGTTCAATGTCCAGATGGACTTCAGGATGAGCGATGTCTTCAGGGGGCCTGTACTGGGACCAGTGCTGCTTATTATCTTCAGCAATGACACAGACATTGGGATCAAGTGCACCCTCAGCAAATACACAGATGGCACTAAGCTGAGTGGTGCAGTTGACACACCTGAAGGATGAGATGCCATCCAGAGGGAGCTGGACAAGCTTGAGAAGTGGGGCCATGGGAATCTCATGAGGTATGACAGGACCAAGTACAAGGTGCTGCACCTGGGCTATGGAGACCCCTGGTACCAGCACTGGATGGGGGATGCACAGATGGAGAGCAGCCCTGTGAGAAGGACTTGGGGGTGCTGTGGGTGAGAGGTTGGACATGACCCAACCATGGGCACTGCCAGCCCAGAGAGCCAAACATGTCCTGGGCTGCATCCAGAGCCCCGTGGGCAGCAGGGGAGGGAGGGGATTCTGCCCCTCTGCTCTGCTCTGGTGAGACCCCACCTGGAACCCTGCACCCAGCTCTGGGGAACCAGCACAGGAAGGACATGGAACTGCTGGAGTGAGCCCAGAGGAGGGGCACAGGAATGATCCAAGGGCTGAAGGACCCCTCATATGAGAAAAGGCTGAGAGTTGGTGTTAGAATGGTCCAGGGTGATTTTACTGTGGGCTTTCAATAATTCAAGGGGGCTTATAAGAAAGAGAGATTTAGAAGGGCCTATTGCAGCAGAGCAAGAGTTAATGGCTTTAAACAAAAAGCGAGTAAGGAAGAATTCTTTTTTTTACCATAAGGGTGGTGAGGTACTGGAATAGATTGCCCAGGGAAGTTGTCAATACTCTACCACTGAAAGTGTCCAAAGCCAGGCTGGATAAAGCTTTGAACTCCTTGTTTTAGTGGAAGGTGTCCTTGCAAGGTTTCCAAGGAATTTCATATCCTCCTCTGAATACCTTAAAGCATTCAGAGAGGTAATGTCCACTCAAGCTATTCTTTGTGTTTTTACTTCCTTATAGAGTATTTCTCTATCACATATCCAGCATTGGTTCTTGTAATACTCTACATTTAGAGAAGAAATTGAGCCACACAGCAATCTCTCTTCATCACACACAGTACTGCAACCAGAATCAGTGTCACAGACATTATTCAGTCAAACAACTCAACCCATATACGTACTTATTTCATCATACCATTTTAATAGTTGCAGATAGAAAAAGTTAAAACAAAGTGGAATAATAACTATCTTAATTTATTAAATTTAAACAGGAGATTAGTCAACTTGTGTACTTTTCAAAATCAATTTTGAAACACCAGTGCCATTGAAACATTCAAAAATCTACTGTTTTCTAACCGCATGTATCCTTCTTTCCAAATTTATAAAATCACAGCTGCAACAAATACATAATATATACACATTATGTATATACACATATTTGAGTCACTTTGAGATAGCATTACCGATTAGGTTTGTACAGAGCTCCTTATGGTTTTCTGAAACTCTTTGTGCCATGAGGAAATTATAATTTTTATTGACATTCATAAACAAACAATGGCTTATGTTTAAAGCAAATTAGTGAACACTACACTGAGAAATGTAACATCCTGTTTGCACTTCTTAAGAGCTATTACCCTTTGCACTTGCAAAGTACATCAGATGTTGGAGATGCATAGATCTACATCTCCAGGAAATCAGTTGGTATCTTATATTCAAAACAATCACTTGCCTTTAGCAATTTGTTGAATTGAAGCTTTATAATATTTAATCCTCAACAGCACCCCAGTGAAATTGACAAACTGTTTCAAAATGTGAATGTTTTAGACCACAAAAAAACATAAAAGTTCTCAAATGCAAAATAAGAAAATTCCAACTTGAAAACTAAAAATAAGGCAAAAAAATCTTGAATAAAATGAGCAACTCCTTTTCCCTTCTGAGCAGTCCCTCAGAGAGTTTCCTCAAAAACCTTAATTAAGAAAGGTTCAGTCTTCACCACAAAAAGATTTGTGTCCATCAAAGTGTTTCACTTTCATTTCTGGAGATATATCTGAGATATAGCAATGTGACTGAGAGAGCAAAACTTTGGAGTTTTGCTCGCTCAGTCAAGACAAAAATAACACATGCTAACGTCATACTTAAATATATCATGTCCCTAGCACAATCTTGACATATATTTATGTAAAAACCCATGTACCTACTAGTATGATAACCTTTCATGCTTGCATTCTGTATGTGTCACAGAATTTGTCAGCACTGGGGGCTTTCCAGTTATTTTCTTATTAAAGTGAATGGAAACGGAAACTTAAAAGGGCAAGCTCGACATAACCGTGGGCATAGTGATGCATACGTTAACAGGAGATACTAAATACCTTCCAGAACAAGCTATACAAAGTGCATTTTCCTATTCAGCACAATCTGCAGCAACACAGTTTGATGATAAAATGTCATCCATCTGCATGCTTCTCTAAATGCTCCAATACCCTCCTGCATGTCAAACACCTTCTCTTCAAACTTTTAGCTTCTGTTGACACTTCATTAGGGAACATTTTGAAAATCCCTTTGATTTCAAATATATGCGTTTTGAAACAGAGAGTCTCTGGAAGGCTTTTAGCAATTCTCTCTTGGTTTTAGATATGAACTTCATCTTGCATCTTTTAACTCTAGTTTTTGTACACTCGAATAACACAAAAGCCCTCAAATGGCAATTCAATGAGCACTCTAGAGCCTTCCTAGTCTCCTAGCACTTCATATATTGATGACAGGGCTGAACTAAGGATTTTAAGGCATCCAAAATCCATTCCTCTGCAAAGCCTTGGTATATGCTTTTAGCCTGAGACATCAAATTCATTCATACTCCTTGCTGCAGAGCTAAGAAATCTTACAGACTCTACTATGAACTTAAAAAGCACATAGACTTTAGGAGGAAAAGATCTTAGTCAAGTACGTAGGACACCTAAACATATAAGGGTGAGTATTTAGCTCTCAACAGAAATAAAAAACAAAAGAAAATTAAAAATAAATTAAAAAAAAAAAAATCTGTGAACTAGCATCCTTGATGGTCTGCTACATTTCAATCCAATTGTGATAAGAATCTCATTTTTTTTACTTGCATCAGCCTTGCATGTCACTGCCCATCTCAGAGCCCGGTGAAGTTTTATAGGAGTGCTCCCCTAGGAACACAGCGTGGGTCAGGATGTTCACACTATACAACTGAGATCCTGTTTTTCCCAGAGTCCAGGCCAGGAATTGAGGCAATCCAGAACTCAGGGTTGTGCTATGAAGTCTAAAATTTTGATACATCTGGTCCAGTACCAGTTTTCAATTCTCTGATAAATTTGCTGCAGTTTTTTCCAATGCCACAGATAATCTCTGAAATTCTAATTTTAATTTGACACATCTCTACTTTCCCTACAATCATTTAAGATTTTAACAGATACACTGCACATATTCATCTACTGCTTACATAAACGTAGTTCCGATAGAAAATCAACAACTGAAAGGATATTTTAGATAGCTATATATTATTTGCATTTTCTACCTGTCCAAGATTTTTCTTCTGGTCATTACTATGCTTGCTCTAATGTATTTTATATGTCTAAATACAGATCCTATAACTACTCCTACACAGATGAAACTGAAATGTAAAAGGATAGCTTTTTAAAAGTGGCAGAACTGAAAGTATACAAACACCAACTGGAATTCCATAGTGGCAAATGTCAATATTTTATCATTCATTTATCATTCACCTCTTAATTCAGAAGTCCCTAACTGAAGAGTAATATTTTGGTCGTTAGTTTCTTTCTTATTTCACCTCTTAAAGTAACTTTCCAAAAAGAGATTTTTGTGACACTTAAAAAAAAACTAAACTAGTAGAAGAGGTTTTTGTCCTGCATACAAGTAATTACATCTTAGGTTCAACAAGAATCAAACAGCATACCGAAATTCTTCCTTTGCTCTTGTTACATGTCAAATGCAATTTTCTACAATAGTTACACTGTGACTGTATTTTGTTCCTTTATCACTGAAAGATAATCAGAAAGGGATTTCAATAATTAGTCTAACATACCTGTGCTTTAAGTAGAACATGTAATTGAAAAGCTTTGAAACATAATATATATGCTTCTTTATTAAAAAAACAGTAATATTTTTCAACTTGGGCTGATTATGAGGGTAAGATTAACCATTAAAACATTAATTACTTGAACTGCGAATACAGAACAGGAGTTGTTTCACTTATTCCTACAGACTTCCCAACATGTAGCACCATTCAACAAGTTACTAAAACCATCATATTCTGAACCACAAGTGAGTCATCATAGGCATTCCATCCCTGAGGATCAAAGCTAAAATTTTACTTTGTTCAACATGATGTCATCAGAGTTTAAACTCATTTTAATTCAACACATAAAGCTTGAAACTGTCACTGAACATCCTACATGTCTGTAAACTATTAAATCAAATCATTTGAAAAACATGATCTATGACTTCTAAACTGCTTTACATCAACAATGCAATTTGCCTTTTCAGACAAGTCATCATCTCACAAGACAATATTAGGGAAAGTTCTTTTTAGGAAGGGCATAATTAAGTGGCTTTGGATGCAGTTAAACTCCTAATTTAAAAAACACTGAAGTTGCCCCATATAAGACACTGACAAAAAAAAAAAAAAAGCTCTGTACTTCTTCATACATCACACAAAATGTAAATATACAATTATTGTACATGAACATGATAAGTGCTGCAAACACAATAACATTATGAGAAAATTGTGATCAGCCCATTAAACTGGTTAGTGAGCCCTGAACTGTGTTAAACACATATTACATTTACAGATTGCAGTAATTAAGCTTCTTGCATTTTCTGCCATAAGATAACTCTTCATGAACAGTATAACATTTTATAAAATTATTTCAGTGAAATAAAATTAAATATATGTTTTTAAATAAAGCCACTACAATAAGGATATTAACAGCTATCTTTCTAATTCTCTGAATTGCTATTAAAAATAAAATTACTCATCAGAATGATTGACTGCTTCTTTTGAAAAAAAAAAGCTACAAAACAGGTATTCAGAGTTGCCTATTTTTAAAAGGAATTTCTC
>VZTB01008942.1:59280-75434 GCA_013397245.1 Thryothorus ludovicianus | reverse complement strand
AGTTTTTGGAAATTAGAAATGTAGCTGATACCTCTGGAAGTGAGGAAGACAGAGTCTTTTTCTCCATCTTATTTCTTCCCAGCTCTACTGCAACCATATAAGTGGTCTAAGAAATGAAGGTAGTTGGGAGTTTTTTAATCAAAAGGGAGAATCAGAACTCAGAGATGTATGAGATCTGCAGAGTTTTGATGTACCTGCCATTAGAAAGTCCTTTGAGAGTCCAGGATGAGACTCACAAACCACAGTCAGAATAAAAAGAAAGAGACATTTTCATGAGAAATTCGTGAAAATTCAATCATTTCATTACCAATGACTGGGTGGTCAAGATATTCATGTGAGCAGAGATATCCCAGTTCTGATCCCTGATGTGCCTGATTTAGATCTGCAACTGGAATTGACATCTCAGATTAATTTAGGTTATCAACTATAATATGTGCAGCTTCTGTATCATCATAGAAGCAACAAAAGAAGTTCTATTTTTGCAAGACAAAAAAATACTTCCCTACTTGGATTCACTGCCAGTGCAACAAGAAAAGCACAGATATATGAATCCAATAACACAGGTTTCTCTTCCTGAAATAATTCTTCCTCTGCCTTTAAGTGAGGACTCCAAGAGTGAGCATTGTTTTATCCAATATTTTTTCAGTGATCCCTGCTGGAAAATAAAATAATGTCCAGTTAGTTTGCTTTACCAGCTGCTGTTTCTGTATGTTAACAATACCTGTGGTCTTACATCCCAGAGGTATTGGCAAGGTCTTTCTTTGACAAAATCATCCTCAATTGACAGAAAGAAATAGGAAGAAAGAACTCCTTTTTGTTTCTATGATATGTAGCTGAATGGTCATAAAGAAGAGACATTTTCAGAAAGCAAGGAATTTAAATAGTAATAATATGCTGTCTGTGTTGCACCTGTAAAGCAAGCATTGCTTCCCTGAGTAGTTCATTTCTCATGCACAATTTTCTTTGAATCTATTATCATGTTTCCTGATGAACTCCCTTCCTGCCCTGGAAAGAGCTGTTGCTTATAGTTTTGTCTTCAAGCAATGAGCATAATAATAGATGTTAAAATGACCGAAGAAATGCAGGTACTAGAGCACCCACATTTATACATTCCTTTCTGGGAAGAAAATAGGAAGAAATATAGAAAGGGGATAAAACAGACTGATTTGAACAACAAAAAGCAATTCTAGCATCCCTCACAGGGAAATTTAAATGATTGTGTTGTTTCTGATATATTTTTATTGCAAAATGGTCAAGAACTGAGCTCTTGTTGAGCAACTTCAGGCTCTGTCTGGCTAAGGTGCTGTCATTTGGCTGATTTCAGGTTGCCAGCAGCACAGGAGAGATGCTGATGGTTAAAGCCTCTATGGCAGGTGCACCCTGATTTTGGGAACCTCAGGGGGGTGAAGTAAACCCTGCACAAGCCCTGACCCTTCAGCATATCCATATTCTGTGGTTTATACAAATGGGATAGCTGCAGTGTTGGGCTCATGCTCCCAGTCCACAGGGTCATGCCCAGTGAGAAAACAAGAGTGGGTCCTGTTCCTGCTCCTAGGGATCAGGTGAAGTTCAGCCCAAGGACAGGAAGGTGTCATCAGCCTTTAAATCCCATCAAAGCTGAAGGTCTCCAGAGGTGGCCTCGTGTCACAGAAGGAAGTTTGTTCATGCATGTCCTACTCACACATGGGTCAGAGCCTGGATATCCTCTGTGTTCTTTCCTTGGGGCCCCATTTCAGGCCTGGGCTGTGTCCCCACCACTGGCACAGGGAATGTGGTTCAGAGCTGTAGTGCCTGGAGGGAGCCCAGTCTGAGCAGTGGCTCCTTGTGCTGGGACCAGTGGCACAACCTCCATTGCTCTCTCCATCCATGGCCTTGGGGCTTTGGGGTTTCCAGCACTGGCTTGCCAGAACTCTGTCAGACCCAGAGTATTTCCCAAAAAAATCTTTTTCTGCTACTTTTAATGTAGTTTGGGATAACATGATATTTTCTTTTCCCAACAGTTGCACCACTTTTTTTTTTCTCCTGCACATAAGCATCAAATGCTGTTTGCTGAATATTTCACTTGTTCTTATTTGGGCTGAAGGTTTCTGTTACCACTGGCCCTTAGGGAACCAATTTAGCTGCACTGAACCAGTTTTGGTGTTCAATTCCTTCTTTTCAAAGAGCTGCATTTACACATCAGTTGAACCCTTCGTATGCTGGTATCTTCCACACTTCCAGCTCAATGAATGTTTAAAAATGATATGTCTATCCCCACACACAGATATGCCTCTGCCTTGAAATGCTGGGGGGACATGAAAGTCCTGCTGAGAAGGGGGGAGATTTTGATGTAAATGATGTCCCGCAAGGGACACAACCTCATTCCAGCTGAGTGAGGTTTTATGCACAGAAATGCAATATATTCAGCCCATGTATCATTAAAGTTGCAGCAAAGCCTCCCCAAGCCAGTGAGTGCCTCAGTAAATTCTGAATTGCTGACCAAGTCTCAGTTCTCTGCCCCCACCTGTTCTGTGAGATTGGCTTTTATAATTGCAGACATGTCCTGCAGCATCCTGTTGTTTGTGGGGTTCTTGTCCCTGGTAAATCTTGACCCTGCTGGTGTCTTGTGGGCATACCTTGATGGGAAAGCCTAAAAAATTCACTCTGTCTTCTTCCAGTCTTAGTGAGAGATGCAGACAGAGGAAGTAATTCCATAGTCTATTGTGTTTTTCAGATAAAATACATAGGTTTAAAGTTCTTTTGGTGCCCATAGGTTTACATTTGGATATTGAAAATGCACCAAGTGGTGCATATTGTTTTAGATTATGACTTTCCTTAATTTAATCAGAGTTACAATGTTGATATCATGGTGGAGAAGGCTTTGTGTTTTATGACGGAATTTTCAGAAGCATCATTCTGACATCAGCACATGGTCTTTTCATGAGGCTGGTGCCCTGCAATCACACAGAAGCTGTAGAAAAGCCCCTCTCACTGTCTTTCACAATTTGAATTGTCTTCCCATGCTCAGCTGCCTAGAAATCAGCCTATTCAGACTTTACAGGGTAAAGATACTCGAGCCAAAGCAAGCTCCTGTGGAGGATCCTTGAAGGTGGTGTGTGCATGTGTGCTGCACTGAGTGTGTGAATACCCCTAAATTCTATATATTCCTTCTGGGCCATTAAGCAGGATCCTTATTTCCTGTCAGATTGTAGCATCTGAGTGATGGATTGCAGAACTCTGCCCATTGCCTGCCTATCAGTTTAACTTCTCAAAGCCCTTTTGGTAGCCATGGTGCTGTATAAGCAGAATATATAATTATTTAGAGTTTGTTTTGCTGCAGCTGTTGGCACAATGGAATCCACATGGTCTTTCACCTTACTTGGCACAACCCTTTCTCCCCGTGGGATGGAGAAAGCCTGATGCAAGGGACTGTGATGCAAATGTTAGTACTTAAGATCTCCATCACAAGCTGCAGTAACAGAGATGTGTGCTGGGTCTGGTGTGGTGTGCTAGGAAGGAAGGTGATTTAATGCTGGTACTGTCTAAATTGTGTTTTACTAGTGGTGTCCTAGTATTAGTAATATATGATAGCCCTGTAGTCTGCACAGGGATATACTGTTTGCAGGGTAATACACAATTTGAATGATTCTGTGATCTGTCCTCAGTACGACTGACTAGACAGAGCATCCAAGAGAAGCATGTCCATGCATTTCCCTTCCATCTCGTGGTATCCCTGACAGCTCCTGGATGCTGCTGCTCAGTTCTGCTCAATCAGACTCTGCTGTTTAGGAATGGCACAGAAGCAGCATTATGGGTTTGCTTTTCCCATTGGAAATGCATATCCCCCCTTTCCTTAAGGCTGCAGGGAGGGTGGGGTGACACGTGCAGAAGGTCTCTGCAATGACTACTGAAAGCCTGGGACACTTTTATCTCTCAGGGCTCTCCCCTGCAAAACACGCTCCAAACTGGCTCCTTTGGTGGCAAAGGTGTGAAGATGATCCCCAGCAGAAGCCCAAGGAGGATATTGGGATACATTTGTTTATTTGTGGCATATCCTCTCAGCTTTGGTAGTCAAGTTATGAAAATGAGGCTTGTCAGCACACTGAAGAGGGTTGGGGGGCCTTTGCATCTTCCATGCAGTTTGATCCTGTGCAGCTCGTTAACACTCAGTTGCTTTTGTGATTAATTATTTAGTCTTCTCCCTTGGTGCTGGGGTATAATAGCACAACCCCCATTTCTGCTGAGATTCACAGTTCTTTGCTTTTCCCTTCAAGCCTTTCACACCACCTCGAAGCTCAGAGCAAGGCTGTCCAGGCTGCAGCACTCAAAGAGCCTGGCAGCCCCGGAGCTGCTGCTCATCCTGTGGCACTGCGGGGAAAGGAGCAGGGCTCAGCCTGGGGATGGCCACCAGTCCCAGCTCCTGCACTGCCCAAGTCACTGGGGAGCAGTGAGATAGCTGCCCCTGAGTGCTCTGTCCCTCCAAGAACAGCCTCTCACTCCAGCGGGCACTTGTGTGAGGGGAGACATCAGACAGGGCTGGCATCGACTCCTTGTGCAGCCAGACACAAGAATTGCAAATTGGAAGCGAACTTGTCAGCAAGGAGACTTTATTTGGGGAGTCAGACTCAGCAGCCCTCTTCTCTTTCTCTTTTGGATGCCTTTTGAACAGCTTTCAGTTCAAGTTTTTGTAATCACCCAAGCGTTGCTTCTTCAGTCTTTTGTTTTTGGGGGTGTTGCTCGTTGCCTTGATTTGCTGTCTGTGCTCATTTGTGCAAAGAAGTTTGTCAGGTACAAGTTTGTCAGGTTTGTTTTGCACATGGCAGGGGCTTTTGCCCGGTATGGGGCAGGCTGGGTTGACCCTGAGTGTGCTGGTCTGTGATCACACACTGGATGTGTGTGGACAGGCATAGGGTGAATTTGGGCTGTGGTGGTTCCTGGGGTTGTGTTTAAAATGAGTGAGCTGAGAGCTTGCAGCACCTGAACCTGTTCTCTGGGGCATTGAGGCCACGGATCATGTGCAACTGGTGGCCAAGGCAGGGCTAGCAGGAACCTCCAGCACTGGAAAGCACCTTCTTCTTCTCCAGCTGTCCTTGGCTGTGCTTCCTGTGGGAAGCTGCTGGATAAGGCGAAGCCTGGGGCCTGAATAATTAGCAAGGAATTAGCTGTGTTTTCTTTATGACACAGTCTCTTCCCTTCCTCTGATGTTTGCATCCTTCTCCTTTCATCTCATGCCTCTGTGGTGAGTGCCTGGCACAGCCATGGGGTGTGTGGGAGGCTCAGCCAAGGGGCAGGCAGGCGAGTCCCAGTGCAGCAGGGGCTGGAGCTGCTGATCGTGTCCCCACCCTGCAGATGTGCCAGATGTAACTCAGAGGGTGTGAGTCTGTCCTTTGCCTTGCTGCAACCTCCCTGTCTGCTGCTAGAGGAGTCACTCTTCCCTCAGAGCCATGAAACAGTGAAGTGCCAGCTCCTCTCCCCACCAAAGACGCTGGAAAAGCTTAGGAAACTGATGAAGCATTAGTCTTGGTTTCTTTATGTTTTATTAGGGCCCATAAATTAAATGGAAACTCACAATGATGTGGAAGGAAGCCAGGGAGAGCAATTATTTGTCAGAAAGACAACATGAATAATGGCTTTGCTACATGTTAATTGAAAGCGCTGGAAATTTTAGCAGTGTAACACCTTAAGGCAGCTGGTACATGAGTGTGTGGAGCAGACTACAACAGGCTGCATCACTCACTCCTGTTAAGAGAGATCAGTAGTAACCAAAAGTTGTGAATCAAAGAGCATCATTAAGACCTGGAGCCAGAGCCCCAGACCTCTGAACAGTCCCAGTCCTCTGATGTTTCCCTGTCTCTGTTTTTAGAGCTGAGGCTCCTGCTTGCAGACCAATTTACAGTCTCTGAATGTCTGTGCTTCAGTTTCCTCATAGGTTATAATTTTGGAATTTGTCATCCCTGACAGATCCATTGGGGATATTCCACCTGACCTCCCAAGGTTGTACTTTGCTGTGGATCTGTGCAAATCCCTCTGTGGGGCTCCCTGTGCAGAGCTGTGGGTGCTCCTGCCCTCTGCCCACATGCCCTCCCCATAACACTTCCACACTCAGATCCAAGACCTCAAACACCTCCAGGTGCTGTGTCAGGGTGAGAGATCCTGCAGCAGAGGATCCCTGTGGGCCCTGGCCCCCACCACAGTGTGGGACTGTGACCATTGTGCTGTGCAGTGTCACCGAAGCCCTCCCTGTCCCTGGGGGCACACCCAGCTTGTGGGAAAGACATTTCCAGTGGGAGAATCCTTGTGTGTGCCTCCACCTCCAGTGTCCATTAATAGCACATTAATAGCCTGCTGGGTCAGAGATTCTGAGGGTAACACATAAGCTGGAAAGAATCCAGAGCAGAGGCTGGACTGGCTGCTCTGGCAATTAGGTCATAGTAAAATTAAAATTCAAGCCCTAAGTGTGCATTTCTTTTTCAAATTTAACTAACTCTTGAAATTACATTGGGTCACACTGTAAGTGTAGCTACACTAGATATCATTTTTTCACAACAAAACAGTATTTTAAGACCCCAGTATCATAATCATTGAGCCATATTGCTCATATTATTTATTAATAATTACCATTTCAGGGTCTGGGTCTTAATATATAGGCTTCAATTTATTCCACTGCTTAGTCTACTTAGTGCTCATGGAACTATTCATGTTAAAGGGAAGCTAAGTTACATAATAACTTGTGGGATTCAGGCAGTCTATAAGAATATGTCTACTTTCTCAGTTTTCAAGAAATTAACAAAATAGAACGTAGTTGTGTAGTAAAAGAGTAGATGAAATAAAGGAAGTTAAAATACATATTATATACAACATCCAGGTAAAGGATTTTTATCACAAAGTAATTAAATAACTGAAATGATTTTATTTATATTATGTTGTTTTTTAATATACTTAATTATACTCTGCAGTGCCCTGAGCACCTTGACTTCATAAATAAAAGAATTATGTGGAATTTTCATAATATGAAAATTAATGCTTAAATGCTTAGAGACATAAACATTTCAGCAGGTTTTCTAAGGCTACTGATGAGGGTTCATAAACACATTAATTTTTCCACTCTTAAATATTTCAGGTCAATGGAATACAAGAGGAGATGTTAACAAAACCTGTGTTTTTTTCATGAGAGACTGGAGTGTTTGGAGGGCAGCTGCTCTACTGCAGTGCTCTAATAACATCTCCAAGTGCCACAATAGCAATAAAGCATGACAGGCTTGTTTAATAACTCGATTTATCACATTTTTAGTAACATGAAGAGGGTATGTTACAGCAGCAATCTAACCCACACATCCTTTCAGAGCCTTGGGCAATTTGGGGCAGTTACTACAGAGGGCCACCATGCATTGTTTTAGTCTGAACTCACTAGAACTCCTTTTGGGGGTGGTGCATGTAGTGTATTTTGCTTTTGGATGGGACTGGGAGCAGGATGTGCACGTGTGCCTGTCCCACCCGCCTGCCAGGAGAGGCTTTGGGGAGGGGGCAAAGCCAGTTCCATGCGAAGACATTTTAAATGTGCTCACCCAATTTCCCTCCTGAGCTGATCTGGAGCCCTTACCTGTGTCATTTATGTGTTTTCCCCCTATCTTTGTGACCTGGGGGCTGGGACAGGAGGAAAACTCTGGGGTGGGAGTGCCTTCGTGCTGAGTTTGCAGTGGGAGCCTGTCCGGCCATTGGTGGCCTCTCCAGCCTGGGGTCAAGCCTCCTCAGAGCTGATGTGGCTCTGCTTTGTGCATAGTAGGAGCCACACATTACCACAAAGTATCCCCCAGGAGAGGAACTGCACCAAAGTCCTCAGTGGCCAAAGATTCATCACAGAGTCATGCTGGAGGCAGTCTCTGAATGGACAGCCCCTTGCTGTTTAGCACAGTGGAGGGAAACTGTGAGTTCTCTTCCCCCTTGTGTACATTTGCACATCTAATCATCTCTTGGCTAGCAGACACGTAAAATTGGGTTGGATGGAGAGATTTCCAAAAGGATGCTACTTGACCCCTGCCTCCCACACATTCCAGAGCTTCTCGGTAGCCAGGAGGCGTCCCAGAAGAAGATAATTAGGCTCGCGCTATTTCAACTTCCTCTGATCCCTGAGAAAGAGTTAATTACAGTCTTTTCCCTCTTGCTCAAAGGTGGCTGGGTATTATTATCAGAGCGGTAATTATTCATGCTAATTGCTTATTTGGAGAGGGAGAGAGCATGAGAGAGAGAAGCCCCAGACTCCCCCTCAGTGATTAGCGGAGCAGACCCAGGTGCACTTCGCGCAGCCCGGTCCGAGCACTGCCGGGGCTGCAGGGAGCCGGGGATGCTGGAGTGGCTGTGAGCGAGCCCTGGAGCAGCCCCGGTCCTGCTAATGCTGCCACCTCCTCCGGGACTGAGGAAAAAGAGCATGCACTTCTTGCAGACCTTCCTCTGGTGGAGGGCACTCCGAGGTAATTGTACTTCTAACTGGAGTCTTCGTTTGCTTTGTGGCTTAATTAACCATTCATCATTTTGTTTTGTTTTGTTTCAAATCTCCCTACGAGGGAGCAGGGTGGGTTGTGAGATGCATGTCTGAGGTCTATGTTTAAGCTGTTCTGCAGATCTTGCAGCTGATATTTCAATAACTGAACACAACTTCCACGATCCCCTGACTGCCTCTGCGTTCCTGGCTTTGAGCTGGGACGGGAAAAAGAGGTGGCATGTCTGCCCCTTTCCCCCGTTATGGGCTTCTAAGTCTAATTAAAAGGCTTTGGAGGCTTATTTCTGTAACCAGATCTGGGGCTTGCCTGTTAAAAGCAATGGGATTAAGCCTTATTTGTTGGTGTCTAAGAGCATCAGAAGTGTGATAATCTTGATTAGATGCTTTGAAGATAGTGCATAGTAAAATTTAGCGAGCTGCAGAAGCTGGGACTTTGTGACAATACCCAGTGGGAAGCTGTCTCCTTGGGCACACCTGGAGCAGTTTGGAGATGGTGGTGTGCCATGGGAATGATGGCACACTGCTTCTTCTGCAGCGACCGAATTGTTGGTGAGACCGTGCTTGTTGGGAGACCTTGAGTCATCCCTGGAAAGTAATTGTTTTATTTGGCTTTTTTTTTTTTTCCTGGAACAGCAGGACTTTATGTTCTGCTTGACCAGTTGCAGACTGCTCCTGGTATCTCATCTCTGCAGGAGTCAGTGCTGTGGGGAGCGGTCTGCTGTGGCAGTGGGCTGTTTTGTGTTGCTCTTTCTGTTTTAAGTCTTTGATTCCAGTTGTTCTTAAGGCTGAGGAAAACAACCTTAAGAACTGCACATACAGGTGATGTGAACTAGGAAGGTTTTATTAAAATAACTGAGGTAGTTGCCCCTGCCAAATACCTTAAGATGTTCCTCTATCCTTCCCTAAATGTGTCTGTGCTGTCTTCCTTTTGGACAGCAGCCATGTGCTGTGCTGAAAGCCAAACTCACTGCTCTACCTTCTAGAGATCTAAAATTATGATCCATATGTTTTAACTTCCTAACTGGCCATAATTATGTTTTAATATACTGAATAATCTTTTAATCTGGATGTTTTACTACTTACTTAAATTTCACAGGCTTTCCATGCTCCCATCCTCTTCCTGACAGAAGAATTGGCTGGGGACAGAGCACTGCTGCAGCAGGGACTGCAGTCATCCCCATCCTCTGGGGTGGGAGGCAGGGACAGGGCTAGGGAGATGTTTGCTTGAGAGTATCAGAGAAGTTTGGATTGACAAATTGATCAGAGGGTCACTGTTCTAAGAGATATTGTGTTGCTGAGCCTCAGCTGAAGGTTTATTTGTAGTTTTCTAAGCCTTTTGCATGCTAATTATTGAGAAAACTGTTCACTTTCAAGAAGCCACAGTGTCTAAATATGTACCAGTGATATACAATAGAAATCACATTTGGTAACCCACTTCATCCAAATCTGGATCCCCTAAAGACAGCAAACCTTTTACTTCTTTCAAAATCTGTAGGAATTAACAATTTTTTTACTTCCTGAGGCATCTGGCGAAATTGCAGTGATAATTTAAAAAAAAATTTTTCTTCTCCCCATATTTTCTGACAATTATGACTTCGTCCTTTGCTTTTTTTGTTCCCAAGCTATGTGTATGAGCACATTATCCAGCTAATTACTACATACTGCTTTGTTATCCAGCTAATTACGACTTACTGCTTTCCTATGGACCTCAGATCTCCCAAACATCTTCTAAATAACACTGTTGTAGAAGATCAATGTACCTTTGTGTGCTTTCACAGCAAACCTCCTATGCCCTGCCAGCAGTGTTTTCTGCCTCTGTGTCTGTGGTTTATTCTTTGTGGTGGAGTTCAGGGCTGTGAGCTGACTTTCTGCCACCTGTGTCACTCAGTAGTTCAGCTCCATGTACAAATTGCCTGGGCAGGTCAGAAATCTTCAGGATTTTCGAGCCAGTCTTTGCATTGCAGGGGTTAAAGTGTGGTGTGCTGCTGCCAGCCAGGAGAGTGATGCTCCAGAGGAATGTGCTCTGGAGGACAGCAAAGCCCGTGGGAGACTGTGATCTCCCTTATGAGGGAAACACGTCCCTCCATGGAGCACCTACACATGGAGCACAGTGTGTGGGGCTCTCATTGAGGTCCCTGATTGTGGGCCTCTGCAGGGACAGAATTTGCTTTGAAAATCTCTGCAGTTCTTATCTTTTTCAAGTCATAAAGGGATTCCTTGATGGATTTTTGTGTCCTCTATTTCTACTTGGATATCAAAGTTAGAGTATGTAGGTAAGGAGAATCCTTAAATTTTATTGGAATTTTCCATTAGGCTGTTAGTGAAAAAACACAAAAATCCTGTAAAATGTGTTAATGCTGGCTGTGAACTGACTGAGGTTAAGCAATTGCACTGCTATGGTTTTCATTCCTGTCTCCCAGGAAGGGAAGTGACACAGCTACCAAGAGCAACTTGTCTGCTCAGTGTTGGGAGCTGATGCTGGTGTGTGTGTGTGTGTGTGTGTGTGTTCAGTGGCTGCAGGGTGACCAACAGGAATCCTGGCAATGTTAACCACTCTTTTAGTAATAATAATAATAATGATAATAAATTAAAAATTATATCCTTAATGACGTGGAATTAACTGAGCTTATGTGTCACAGGAAGAAAGATGTGGGATGCCCAGCATGGGTGAGTCCCAACTGGAGAGAACACTGGTGCCCTTGATCTGCTGACATCCAGATTTCTGGGATGTGAGTAAGGAGGCTTGGAGCAAGGCAGCTGCAAGTACAGGGCTGGGTAAGAAGCTGAGGAGTGCAGTCTTGTAGCAGTTTGGTGCTTGCTAAATGCCTGCCTTTCATCTTCTGTTGACCTGCGCTGGACTTGGAGCTAATCAGGAGATATCCAGAGAAGCCTTTTGGACAGCAGGCGTGTCTAAGCAGGCTTGGTGTGCTTTGATCTGTAAGACTCTCCTGGAAGCATCAACCAGCCTCTCAACTGGTGAGAGAGAGGTTTTGATGGAATGAGATGGCATAGTTGGGTTTACTGGATTTTTTTAAACTTCTGTGGTTGAAATTAGAAAACGTAGATGAAAGGCTTTGTAAGAGGCTGGCTTTGGGGGTGAAGGGACAGGGGAAGCTGACTCCCTAGTCCACAACAACCATTGCAGTAATTTGGATAGTTTCTTTTCCTGAAAATATCCATTAATTAAAAGGTTATATCAATCAGCATTCATTGAGTTTGACAGATCTGAGATTCAGTGCTAATTCATGGAGCAGCTCTACCCACTGTGTCTGTATGTGCCTTTAGGGGCTGGAGCTTCATCTGTCACTCTGAGTTCTTGCTCCACCTACGCCTGGTATATCTGGGAGGGGGGAAATTCGGGGGGGGAGGCCTTATACAACTGGGTGTGATTAGTGAACATCACAGAAAAAAACAAGCAAGCAAACAAAACATCTGTGCATTAGCTATCGGAACACAGGAGCTGACAAAAGATATTTGGGTAATGACCAAAATGCTCTTCTCAGAAGATATCTGCACTTCTCTATGGCCACCCCTAGCAGGACTCTGGGCCAGGCCCCAACAGTGTGGGACTGTGCAGCCTTACAGTGGTTTTTCAAGTTAGCCCTGGCAAATATCCTAGCTAGAAATAATTTTCTGCTCTAAAGCGTAATTTCTGTAGCAGGTGATTTCCTTGGGGTTGGTTTTTTTTGGCACTTTCTGAAACAACATTGTGAAGCTGAAGTGCTGATATTTATTAGGGTTTTTTTTTCTTTTTCTTTGAAATATTGCTATTTCCTTTCTTTTCCCTCATAGCACTGATGAGGGCATCCCTCATTATCCTCATCCCTGACAGAACCTTCAAACCCTTGCTCAAATCCTTCCTTGTCATTTTGTCTGACATGCAGTGGTGACATAATATGTCAGGGACATATGTAACAAGCTTCTGTGCAGAGACATATGTAGGAATATATATATGTATATAAATATTTTGGTAGCACTTGAATGTATTACCAGTTTCTCCCACATTCCTTTGGTGGTGCAGCAACTGATGGTGGGGATTTTGTGCATTATCCCCAAGCTCCCAGGCAGACACGTTGCAGCTTTCTGCTATATTGCACCTTCCTGCTCAACCAGCGTTACAAGATCTTTTATAAAGTACCACTGTTCATTTCCCAATATATCCCAAGCAAATATTCTTGATAGTATTATCTTGACAATAAATAACCTGTGCTGCTCCTGCTTTGTGCTGTGTTGTTCTCTTCCCCACCGATGCAGTTCCCACTCCAGTGTTTCCTACTGAAGGCTGTAAAGCTTTGCTGCTGCAACTGCATGAGAGCCTTTTGTATGTCCATCACCACCACATGAATGGGTGCTGGATGATCTGGCAGGGATCTGACTGAGCTGTCCTGGATGCATTACTCAGTGGTTATAACAGTGTATAATCTTACCATTTACATTATCAATACCATGGTGGAAAAAGCTCCTGTGTGAAATGTCTTAACCCACTCCCAATCATCTTCTAGTTGGCTGCTCTGTGCCTTCAAAAAGTCCTGGCTTCAGGGGCTGAAATGTATTAATTTTTTTCTTTCTTTATTCTTTGTGAGACTTAATTCAAATTAGCACATGAATTTTGTGTCTTGCTGAGTTTATGTGAAGGGAGCAGGAAAGGCAAATGTCAAAAGAGGATCTCATTTCTGTCAAACATGCTGGAAAACGAGAAGATAAAGGGTATCCTGTGTTTCTGTTGCACTTGACTGTATTATCAACAAGTTACTATGATGGCCAAGTCAGACCCTCCTGGCTTCAGTATCTGACTTGTGAATCCTGAAAAACCTGGTGTAACCAGGTTGAAATCTGTTCTGAAGCCTAATTCCCCTTGACATCTGGTGTTTTTATTTGGTTTTGGGATGGTTTTTGTTTTTATTGTTTGGGCTTTTTTAATAATTTTTAAACTGTCTGGCGGTTATTTACTATGGTAGGTCAGCTTATACAGGCAGCAAAGCAAGAAGAAAAATCAACTGTGCATTGCAGCAGCACCTTATTTCTTGCAGAAAGAAAAGGGTCTTGTCGTGACCCTGTATATAGGTGTGTGTAGGAACAAAAATATTAACCTGCATGCCCTTCTGTCCCCGCTGTCCTGCAGCTCTCCCTTAGCCATTTTACAAGGAGCTGTGGGGTCCAACTGCGGGGACGTGCTGCTCTCTCGTGGAGCTCCACGCATTGCAGGCGGGGCTGGGGCTCACCGCTGCTCTATCTCGGTTTAACAGCCTCTGAAACGACTGATGCTTCTCTTTGGAAGGGAAAATGGGATTTTACAGGTGATGAGATGAACGGCTTTCCCCCCTTTATTTTCCAGCCAGCCCCTGCCTTGGGGTGGAGCGTGCTGCAATACCTTGTGGGGCTGGCTTGGCTTTGGAGAGCGGTGAGGAAGGATGAGGACATGAGGATGGTAGGGACAGATTTCTCCAGCCTTTTTTAGAGCTTAGTCGAGCTGAAGAGCCTGTGTACATACCCAGGATATTAGAGGCTGGCCTGCATGTCCAGCGTGCTCCTGCAGGCAGCCCTGTCTGTGTCTGCAGTGCTGCAGCCTGAGGCAGAGCTCTGGGCACTGCCAAACACGGGGCTAAATCCCTCCTGCAAAGCCTGGAGCAGACCTGAGCTCTGGGAGGAGGAATTGCCCTGCGTGCTCCCTGCTCTCTTGAGGAATCGGCTAAATCCTACCGTCACCCAGCAGCTTCCGTCTCGTGGAAAATTCAATAGATAAATGATAAATTGAACACGTGTGTCGGAATGTGGTGATTTTCTGGAGAAGAGCTCTCTTCCCCGCTGGTGTACGGGAGGGGGAGAGGTTGGAAGCCCGGCTGGAATCGCAAGAGGGCAGAGTTGGCTCACGGCTCCGGAGCTCCTGCAGCTCCCGGCACAGCGGGACTGGCCTTGCCCCGGCACCGGCGGCAGCTGCTGGGCTGTCGGCAAAATGTGACTGCATCCCCCTGACCGTGCCCTCCAGCAGCCGTGTTACCTGGGGGGATATATAAATGAGACAGGAATATCTCTTGTGACCCTTCTCTAGCTGCTTTGAAAGGTCAGCCGTGCCCGTGCTACGCTTGTGGGTGGTCTCTCTATGACATTAATAAAAGCTTCGTATTAATATTGATGTTAGAATTGAAAACATAAATTGATTGCTAATTAGCAGCTGCGTTGTGGCTCGAGCAGTGCTGGCAATAATGCATAGAGGCAGCTTCACTAGCATTGCCTTCTCTGAACTCTGCAAATAGCATAAATGCAGATCACAGGTTCTGTTTGCAGATAAAATAATAGAGGTGCCATTGCTAATGAACACATTTTCTGAGCAGATACTTAGCAGGCTAATAATACTGGCACATTTTGAGCCTATCTTTTGTGACATTGCCTGGAAGGAGCTGGAATGATCACGGTAGGAAACTGCCTCCTGGTCACTGTTGGTGGTTGCTGTTTGCACTTTCAGGTAATGCAGAAATGCAGAGTTTAAGGCTTTAAAAGAAATTCTAGATTTAGAGTGATGGGAGGAGAAAATCTTGTAGCATCTCTTTCAGTTCCAGTGGAAAACAATGACTTGGATAAGTTCAGCCACTTCCTCTGGGATCCTACCTAGAGACTGAAGTGTAACACAGTGCAGGTACTTTTTGGGAGTCTTTGCTGATATTGAGCCTCTTGTCTCCCTCTGGGGTGCTCTGGGTCCCTGTAGAGTATCCTGGGATGGGAGAGACTTTTTCTTGACTTCATCCGATCAAGATCAGATCTAAAACATTTGTGCCCACACAGAAAATGTTGAGATCCCTGATCCTAGACTGGAGACAAAACCCATGTGAGTATTTGTCTGCAAACACAGCCTGGATTCTGTATCAAGTTCATCAGAGACATGAAGTAATTTGAAATAGCCCAAGACTGTCATGTCTCTGAGCATGCTGTCTGAAGAAAACCCACAGGTCATCTTTCCCCACCTGCATTGCCACCACTCTCAGTCCATGGCTACAGATGTCTGTCACATGGACTGGCATCCAGGCTGCCAAGAGCTTTTTGAGAAGGGTCTGTGGAGGTAAGAGATGCCATACAAACTGTCTGCTGCCCTCAGCCTCAAGATGAGGGGATTTGTAGACTGTCCCCAGGACAAAGGAAAGAATGCTGCTCCCTTCAACTGGTTGTCAGCCTGTCACAGGGAAAGGTGTGTCAGCCAGAGGTCCTGGGGCTGTGCAGCACCATGGTGGAAGATAGTCCCTGCTTCCCACACTGAGAGTCCAATTAGATCAAAGTTCTAAAAGGCAGCTGAAGCACAGCAGAAACATCTTGTCCTTGGGAGATGAGTGGCTGAGTCATGCTGCCTTTGCCCTTCTGTAGCTTGGGAGCTTCTCTTTCTCGAGGGATTTTTGCTTTTTTCTTTAAACTGAGAATTTTTGGAGCTGCATGGCAGAGAAACAACTGGCAGGGCTAGATTGCTTTACTTCAGCTCTCCTCCCAGCTGCAAGTTACAATCCAAAACCATTTCCTTGTCAACAGCTTTTCCTCTTAGTCTCCATGCCAAGGAAACACAGGTTTCTCAATTTCTTATTTCAGCAATGGGCTAACTCAGTGGGAAACAACCAGTATCAGCCTCTCAGGCTTAGTGGGATTTGGCATTTTCCTTCACTTTCTTCTCTCTTTTTATTTTTCCTTTTTTTTTTTT
>VZTB01008942.1:0-59255 GCA_013397245.1 Thryothorus ludovicianus | reverse complement strand
TTTTTTAAATTCTTCCTAACTGGACAATCTTTGGACACAAAGAACTGTTTGGAAGCAGTTTTATCCTTCTGAAAGTAGCTGAACTGTAGTGTACTTACTGCACAGGTACTTGCTGGACTGAGGAGGGTTTTTGCTTTGGGTTGTGCTTGATGTTTTGGATAAGCAGTTATCAGGAGGAACTCTTTAATATGTGTTATTTAGGCTGGTTTTGTCAAAATAGAAATGCATGGCACAACTCTACTGGACAGTTTGAAGTGTGGCAGTCAATACAATGCAACTTGTGTGATTTTTAGACAAGACTCTATACAATCTTCACTTGAATTTTCTGAGTTTCATTGATGCTGTGAAGTCCAGCAGTAAAGTTATGATGAATGGACAACTCTACATTCTGTGGAATTTCTCCCGGGGTATGGGAATAGCCTGGCATTTTTGACCCTCTCCTCCAATTCTTTCCTGGAAAGAAAAATTGGAGTTGTAAAACTGAAGGTAGAGCCATGCCATCATCCAAGTCATGCTGGCAATCTCTTCTGTGATTGAGGAGCAGCTCCTGAGTGCAGCTTTGTCAGGGTTCAGAGTCAGCTCTGCCATCTATCCCTCTGTGTCTGCACTAATCAGGTGCAGTACTGGTGGCTGCATTAGGGATTCTCCTCTAATGAGGTGATGGTAGCTGGTGCATGCCATTAACCTTCCAGGCTGTTCTAATTACAAAGCTTCTGATCAGACACAGCTTGTATTAGTATGTGATGGCTGAACTCTGCAGTGTTGCTGGAGCATCTTAGGCTCTACAGATTCCACAGTAGCCTCCTCTTTTTTCTTCCCTCATTCCCCTGCTCCGTGCACAAGGAAAGTAAGCCTGAAGACTTGGAAGATGGGTTGGGAAGGGAATAGGGGCAAAAAACTAACACTGAAGAAATGGCAAACTGCAAAAACCTCTCAGTTTCTGTGTGTGTTTTCACTTAGTAATTTTCTATATTTTTCTTCTTAGTCTTCATGTTTTGCTCTTAATTTTTGCCTCATCAGTCTTGGGAATTTCTTTAAATGGGACTTTCCAAATTTACATCCCCACCACTCACTTATTTAGTTCAAAAACTCCTTTAATCCTCTTTTCTCCCTACCTGAGCCCAGCATTTTCACAGGGAAAAAGAAAGCTTTTTTCACTGGTTGATTGTGTTTGCTCTCCAGCTTGCTGGCTGGGTGACTTAACCCCTTGGGCATGTAATCCATAGAGAGGTGGTGGCAGATAAAGCAGTGCTCGGGGTGGGAAGATGTGTCCCCACAGCTCCTGAGCACAGTCAGACCCTGGGGCCAAGGGTGATGAGATGCACCTTTCTACACAAGCAAATGCTCCCCTCAGAGAAGGTGGGTACCTGTGGTGAAATAGGAGGGACCTGTGGTGGGGCTGCCAGCCATGGCATCCAAACTGGAGCAGTGAGAGAAGGATCCCAAAACCTGGGCACTGGGGTGGCTCTTCAGGATGCTGTGCAGAAACAAAAAGAACTGGCCCTAACTTCTCCAGTTCATCCAAATTTCACTGCAAAGCCTGAGGAGAGATTTCCCAAGTACCACAGATGAGTTGACAGGAAGACACAGAAGGAAAAAGACTTTCCAAAGTGAAACAATGCAGTGGGAGATATTCAATTAAGCAAGGGAGCTGGTGGTAAATGTCCTCATCTTGATGGGAATGCATGGGGAACATAAATGTTGGTACATTTGACTTAACATGACTGAAGAGCCTCATCTAAGATGCAGAGTAATGAATCTGATGTTACTTAGATCTGAACTTGTCCCTAGGCAGTGACATTTGCCTCAGTGAAGACTCATCTTGTACTGTATGTTCATTATAACTGAATTCTGTTTAAGGATGCTCATTGTATAGCATCCCATAAAGTAAAATCAATTATGCTTCAGCCGTCTGATCTCTGCTAAATGTAAAATGGGGATTGATTGTGCCTCTGAGAAGAAAACTCCTTGTAACACTTCTCATCTGTGTCTAAATGTGTTCCTGGTAGGCCAAAACCATTTAGAAACAGCTGCAGCAAAAGTTGGATGCTGGGGCTGGATGGGGGCTGGTTCTGCCTTGTCCTGTCCTCAGAGAAAGGATAGGAAGAGCTCTGTGTTGCCTTATTACAGCATCCTTTTGGCAAATGTATTTCAACAACAGTCTGGAGACCAGGACAAAATGTAATACCTGATCAAATCATGCTCATGGTGTGTCAGATTAGTTGCAGGTGCAATGGCAAAGCAGTCTTGTTTAACATATTTTTATCATCTGTACCAGTGGATCCAAATGGATGAAAAAGATCAGGAGTGCTGGGCCACAGCGCGTGGGAGGAAAGCCTGAGTCATGGGTGGTTATTAAATGACAGCAGAACTTAAATGCCACAAAAGCCCCAACCATGCACTCTTGTAGGTTGCTAATTGTTAATGATCTGCAAAGTCCTGGCTGAACTTGTGAGAGTGCTCTATTTCCCTAAAGGAGAAGAGAAATAAACTACCCTTTTTTCCAGCCTCTCAGCTGAGCTATGAGAACACGTATGACAGAGAATGCACGGCCTCCTTTGGGCTGCTGGTTGAGATGCTCCTCCTTTGGAAGCATCGCTGCCCTGGGCCCCCAAAAAGCTTCTCCCTGCCTCTCCAAGTGGCACCAAGTGGAGCCCACCTGAGAGGCCTGAAGTTCTCTTGGCATCCTGGTAGTGGTGGTGTTTATTATGCCTCTGCAGGTGAAAGGACTAAGGTGCAAAGGACAGCTGCCCCTGTTTATTCCGGGGGAAATGAGTCCAGAGAGTGATCCTGAGGAGGGTGGGAGCGTGGGGCAAAGGACTGCTGGATGCAGAACTGCTCCTGATAGTGCTGAGAGCCCTTTTTCTTTCCCAAAAGGTAGGAGTGTCCTTCTAGCATATAAAACTCCAGGCTCTATTTCCTGATTGAGAATCATCATCCATTCTATGGTTCCCTTATTCACCAGGTCTCTTGCTTGCACTCGGGTTGGTTTTAGTTCTCTCCAGGCTGTGCTGGAAACTTCCTGGTCAAGGCTGAGGAGCATCAGGTTTGACTGGAATGAGGTATTTTCATATAATATTTAAATTACTTTTTTGTGCCTTTGAGTACCAGGTAACAACAGTTGCTTGAGGATTTAGTTGCAAAAATTTCTCAACCTATTTAATTTTCCTATAACCCTGGTGTTGTGAGTCTGGTAGGATTCATAGCTATGTGAATCACTCCCTGGCCTGGCACTGGGGGCCTCAGGGACCCGATGGAGAAGAGCCAAGTTGTGGAGGTGGCATGAAGAGCACTGCAACACGCTGTCACCAGGTTGCCCTGACAAAAATAGCTGTGCATGCCTCAGGTTGAGGCTTTGTGTGATGAGAACGTATGAATTAGGAGCTTACTGCTTGCTTTGAAGTCAGCAGAAGAAAGCCCAACTTGATCCTCCCTGCTGACAGACCCCAGAGTTAAAAACTCTTCTATCTGTGGTGTAAGATGACGTTTTGCCCCTAAACCCAGTGCTGACTAATTCTGCAAAGAGACATGTTGGAGCTGTAGCTCAGTGCCTGGGGAGATGTTGGAGGTATTAGTAGGTCACTGGTTAAACCTGTGTAAAACTCTCCAGGGCTTAGCTTGAGGTCAGAGCCTTGTCCCCAGATGTAAGACCTGCTTATTGCTGGTGGGGCTCAGACACAAATACCTGCCCCCTTCCTGCCCAGCTCCTTTGGGCTCCCTGCTGGCTCCTTCCTTGCTTCCTTATTGACTTGGTCATCTCTATGAAAACACAATGCTTTCCTAAATTTAGCTGCATAAATACAGTGGGTTTGTCTTTTCTCCCCCCTTCCTCAGTTTCAAAAGCCATCTTAAAAACTGCACAGCGATTTAAATGGCAGCTTGATGGGAATCCATGGCAAATGACTCCGCAATTAGTAAATCTCTCCTATTGTGACAGCTCTATTATTAAACTGCCATAAATGCCAGGCTATTAATCTGCTGTCTGCTCAATCCCCATGCTTCCCCTTCCTTGCCTGTCCTTTTCATCATTTGATTTTTTTTTTTTTAGTTTTAACTGCCTTCCAGCAAGTGTTTTCAGGGAGGAGGTGTGAGGTAGCAGAGGAAGCCTTTGTAGCACTCTCCTTTAGGAGCTTTTCACCTGTAAGAAAGGTGAGATAAAACACTGAATGGTCACCTCTCATTTGCTTTGAAACTTTTGCTACTTCAAAACTGAAGTGAAACCCTTAATTTGCTGAAGTCCAAGGAAGGTGAAAGCATGGGGAGAGAAGCCGTGACAGCAACTGGGCAACAATATTGTCTTGGGAAAAGCCATAGCTGTACCAATGGCACATTGCACTTTGTGGCTGCCACTTTCTCCATCCTGTGACACAGACGAGCATCACATTTCTGAGCCCATAAATCTGCCTTGTCACCCCAGGGCTCAGGGACAGGTGACAGGCAATGTGCTGGGGCAGGAGCCTGCAGGGCTGCAAACGTCAGTGGCAGCAGAGCCTCAAATTTCACCCCAGACAGTGTTTCCATACTACTGGTATGTTGTGTGAGGGCAGCACATTCTTGTGCACTCATCCCTCTGGAAAAGCAGGCACTGCCAATCCAGGGGCAGAGGGAGCTGAGGAGTGGCAGCTGCAGCATGGGACTGGAGTGGCAGGAAGGCTTTGCATTTATTCTGAACATTGAGATCAGCCTGCTGAGGTGACACTTCTGTCCTGGGGTTTCTGTCCCCTCTGCAATGGTGTGAGGATGAGCTAATCACAGGGATGCGTCTGTGGGCTGGCCAGAAGACATGTGGGCAGGTCCCTACCAGCCTTAAATCTGTGTCTTCATGGCACAGAGCTGCTGTTTGGTGTGTGCCTGGTCCCAGTGCAGAGATTTGCCCACCCTGCAGCTCCCCATGTACCAGGGTGGCCTGTGGAGGAAGAGCTGATGATGATGCTGGGAAGCTTTGCAGAAAATCTGGATGTGTACTTAGGAGGTGTGCAGGTACAGCTGTCCTGTTCTGCAAATGAAATGACACTGCCCAGTAACCAACCAATATATTTGCACCTGCTGCTTTGAGAAGAGTGTTTCTTGCAGTACTGTCTGGACTAGGTCCTTCTGAAAGCTGGAAAATTTGGGATTATATGGCCTTTCGAAGAAAGCATCTACCCAGAGATAGGCCTTGGAAGAGGTAACAGAAAAGTGACCCATCGACACAAAATCTGAGACTTAAAAACAGATGAATCAAAGTGAAAAAACTCCACTGAAGAGGAAATGCATCTTACTTTTTCAGGCTTTTCCCTCAGCCTCAATGACTTAAACACAGCTGTGATTGCGTAAATCAGCTGCGCCATGTAAACACCTAAATTTTCTTTGTGCCCTGTTGCTATAGAAACTTTCCCAAAGCCTGGGTACCAGCACAGCCACTTTACTGTTTTGGGAACGCTGGATGCCTCTAAGCTGAGGCATCCAGTCCAGGAGATCTGCTGTGAACTTAGACCCATTCTGGAGAGGTTTTTTTTTTGGTTGCTGCATTTGGGCTGCCGAGGTATTAAAGAAAGTGAAGATCTGCATCCACTTAGTGCCAGCTTTAGTCCCTGGTGACAGGAGATGGGTTTCCGCCAAGCATGCTGCCCTCTGTTAACTGAGGGTATTTAGGAGCTTCTTAAATACGGTATTATATCCCTAATTATGCAGAAATCCTTCAGTCTGGTGTGTTTCATCTGGAATTATGCTCGACCATCAAATCCTGCCAAATACCTTCTTAGAGTGAGGGAGGCTGGTGCACTTGGGCTGCCCTCTGCAGAGAGGAGAATCCCGGCCACGAGGCCGTGGCTCCCAGCCCTGGGCAGGATGAGCAGATGTGGATGCTGCTGGAGTGGCTGTCCCCAAAGTCCCTTTTCACAGCGGACAGCAGGTACAGCCACAGGCACCCACCTTCCCTTACCCATGTGTTCCCAGTGTAAACATTTATGATGCTGGAAGCTTCCCAAGTAAGGACAGTATTTTTATTTGTCCATGGAATTCCTTCATGGCAGTGCTTCCAGAGAGGTTCCTTCCAACCCAAGAGATTCCACGAAGAAGGGAAAGGAGAGAATGGCTTGGAGAGAGGATTGATGTGGCAGCTACAGTAATGAACTGTGAAGAACATTTGCACCTTCCTCCTTCAATACCCTTCTCCTCTGGCTAAATCACTGCACACCAGGAGTGACTCATTCTGGGGATGTATACAAAGCACCACGCTTTGTATATTTAATAATGTATTTAATGTAGCTGCAATTCAGATCACAAATACCCTTTGTAATGGTGAGACTACTGCCTAAATAACATCCTGATGGGCGTGAGGCAATGCTATTTCTAAAGGAATCCAGTTTTTAATTACTTTGGAACACCACATAAAACATAAGTAATTGTTAGTCAGCCATAGCTGACACCATCTACATGCAGTGGTCTCCAGGAGTGTGTGGTTGCTGCAGGGCTGCCCCTGAAATCTTGCAAGGAAGCTTTAATGTCCCCATTGTGACCTCTCCCTCAGGTGTTGCTTGTTGGTTCAGAGCCTCTGTAGGCTTCACTGCTCTGTCTGATTGTTTCGATCAAAACCTGTTTGATTAAGAACTGTTTTCATGTTGTCTTGTCCCCTGACTTATGTGCATCAATTCTCAGCTATAAAGTAAGTAATCCCATAATTTTCACTCAAATCTCCACATTCTACTAAGCCTTGTGCTGCTTCTTAGAAATGAATTAATAGTTGAGTAAAAGGGGTTTATAGTACAGTATATATTGGAGAATAAATATTCTTAAGTGATCACTCTGTAAGTAATTGGACAGAATATTTCTATTACGAAAAGCTTTTTCGAGGAAGCTTTTCTGTAATGCTAGTTCTGTACTGCAGTAGGTCTGTAACTGCATGTCAGGGATGTCAGCTAATGTGAAGGTGGGTGATCACAAAACTACAAAACTAGGTCTTCACAGTGCTTCTTACAGCCTTCAGAAAATAATTTTCTTTGTGCTTTTTTGTTTTTCTTTGAAAAGAAGAAGACAGTCAAAGCAGCTTTTTGCCAAATATACAGCATGAAAACTTGTTTTTTTGGCCATAATTTATCTGGTGTTGATTCTGGCTTGGCTTCTGTGTGTTCATCTTTGTGGAGTAATAAGGTCTTCAGTGTTGTTCCCAGTGGCCCTTGCACAGAAATATACTCTTGGAGTAGGAGGTATAGCTCTAGAGATTCAGCCTCTGCAGGATTTTTGTGCCTTTGAGTACCAGAAACAACACCCAGGAGAGCAATAGTGAAGAAATCTCTAACTTTTGATGCCTTCTTGCACAAGTAACTACTGCAATCAGCATGTGAATGGCTCCTGAGGTAGCAGAGTGTGCACTTGCTGCCTCTTCTCATGTGTAATCAAAAGGTACAAATGATAAGGCATCTTTCCCATAAACTGGGTCACTGGGTTAACAGAGTCTTGAAAATATCCCCTCCTAACCCATGCCTTTAGTATCTCAGCATCCATCTAGATTTTAATACTGTCGTATGCTCATGATATGTGTGTCTGTCATCTGCTTGCTCTGAGGATTTTCTCCCTTAGTTGAGGAAATACTCTGCAAGATCGAGATCACTGCTGAATGCAGGATGATGCTGTGACTGGCAACAATTCATTTTCATTTGAACACTAAATATTCCAATTCACTAGCTAATGAAAGGCTTGAATTAAGATAGCAACTTCGTGACTGTTCCAGGAAGGGTTTGAAAAGGCAACATTGAGCTGTACTTTACATAAATTCAGTTTTTGAAAACTAGCTGAGCTTTTGAAATTTCTGAGTCTGGTACCCATTCCCTGTACTCTTGTATCTTCTGCTTCCATGCATTTGACTGAGACACTCTTGTATGGGTAGTGCTTTCACTGCTTCCTTCCTGGGTTTGAGAATGTTCTTTTTGATAGTGATTCAGCAGAAAATTCTAGGTTTTAGGGGGAGGAGGAATAGGGGAAGCAGTTACTGAGCTGTAATTGCTGTTCTGTCAAAAGAGATGAATCTTCTCTCTAGTTTACAGATTGGTGAAGTTAGGAACTTAATTCAAGGGACTTGAGATGACCTGTTCTCTAGGCAAACAGGACCTTCTCCCTGGCCATTCAGGGGGAAGCCCTGGTGATGCTGTTAGTTCATACAGGTGGGGCTGGATCCCTCCCTAGTGCCTTCCTGAACAGCACTGCTGAGACATTATGACAAAATATTAGCTTGACTTGTTGCTTCAAACACTAAATGCTTCTTCCTTCTGCCCATACCTTTTGGGCCCAAGTGCTCTGTTCTTTTTCTGATCTCCAGTTTGGGCAGGGTGGGCTTGGCACACTGTTACTCCTAACGGTGTGGCCTTCCCTGATCTGATCATGGGAATAGGAGAAGTTGCTTTGCTAACAGGTGTGGTACCCCATTGGGACTGGTAACCAGGATCTTGCAAGGAGGTGCCAGACACCTGGATTTCTGAGCAGCAGGAGTGCAGATGTCATGTGAAGAAGGACTTGGTCTTCCTTGCCCTGCAGCAGCAAAAGCTGAATGGCCTCGACCTCGTTTTGTTCATTTGAGATGTCTCTGAACATACTTTTTCTCTCCCTCTTTCTGAGAAACAGGCTTCACTCTGCCTTTGGTATTAGGGATCCTCCTCTCCTTCTTTAAATACTTCTCTCCCAGAGAGATTACAGGATCAAGCCAACCTCTTTTTCTCATGTAATACAAATCCCATCCAGTCCAGTAGTCAAGATTCCCAACTAGCTTTATGGGCAGTCTGTGAGAACGATGGGTTGTAGCTGTCACTGTGGTTAGCAGAATTAATTTCTCTCTGTTTAAATGGAAGGCAGTTGTTCTCCCAACTGGCTCCTTTAAATCTTCTCCCAGTCTAGAGCTTAGCAGCCAGGTCCCAGCCACCCTGAGGTTTGTGGGGTCATGCTCTGACTTCTGTGGGATAATGACTTTTCTACCCGTGTCCAAATGACACTGACTTACCAGTTACAAAAGGAAAATGGTAAATTCATCTGTTAGCTGCTCTGTCTCCTGCAAGATTTACTTCCATCAGGGATTTTTACAGCCCAGTGCCGTGTCTTTCGTGATGGGGATGTGTGGCCGGGGAAATTTATTGTTCCCTTCCTAATAGATAGCTGTAATTTCATTTCAGAACAAGCACTTTATGTGCAAGAAAGAGATTCCATTATGCCACCACACAGCATTGGGAGCATCTGTGGCAGTGGGGTATTTGGATTAAAGAGAGTAAAGGCTGCACATCTGCTGCCCTCCACCCCTATTCACAGAACAAAGTGTTAATCCTAAAGAAAAGAGAGCAATTAGCTTGTAAACCCTTCCTGAACCCACTGGAAGATTAGCCATTTTCAATTAAAGCTTTTCAGCTGGAAAGATAATGGGCTAAAATTTCCAGCTTTAAAAAAATACTATTATTGACCATGTGGCTTTATTTCTGTCAATTTACGTCCTTTATAATTAGCTACCCTGGGATAATTAGGACTGCCTCACGCCATACCCCGATCCACGCTCTCTCCCCTCACAATGCGAACGGGAAACTGACTTTGTGGTTGGTCTCCTGGCCTGTTGCAGCTATCACAGATCCACCGGTGCTGTCTGGACCCACGCTGGGGATGAGCGCAGGCAGTATTTTATAGGTTAGTGTGTGAAAGGATAAACCTTTACAGCCTGCTGGGAGCGTGCTGTAAGTGCTCCCGGGGAGAGCGGATGGGAGCAGGGAGGCCGATCCCATCCTGCCAACCTGCAGCAACAAGCAATTTGCAGTCCCTCAGGGAGCTGCGCCTGTTCGAAAGCCAAAACACTTCATAAATCGCTGCTCTCAGCACTTGGGGGTTACCCGGAGCTGTGTGTGGCTCTGCCTTGCCCCAGCTTGGGAGGTAAAACCCGACAGGCTGGAGCGGGAGCCGGCAGCGGGGAACGCCTCGCCCCAGCATCGCCCGCTCCGGCGGCGCCCGGCGCTCCCGAGCTCCGCGTCCCGCCCGGGGCGGCTGCGGGAGCCGCGACCTGCCCGGGGCAGCCTGGCCTGCCCTCACCTCCTCTCGGAAGCGGCTGCCTGTGGCGTGGCAGCGCCTTTGGGTCGTGTCCGTCTGCTTTGTGCGATCGGCTCCCCGGTGCTCCCGCTGCCGCCGCGGTCTGTGCTGCGGCTGGAGCCCGCACCGGACCCCGGCCCTGCCCAGCGCTGTGTCCCCGCTCAGCTGGGCCGCCTGCACTGCCTTGTGTCCCCTGCTACCACGAGTTAATGTCGCCTGCTTTGGTGGCTTTGGTCCGTGCTGGTAGTGGCTGTGCTGCGTGTGAGCAGGAGCCGAGGGGACAGGCTGACCTTTCAGGGACAGCTTGGCCACGGAGCCTGAGGTGCCGTGCATGAGGTACCTCCTCAGCCAAGGACTTCTGAGTGAGGTGAGCTCACCGAGATATCTGAATGCAAAACCATCCAGAGCTCTGACTCCTGGATGCGACGTGGGCTGTGCTTTTTCTGAGTCACCAAAATTATTGGTATTGCTTCTAGTTCTTGGCTGTCACCTGCATAGACCTTGGCCAGGTCTCACCAAGCTTTGCCTTGTCTCTTCTGGAAGGGTTGCACAGCATAGATGCTGCATAGTAGCATGCTAGAGCATATATAAAAGCCATTGAAGCTTTTTTTTTGGTGGAGGAATATGGCTTGGTGCTCTTGGGATTTCACTGGCCTTATCATGCTGCTGATACTAATATTGTCTTTTGCAGTCAGCGCTTTTTCTGCTGTTTCTTTGTTGAAACACATAGGAAAATGTGCCTTGGAAAATATTTTATATCTGAGCTAGTTAATACAGCACCTTGGAGAGAAGGTGTCTGATGCAACAGTACAAATGAAGCCTCATTAAGCAGGAATTCAGCGATTCTACTGAATGCCCCAGCAATTAAATTTCATCTCGTTTCATATGCAGGTCAGGAGAGTTTGGAAAGAGAATAGAGGCAGCAGAGCAGTGTGGCTCTGTACTATGCAAATTAGTGTTAACATGGCATTTCATTTATTGTTAATGCGTTGTTACATTGCTACTCATTGAAAAGAAACTGTGTGACAACGGGTAAGACTGATGACCCACTTGCTTATTTTTCCATCTGCACTGGCAACATTGCCTCTGCAGAGACCAGTGCCAAGATAAATCCTTTAAGGGGAGGATGCAGAGGTTTCCCTTCCCACAGGCAGGAGTTGGATGCTGACTAAGACCTGTCCTACAGGTTGTAGCATTGGCTCTCTCTGTCTTTTGGGGCGAGATGTGGCATGGCCACATCCCTGCTACTGCAAGGGCCCTGTGTTTGGGCTCAAGCACTGCATCCTTTTGGATCAAGCTGAAGAAGTCTTCAGTCCCTACACTGCAAAGACCTGAGCTCTTGTGGCACGTAACATAGTAAGGAGTTGAGGGATGCTGATGTGCTTTGCAGCCCCATCCACACGCTCACACCTCTGCTCCCTGCCATCCTTTGGGCTGATGGAGCTCTAAGGTTGTGTCCTGTTCTTGTAGGGCTGCAGTGTCAGTTTCCCATTTTCTCTTTATATCCAAAGGTCTATGGCAGAATATGTTTTCTCTCATCTGTATTTTGATTGTGTTGGAGTTTGCTTCACCTAAATTGTGCACCCATAGTGTGGAAGGAAGGTGGATGCTGGCCAGCTGCTAACAGACTCATCACTATTTTCATTCTTGGTGACATGAATAAAATATAAAGAAGAAAACAGCATTTTTGCTGAAGAGGAGAGATCACAAACAGGCCCTTGCAGGGCAGCCACTGGTGCAGATATTGAAGTGCAGCTGCCACACACTCGCTGTGGATTGGAGTGATTTAAGGACCTTAAAACTGGAGATCAGTCCCATCACTGAAAAACTTAGATGCTTACTTGCCCTCCAGGTTTTTTTTGCAGTCAGCAAATTGCTACCATTCCAGTGCATGGATGAATAAAAGCTGGGAAGATGGCGGCTATTAGGCATTTTGTTTCCTCCAGTGATATGGTGCTGCTCTTACTTTCTGGCTGCATGGTTCCTCCAATCACACACATGCTTGAGGATTTTACCAGTGTCACAAGACTATGGGATACCAGCCAGCTACATTGCTATGAAAGATTTGAGTGGGGTAAAAAGTAAATCAAAATAGGAGAATCCCCAAAGAGGGGAGTGGGGGTGAATTTTGCCTAGAAAAAGTACTTGTTCTGTACATAAAGCCACACAAGTAGAGATAAATGGGAGAAATGTGCTCTGAAAGCATTGAACCTGCTTTCAGATGCTGTGCATGCAACTTCCAGAGCTCTGCTCCTTTTAGAGCAGGTCAGAAACTCCCACCTTGCCCTGGCATGGCTGGTGGTTGTTGTTGTATCATTAACCTCCTGCTGTATTGCTTATTGCTGTGTCTTGTCAAGCTCATCTCCATTTGGCTTAAAAAATCATCATAAAGCCAAAATCCACTTTTGTTGGGATGATCTTTGCTAACAAGGTCCCTGAACGAGCTCTTTTGTGTCATTAGAGTTGGCTGGGGAATAAAGGACCTTGTACTTTGCTGCAGCCTATTTGTCTTCCACTATTTCTCTTATCAGCACTGGGGTCCCCAATCCCAGTGTGTCCTACTCTGATTACCCAGAAAAATATGCAGGAACTCTTTTATTGCGCTCTGGTGGTGGAGAGAATGGATGGAGGTCTTGGAAGTACTTTTGTTCTGTAAAGAAGTACCCTGTCTCAGTGCTCTGCATGTGTGCGTGCAGCATGGGTTCTAATTGCTTACTGGATGGGTCAATTTATCTTTCAGTGTTCATTACCCATAATAAATTAATGTTTAGGACTGGCTGGTGGAATTTGCACTTAAAGAAAAGAACAATCAAGGACTTCTTCCTCTGGTTCCATTATTAAGCTGTTTAAATACCCTTAAAGATTTTTTTCTTTTCAAGTCCCTTCTCCATTTGCCATAAAAATATATTGATGCAACAGTGCATTGGATTTTAGGGTTGTATGTAAAAATCAGGGCATCTGCTTAGAGCAGAGATGAGGCCTGAGGCTGATGTGCAGTTGTCTGGGGTTTCTAAACAAGCACGACTATGTAAAATTGGAGCAGATGAAATGGAGCAAATGTGCAGCCAGTGGGTTGCTGGGTAATCAGCTGTGAAGTCTCTTCCACCAAGAGAGTGATGGACCTTCCTTTTGTCCCTCCTCCTCCTCCCTGTCTTTTGCAACCAAAAATCAATCAAAGGAGGATGTAGTCTCTCGAAACTTCTTGATTTTGTGCAGGGGTGCTTAGAATTCCCAGTAAAAACCGTCTTTTCCAGTAAGACAACTGGAAGCACTGGGTCTGCTGTGCCAGAAACAAGCCTTGAGAGGGTGGATGAGTAGGAAGATGAGCTCCCAGCCCCAGGGGGTCCCTGATGTGCAGGCGTGTATTATTAAATGGAAGAAGTAGGATGAGAAGGAGATGGCAACGGAAATCTTAATTTAACATCTGAACTAAAAAAAAAAAAAAAAGTAGAAAGCATATGTGTCAGTCTCTTCTGAACCTTCCCTAACCCAAAGCAATTTCTGTTGCTATTAATATCATTTTATATGCGGTTGGAACTTCGGTTTTCTCTGCACTCTCTAAGTGCACGTGGTTGGGGGTTTTTCCTCATCATTTTCTTGCGGCTCACTGTTCATTGTGTTCGTTCAGCTGTCTTCAGAGTCTCCTGAGACTTCCTAATGTGGAGTGATGTAAGATTCTCTCCATGTTCTCCACAGCTCAGGGCATGTTCAGTGCTAAATGGTTCATATCAGGATCTTGTGTGAGTGTTCCATATCCTGTGACTTCTGACAGGGACCCTTTTGGATATGGTTAAATAAATAATGGTTGCAAATAGCCATCAAACATTGGACTAAATAATGGATATTCTGAATAGCCTGTGATCTTCCCTCTGCTGTCCTCCCTTGTCTTGTTTGCATAAAAGTGTATCCTGTAAATGTTGTCCCAACCAATTTAGGCCATGTAAGGTTTGCAGCATCACTCCCACCGAGGCTCTGGGAGGATTTGAAAGTCAGCTCTGGGGAAATATGTATGAGATTCGTGAGCAGGACAGGAGGTGTTGGGTACAAGAAATGTTAAACCAAGTACTAGTACATATCTGTGCATGTAAGGGGAGATGCTCCTTACTTACAACAAATGAACTTTACTCAAAGGCCAGCCTGTTCCTGACAAAAGTAAATGCCCATTTCTCTAGAGCAAGTGCTTCTTCACTGCTATCATCACTTCAGTTGTATGGATGAGAGCCATGAGCCTGCATGGATGGATGTTTCCAGTAGGGATAACCCAAAAGCTCTTTAGCCATGGACTGTCCTCAGCCTGTGCTTTCTCCTTGAGCATTTTATACTGAAGTGGGGTGCAAGAAAGCATTCCCTAAACCCTCTTTCCTTCTGGAATGGTAATAGAAGATTAGAATATGTAAAAAAAAAAAAACAGAACTGAGATTTTTGTTGGTTGATTGGTTGTTTTTTTCCTATGAAAAACAGGTGTTTTTTAACATCCCACCTCCACAAAATTAACTTCTTTTAAAAACCATACATTCGTAGGTGAGGTGTGTAGTTGATATTGCCAGAACATTTTTGGAAAGCTGCTAATTCAGAGCACACAAGCTTTAAGTTCATGTCAAGAAGGTACAGGACAATGCACAGACTGTTCCTGAAACATCAAAGCTCTACATTGTGTTCCTTGAGTTTGTCACCATAGCTTAGGTTGATGCCTCATGCTCTTTTGTGACACCTACACATTTTGATGCAATACCATATGTTTTTGGTCTGCCTTGTTTTATTGGGGTATGTGGTGTATCCTTTCCCTTCCCCATTAGAAACTCAAGCTGTTTGCTTCAACTGGCTTTAATATAGTGCCACCTGAAACATGAAGAAAGAGTTGTGTTTGTGGATTTTGGCCAGAAAACATAAACATCTTTATCCTCTCCAGGCTCCTGGTGCACTGGTATCTTGCCAAGTAGCTCAACAAATGCCACCAGCAGTTCTGGGGTTGAAATGCCCAAATGCCTCTTCCTTCTCCACCAGCATCAGAGGAATGGGGCAGCTTGAGCCAGTTCTCATCCACAGAAACAAGCAGCTTCAATTGCATATTAGACCTGTCCTCTCACACACTTTCTTCGTGCAGCAGATAAGTGGGAAGAATTTTATGGTGATGTAAATGCAAACAATTATTTAAAATTTTTCTTTAAAACACCATTTTGGAGACATCCATTTCATGGCATCCAAAGTAATGGGCTATTCTCAAATTAGCAGCTTCTTGTATTTGTGGTGCAACTGGTAATGTTTTTTCCTTTTAGATGAAATTTCTCTGCAGCAAAAGCATTAATAGCTGTGTGAAAAGATTTCTAATTATAATTTTTGCCTCAATTACTAATTAAGTCTATTGTCAGACTGAACAACTTCTTTTAAACAAATTATGGACAAAAATATCTCTTTTGTAAGTAGTTTTTTATTACTTAGCGATTTTATTGCTTTTGTATAAGTTATCCTCTCATGAAACAGCTGAGTTTGAACCACAATAGAGATGTTCCTGCATTTCAAACTGAATAAGAACTTTGGCATTAGCCTGAAACCCAGTTATCCTTCTCCACACAGAGTTAGGGTCCCCAGGTCTGTAAAAATTTCCTGCTGGCACATTCAGATGTGTTTAGTTCCTCTTAATTTATCTTGATTTCTTTCCTAAGGAAACAAGGCTTAACCTTGCTGCTTCTCCATGAGCTTCCTTCTAAATTTGTGACCTCTTGGCTACTTTCAGACAAATCTAGCAGCAGTCTCAACCATGACTGGACCCTCATACAAAAAATGTAGATGTCTTTTGTGCCTTAGTCCATGCTTGTCTTGATCTCTCTTCATTGTTTGTGGGTATAATCTTCCTGTTACAGATGACAGTAGTCCTCAAGGGAATAGAGTTGAGTATGGAGAGTGCTACCATGAGCTGGTTGGCACAGTTTGCATCTGAGCTTGGCTGAGAAGGGGACCTGCACAGTGCTGGAGGCAGGATCTGACCCTGTGCCCACCCTTACAGCCCCATGGCCAGGGTGTTGGCATAGGCTGCGTGCTCTGGATCTTCAACACAAGTCACACAACTTTTCCATTTTCATAGTAAAGGAGGAGACACTGGTTTACTGCAACCATTTCTTCCTAGGCTGGTGCCCTTTCCCCTCCCACAGTGCAGGGCCAGCAGCCCTTTGTCCTGGAGGGCCAAACTCCCCGCGAGCAGCTGGGTCCCAGCACTGCCCCCAAAGCCTCCTCTCGCCAAAATCTCAACGCAGGACTTGCGTGACGTTTCCCGGTTCTGATTCCACCGCCCTTCCTAAGAAAGGGTTAAAGCGAGTTTTCAGCAAACGCTGTCGGGAGGACACAGGACTGCAGCCTCATATTCCCTTACGAGCACCGTGTGTGTGCGCGCTTGGGAGGCAGTGCAATGCTTTGACAGCAGCTTGACATTGCCTTGAAAGGTGCTGGAGGCTCTGCAAGCATTTGCCAAGAGGGGGTGGGGGAGAGGAAAGTGTGTCAGGCACCACTGCAGTCGTAGCCTCTTCTTGTGCTCAGCCCCGCTGCTGCTGCTGCTGCAACTCGGGGGCTGCCGCTGCTGCCGGCCAAGTTCTGGAGCTGAGCGCGGCGCGGGGGCAGCGCTGCCTCCGCCGCAGCACCGCCTGCCCGCCCTCCTCCCGTCCATGCCTTTTTTTTATTCCCCCACCCCCCGCCTGAAATGCCCGTGAAAGCCACCGAGGGGCTCGGGCGGGAAGGGGCCAGCGCATCTCCATGGGATGGTGCCCGCTGTCCGCCGGCGGGGCGCGGGGTGGAATTCCGCCGGGAATGAAGTGCTCGCTCGACATTTGCTGCATCTGCCGGAGCGTCAGGGTTCAGTGGCTGCCTCCCCTTCAACCAGCTGTTCCGGTTAATCACTGCGCTTCCAACTTTTGCTTGGCAATGCCTGATGGCCAGTGGAGCCGAGAGAACTAGCACGGGATTTTTAAGACCTCACAAAAAAACCCCCCATACCCTTCATTTTCCTATTTCTGCACAGGACTGGCGAGCCGCATGTTAAGCAGGCGCGTAAAGCTATTTCTTCCTAAAGGATTGCCACATTTCTGAGTCCTCGCAAACTGGAGAGCCCCGGGCGGTTTGTGTCCGATCTCCGGGAAGTGCGGGAGCCGCGTGTGCGCTGCAGCCCGGGCTGCCGGGGAAGGGATTCCAGCGCAGGCAGGCGGAGAGAACGGAGCGGCTCTTACAATTAGTTGAATGATTTGCTAGATAACAGCAGACATGCTTTGTGGACTGAAAAAGGATTTGCAGTCTGACTTTGGTGAGTGAGCCTTGTCTGTATTTATTTTTTTTTTTGCCCTTGTCCAGTAGTTTACTTCTGTTTAATCTGATTTTCTTTAAGCATCTTTAATATCATTAATAGTTTCATGTGTTACTTTCGAAGTGGTTTTACAAATCCAAAACGTTGCTTGCAAACTTAATTCCTTTGATTTGTGAAATGTGTCTTTGCTTCTCTGTAAAAAAATTCTCTCTGTGACCACTGGAGAGTACCCTTCAGGCTGCCTTCTCCTTCTCAACCTGGAAGATTGGCAGTCACAGGGGCTGTTCTTATGGCACCTCAGATATTGTGGAGCCTTTACATCTGTTTTGGCTTTTAAAATAACAAAATCTAAATGCAGCTCCTTATTTTCCAGTGTGGGAATGGTCTGGGCATTCAGCAATGGTGATCAGGGGGCTGGGCAGGTAGGCAGGAGAAGAGACTCTGCTGAATGTGGGGGGACCACTGCCATTGCCCCCCCTCCTGTATAATCCACTATTACCTTGTCTAATAAATATTTCAGCTCCTGCTAGAAATCTGCCATTTCAATGGGCTCCTAACCCCTGTTCTGGATACCTGGGGTGAGCAGTTCACTAGTACTGTGGAGTATAAAACATCTATTTCGTTTCTGCAAAAGAGTAGGTAGGTGAATGTAGAAGGGCACCTTTACAAAGGACAGACATCAAATTTTGGCCCCAGTCTTTCGAGGATGGACAGGCTGACAGAGTGCAATATTCAGATACTTTGTTGCATGCTGTAGCTCTGCTTGTTGCAGTTGAATGTGCTGCATGGAGCTTGTCTTCCGCTCAGATGCAAAATATTTCCCTTCTGAAAGCACAGACGTTGGAGTTGGAAGTACAGAGGTAATTTATGGTTTCTGAATCATTTTGCACTGCCTGAAGTGATGTAGTGAGACTGACTTCGTCCTCTCCTTGGCTTTAAGAAGCCCTAAAGCGTGAACCTAACTTTAGAAAATTGTTTTCCCTCCCTAAATCTGAGGGTAAGGTGAACCAGGTGGAAAGCGTCTTAGCCTGGCTGTGTTGCCTAATCCCATGGATGGTGACTGGAGGCAACACCCAGCTACTGTACCAGCAAAGCAAGAAGCATTTTGGGGGCTTAATTTGAAGCTGCCAGAGACATGTTGATGAGTCCTGATAGGCTGAGAGAGTCTGGGTGTGTGACTTGACAGGGCAGGAATGCACTTGTTCCATGGAAAGATCAAAAGAAAACTTGGCAGAGTCTCACACTGCTCTTGGGGTTGAGCCAGGAACTGGGCCCTGGTTTAGAGGTGGCTGACACAGTGTGCTGGAGGGATCTCCTTGTTGCCATCAGCCACAGAGGGGATCATTTGTGAATCTTTTCCAACTTGACACCAAAGACACACCAAGATGGCTGTGTTGTTGCAAATGGTGACATTGTCTGGATGCTGGGTGGTCAAATGAGAAATTTTGCTGATGTCAGCCCCAAACATTCTTGAGAATCTTGGGCCAATGTTGTGTCATGTACAAGGGAATGTGCAGTCACTGGGTGGGTAAGGAGGTCTTTTTTACCCTGGTGTCAGACCCTTACAGCTTACATTTGTGGTGCTCCTGAGGACCAAGCCCATGGCTTTCATGGGAATGCTTTCTGGAAATTTAGAGTGGAAGCAATGAAGGGAATTGCAATCTTATCACTCATTTTAGCATTTTAAGTGGAATAGGCAAAACCAGATGGATTGTTTCAAAGAAGAATCCAAGCACTTCAGAAGTGCTTTTTGGGCCCACTACCATTAGGGTATTGGTGATTTCTTTTCTTTCCTTCACTGGCTTTCAGAAGTTTTTTGATGGGACGTTTTAATAATAGAGAGATTTTGTGTGTCCTTCAGAATAGAAGGGTCAGAAAATACAAAGTAGCAGTGTTATTTTATGGGAGGCGCTGTTTATTTTCTATTTAGAATGAGCGGTTCTACTGATAGCAGGGTGATTGTGTTTCTACAAGAGCCTTTGTAATCCTGCTGTTGGAGGGCTTCCCTGAAATCCTTTATGGCCTTTCTGAAGTCCAGGATCATCCTCTATGTTTTGCTCTAGCAAACTTCACATTCAGGTAGTCCTTACTGCAGGATCATTGCAGGAACGGGCAGAGCAACAGAACTCACGGAGTCTCCTTCGTGCTGCTCCAAGTGACCCACTGAGGATCCCCTCCCAAACCAGACCACATCAAATGTTAATTGAGGACAGCACAGACAGCTTCAGAAGACCATTTGTCTTTCAAATGTATCCATAAGGGTGACTTAATTATTGCTGATTTTTTAAAATACAATTTGTATGGAAGGCAAATGAAGAGTAAAGATAGTAGATGAGTGAGGATATTCAGTTTTTGGGTTTGTTGTTTGGTTTTAGGTGTGGGTTTTTTTGTTGCCATTGGAAGCCATGCTTTTAGCATGAGATGGACTCTGCAGACCAAGGAGAGCAGTATTTCCTGTCCTTTTTCCAGCCTGGCAAACTGCACCCTTTACTGAAGGGTGGGAATGGCCAGAAAAAGAGACCTGTTAATAGATCTCTGCCCCTTCCTGCTATCAGTTTTCAAGAGATCAGCTCTTCTGTTCTCTCTCTGCTTGCCAAATAAGCAGGGGGGAAAATAGAGAAAAACATGCCTGAAAGGGATAGAAAACGAATGTGAGGAGCTAGAATAAGGCAGGAGGAAATCTTCATAGATAAATCTCCTAGGAAGAAAGATTTTATCTTTCTTATTGAAGAATTCATCACAATAGTGCTATTTAATAAAAGTCCTGCTCATCAGGCTGCTTACGTCACTTGTCAGCTTTGCCTCAGTGGCAGCCAAATGAAAGATTAAGAGAAAAACTAACTGGGGTGTGTATACCAAGACAAACATCTCTGAATCATTGGTCTTAATTTCCTTGAGCCAAAACTGGGCACAGAGAGTTTGTGCTATTCCTCTGCCTTGAGATAGTATCGGCCATACCTGTGATACCATCCATCCACACTGCATTTGAATATATCCAACCTGGGAACACCAGATCAGCTCAAATTAATTCAGTACTCTGAAATATTAAGGAAAAGCTTTGCTTATTTGTAATTTCAGTTTCTTTGCATTCTGTCCTAACACAGATGACAGATTACTCCCTTCCCATTGTGCATCCCACATCTGAATATCTGAAGAGAGTAATAATACTTTTTTCTTCCTCCCTCTCTTCTTTTTAGCATAGACTGCTCATCTCTCCCCCCAGTCTCAGAAGTTGTGGTCTTGCAGATGTCTGACCAGCCTGCACCAATTCAACCTGAGTGAACTCCAGCTGGGCCACATCATTGTTGAGCTGTGGTACCCAAGCCTGGGGTCTGCATTCCAGCCAAGGCTTTTATCAGTGCTGAACAAAATGAAAGGATGATTTCACAGATTTTGTAGACTGTACTCACCTTGCTTGTAGCACAGTGTTATCTCTTCTTGCACATGACATGGCACTGTGGATTTACGTTTGGTTTGCACCCCACAGTATCTGAAGAGCCCTTGCTGTCACTTTGATAGTTTTTCCCCATCCTTCATTCATTAGATTGTTCCTGCTTGGGTCTGGTAGCTTGTATGCTCCTCTACCAAATGGTACATCTGTCTTTTCAAACATATATGAGTCATTCTGGGTTCAAAATTTACTTCCCAGCGTGCTTCCAGTCACTCATGCCTTGTGGCTCTCAGTAAACTTAATAAAATCAATCTCTCTACAACCATCCAGGTCATTTAGTGAAAACTTGGAGCTGTACCAGCCTGGTGGAGGGTCCCCACAGAACTTCATTTAGTACTTCTTTCCCTCCTGATTGTGAACAACTGATGAATTTTCTCAGTGTGTGGTTTTCCAATCAGTTTTGCATACACTTCATAATCATCTGTATCCTGCTTCCCAAACATACTTACAAAAATACCATGTGGAACAGTGTCAGAAGCATTTCTAAAATTGAGATTTAGCAACTTGCATTTTCTGTCTATCCAGAAATGTTACTCTCATATGGAAAGCAATTGAGTGGGCATGACTTATTTGTGGTAGCTCCAGGTTTGCAGTTAGTCCTCCTCGTTTGGTGCTAACAGCTCACACACAGTCAGCTCCAGGAATGAAAGAGAGGGTGATGGGTTTGTCATTCTCTCGCCCCCACTCTGCTAGCATGTTATTTTGTTTTGGTTTTTTTTAAGCTGAACGTTGCATTTTATTCTTCAGCCCTAGATGTCTTACCCCTCCTCAGGTTCTTACAGGTACCTCCTCATGGCTTTAGGACTTTGGTGACCAGGTCTCTAAAGTTTTGTTGACTAAACTTTTAAGTATAAATGAGCTGATCTGTGCAGCCAAAATGAATTCTGGTTCTTTTCTAGAGATGACCCATTCCACTGAAATTACTCTTATATAGAAGAAAACAGATGAAAGTAATATCCTACAGCTTTTCATGGCCTAAAGAAACAATTTTTTTTAAATTCAGTTTTTCTCATACAGTATGGAGGTTACTGAGTTTTCCTCTCAAAAGTTTGTGTTCAAGCCCATCTTATTACTACAGATTTGTTAAGAGAAGGATGTTTTTCAGTGCAGAGGCCAGGGAGATTTGGTACAAATGTTAATCCATAGTTTAACAACTGCTATAGGGGTTTTCTCTCCGGTATTAAATGCTGGAGTCCAGTTTCCAGCCCAGGCATTAACCTCCCTGCCATGCTGCTTAAGAAAATTTCATTGCCACTGGAAGAGGTTCACTCTGGCTCAGAGTGACCCACAGAAGGGGACTGAGTTTCATGTTGTGTTAGGTGTTGCTTTTGGCTTTATGTCTAGGATCATTATTCTTTAAAATTTTTATTCTGTTTTATTAATCCTTGGAAACCAATAGTAACTGTACTGCCAAAGTGTTTGCATATGTTAGGGCATGTAGGATTTGATTTCTTTTGAAAATGGACTGTTAAAATCGATTGTGTGCAGATGCCAGTGTTTACTGCTTGTGATATTATCCACCTAACTCAAGGATGGAAATCATGCAGTTTTACCCAGAAGGTCAGAAAAAGGTATTGGGCAACTTGGAGGGAAGGGCACCTCTCCTTTGAGTGTAGGCATGTGTAGGTGTTGCAAATAAAAGAAACAATTAAATCTAAAAAGTAATAATCAGAAAGAAATGCTAATGCTAAGTTGAAGAAGAAAAAGTAGAGCGAAAATAAATATTTAGCAATGTTCATCAATTGACAATGGAATGCTACCAGGCATAAGAACATTTAAGGCTCTTTTCAGCTGTCGGTTCAGCTACTGCATAATTTTTAGCATGTGAGTAATCCCATCAGGGTAGGCATGGTCTTAAGCCTTCATAGGATGGGGCCCCCAGGTCATTGTACGCCTGTCTATTCAAGGTGGCAGAATTCAGTTTCAAGACAAACGTGCTTGTGTGGGCGTTAAGAAATTCTGGGTCTGTGACAGTCTGACTGCCAGTCTGCTTCTGGCTTTTTTTTTCTTATAATATTATTATTACTCTGTTCATAATGAAAAAAAAATACTAACTGAGCTTGATGTTCTTAGCTGCCAAGTTTATTAATCTCTGGATTTACAAATCAGTCTAGTAACTTGAAATGGGCAAAATCACACAGGATGAAGAATTTTTCTCTCTCTGTTCCTAACAATTGCCACCCCCGATTTTTTTATTTCAATGGAAGTATTTTTTTTTTTTCCTTTGACCATGTGTTTTTGTTCAAGGATCTGATAATTACATGCTTGGAGATGATGGCTTTTCAAAAGCATCTTTCCCAGCAATTTTCAACTGGAGATGTGGATAAAAATATCTCACCATTTTTTTATCAGAAATGTTTTCAGTAATGTGCAATTATGAGCTCTGCCTTCATTCAATTCATCCTGGAAGAATTTGCTTCACAGGGAAATTCGTTTCCTAGCTGTTGTAGATGCCAGCATAGTTGGCAGCTGCAGGTTTTGTGGGGAGGAGGGAAAAGAAAGGCCCAGAAATTAAAATTACTGTGAAGTAAATTGATCTCAACACCTGGAAACCATGAAAAGATGGAATCTCATATTTTTTTGTTAAATCATTGTTAAACTGCTTTGCATGTCAGTCCCAAAATGGCACTCTAAATTATTTAGTGTAGCTGAGAGATGAAGAGATGATCCACTTCATCACTCCTCACAATTGATCTGTTTCTTATTGTGCAGGTTCATGTTAGCAAGGTGGGAGGCATCGTGGTTTTCTTCCCAGCAGTATTCCAGCTTCCAGTCTCAATAGATAATCAACACTTGTGTGATTAATCCTAATGAAGTTGTGAGTTAGGAACTGGCTCAGGTGTGGGGAGAACAGCATTGGTGAGAAGGACTGTGGAGTGGTTTCAAAGAGCACAAACATGCTTTTGTCCTGGGAGGCAAGAACTTGTGCTGATAAGAGTGAGATCTGGCTCCCTGCTGCCAGGTGTGTGGATGAAAACAGGATTTGTTGCATTCTTCTGCTTCATTGCATCTTCCCCAAAGGAGGGATGTAGGTCCCTGATCTGGTGTGTGCTTCTGTTTTGGAGGTCATGTGCCAAGTTATTTGAGACTCCTGATAATTCTTCCCTCCCAGCTTTTGTCCCTCCTCACAGCCCTCTCAGTACCTGAGGGGCCCAGAGGTCCAACACACTCAGCCCCTGCCCTGTGGGAGCTCCCACCTGAGGCTGAGGGTGCCGTGGCACAGCTCCAGACATCTGCTTTTCCAGCCAAATAGCTGCCTTAAGTCTTGGATCTGCTCCTAGGTCTTTGAGCAGCCACATGCATGACCATACAAATGATGAGGGCTGGAGATCTCCAGCAGTGCCCACTGTTGTGCCACCAGCCCACATGGTGGAGCTGTCCCAGCAATAAATCTTCCTCTCCATAAGATTTTGGTGGAGATCCCCTTGTTTCCCCTTGTGGGCAGGGTCCTTACTGCAGTGAATCATTCACCCTGGGGCAAGTGGCCTGCTCCTGCCCCAGTGGTTTGTAGAGGATAATTTCTTTATGGAATGTGGTGCCATTTGGGTAGGATTAAACTCTTGTCATCAGATGTCAGTGTGTGTTTTGCTAAGGGGTTTTTTTTCTCAATAATGTAATGCATTTCTTATACATGCCACTGTGTAAACAGATCCTTCCTGCCATGAGACACTGCTCTGCTGCTCCTGCTCCCAGAAAGCCTCCAGTCTGCAGCCCAGCAGCCCCCAAGAGCAGGGAATATCTTGGGGCACCATCTCTGGAGGTTCAGCCTCAGCTGAGCCTCTGCAGCAGCGAAGCCATGCAGGGGAATCAGGGGGATGTGAGTGTGAGGTAGGAATGGACTACGTGGGGTCCTGGGATAGAGCCACAGAGAGAGGCCTGGAATCAGTGGGAAGATGCTTGAGTATGTGCAGATCTGGATCAGACAGCCCAGGTGGCTTGTACACCTTGTACCTGTGGAGTTAAAATCAGGGTGAAGTTAGAAGAGCACAGTGGATCACTCATTGCATCCTATTTTTCTCCAGACCCAGGTGTCACTCTGTGTCCATTGCTCCCTTGCCTGTCCTTGCTGTGCAGCTGTGGATCGTTCCCCTGCCATTCCCTGCTCCTTGCTGCTACAGCCAGGCCATGGGAGCTGACTGCTGCCATCAAGGTGGTGGCAAATACCACCCAGCTCCAGGCTGGCTGCAGAGACAGTTGAGAGATAGGGGCTGTGATTTGTGAGGCTGGCAAGGGGCTTGAGAAAATATTATTAATAATAATGATTTCAAAATAGAATCAAAAAAACTCCTCTTTGCCCTCATATTTCAATTTATCCCTAATCTTCTCACTCAAGTGAGCCTGGCAGAGGGGCTCCATCACTTAGAGGAGGGATAAGCATTTACCTTGCAGGGACTGGAAAACAAAATGTTTGGAAAGTGGCGGAGGCGGGCGAGCAGAACTCCACTGGCTTTCCCTCCTTTCTAAAGGACCCTTTATAATTCAGCAGCTGACTCCAGCAGCATCATGAGCTATAATAGGCAATTAGCTCCTAGCAGATTTATGTGACACTGTGTTTTATAAGCAAACAGTCATGTGTGTTTAGTCATTAAATGGACCTGCTGTATCTGAAGTTCACAGAGACAATCTCTTCCCTCTCGACTCCCTGAGCACACACTCAGCTCTCTTGCAGCAGTATGGACTCACAGACATCCATACTTGTGCAAAACTGGTGGAAATGTATCATCAGCAGCTGCCTTTGGTTCTGGCATGCAGTGGCAAGAGGTAAACTTTTGGCAGTGTTTGCTCTTGGAGAATCCAGACTCCATCTGGAGGTTAGAGAGGTGGGAATAGGAGATACCTGGTGCAATGATGTCCCCCCACAATCCTGAGGACCCTTGGTGAGGTGAGGGGCTGGATGGGCACTTGCACTGCACCCTGCCAAGGCTTGGCCTCTAGTTGCAGTGCTCCCCAGACTTCCCCAGACTTGGAAAGCAGTCAGGTTTAGTATTCACAGTTAATTTTAGATATACCTACGCATGCTGCTCTTCCACACATCCATTACACACTCGACAGAACCTGCTGGTTTTAATTTTTATTCGCACAAGTGCCTTGTTGAATCAAAATTAAGTGGGTATTTGGAAGCATAATGTGAAGCATTACATTTAATGGTCTGTGTTCCTGCCTGGAGAAAGGCTGTCACATGCATCTTCTCTCTTCCCAAGACTCTGCAGTCTTTAGCTACACCTGAATTTTCCTGAGTTCGTTGCTACTTCCTATCATCTGTAAGCTGTAAAACTCCCAGCTGCAGCTGCAACCTTCCAGGTTCATGTTGCATCTTTTCAGATGTATGGCCTTATTCTGGTGTAAACCTGCCTGGCCTGGGGCTGTGCTATGTGGGGAGAGGGCAGGTTTGGGGGGCAGGTGGAGCTGTGCTGCTGGAGCTGCTCAGCCCAGCCCTGGGAGAGCTCCTGCACCTCTCCCCTTCTCATCAAGGTTCCCCTCCCTTGTTCAAAGGGGAGAAGGTGTCTGCCTAGGGAGATGCAAAACTGACTTTTCCCTCAGTCCTAGGCAGAAGTCTGCCAGTCCCTCTGGCATTTGTGACAGTCGGGAGAGCTCGGACACTCACCAAATTGCAAGGGCTGTTTTAAATCTCCTCATTTCCCAACCTGAGGCTCTTGTGGCTGACACTTAGCTCCTGGCTAATCCTTTGATTACCATGGTTTTGGGTTTCAAAAAAGGCCAAGGGAAAATTAACCCACAGAACTATGGGGCTTGAATTCTTCACTGAGCAGAATTTCCATGTGAAAATCTCAAGGCTGTCTCAGCTTACAGGTGCTCTCAAGAAGCATCTTTGTGAGCCTTTCAGAGGATCACAGAGCACAGCTTGCAGCATTTTGTTCTGAATTTAACCAGGAGTTTCCACGTCTTTTGTGAATTGTTGTGCTGTCTGAAGTTGAGACTGGGTTCTCCACCTTACTCATGTCACCTGTGTGATATAAAGCAACTGGAAACCAGCACAACAGTTTGCATTAAGGCAGACATGGAAAACAGGTGGAATACATTAATAACTCTGCTGGAGCAGGGTTGTATCCATCTTCCATACTGAACAGATGTTTGCTTTCATCAAAGTGGTGCTGTGCTGATCTTTGACATCAGCCTGTTTGGAGGCTGGGATGTTGGCAGAGTCTGAAGCCAAGTCAAGGCTTAATGGGAAGCAAGAAGTGGGCAAACACAGGAGCTGAGCTTCTTGCAAGATTTAATGGGCAATTCAGGCAAATTTTTAACAGCTGGTTTGATGACATCAGGTTGCACCAGTTCCAACATCAAATAAGTTGGAGCTTTGAAGCTTTCATATTTCATCTTGTTGTCCTGCTAAATCTGAAATTCCCCGACTCTTTGATTTCTCTCCTTCTCCTTCCTTACTTCATTTTAAGTGAGGTTTTTGCTTAAACTTCCTTTAGTCTTTTAGCTATAAGCTTATTCCATCTCTCACACAGCTCCCATGAATCCTCCTGACACAGTCTAGGATAAAAGCAGCTGAGTGTGTGCATGGGCTATTGCATAAGAGACGGTTTGTGTGTCAGAGTCTAAAATCTACATGTGTTTAGATCAGTCATGAAGTGGGAACATCTGTATGTATTCATATATAATGGCTTTTACCACATGAATGAATAATCCAACTCGCACGATTTGGTATTTACTTTTTTTGAAACATTGCTACTTAGCTGAACACTGAGGGAGAATCACATTTATGGGAATTAAGTCTTAGTAGGATTTAGCAGAGCTTCGTGGATAAGCTGGAAACAAGTCTAAATGGGGTGCCAGAAATCTTTCTTTTAAAATATTTAATGCTGTCTGGAACTTCTTCCTTATTTTTGACTCCCACTGGCTTTTAAGCACTTTGCATCAAAATGCAGTGCAAGTCTGGGATAAAGCACCTGATTTGCCACCTACTACATTGAATGTCTTCCTCTGTGATGTCACCTTCCTGCAGCACCAGCTGTCTTTGCTAAAATAGGTTCCCAAACCTTGGGGGCTGCACTGTGAGCTGGGGGCTCCAGCTGGGGCATCACCCCATTGCTGGCAAACCTGGCTGTGAGATGCCTCGATGCACTGGCCCCTGGGATGATGCAAAAAGCTCTTTGAGGTAAATGTTACCTAAATCTGTTTGCTCATTTCACACCTTGATCCCTGGCTCATGCTTTTATTAAATGTTACTGCACTGAAATGTGTCTCTTCTGTTGCCTGTTTTGCCAGTGGGATTTTTTTTGTTTTGTTTTATTTTGTTCTGTTCTGCTGTTTTTGTTTTCCTGTGGTTTGCCAGGGTTGTCTTATTGCTGTTGGCACTGAGATGGATGCACACCACACACAGATCTGTATTAATCTCAGCCACCTCTTGAACTGGCACTGTAAATTTCCCAGATTTGATCCTTCATTTAATTTTCTGTGCCTTTCCCCTGAGTCAGAACAGACTTGTAATTGGGAGCAGAGAGAGGGTGCTAACCTGGACATTTGGTGGGGTGATCTTCTTTGAAAAAGCCCTCCTTGGCTCCCTTTGCCCCCCCTTGTTATACTTTGCTGGTACAGGTGTTGCTTATGTCAAATTGATGAGCTCAGCAGGGAGGCAGGATGAGATCTGCTCTAAGAAGGGGCTTTCCCCAACTCATCTAAGTAGCTGTGTTTTCCAAAAGGTTTCCTTAAACTTAGTTGCCTCTTTTCAGTGGGTCTCCACATGGACTGCTTTAAATTTAGAGGTGCTAAAATTTTGCATGTGCTCCTTGGGGTAGATAATTTTGTAACAAGGACTCTCTTTAAAGTACTATAGAAGTAAAACAAAAAAAGGCATTACAACTGCAGCTGAGTCCCTCCTTGTAAAGGATTACAGGCTGAATGTTGGCACAAATGTCTTTTTGCCACCTCATCTTCCCTGTCTGGTGAATCCAGTGGTTTTTCCTTTGCTTTGTCTACTGCCTGTCACCAGAGATTTGCTCTTGACAATTTACCTGCTGAACTGGGGAAAGTTATCTCTGTCTGTAGCAAAGCCCAGAATTAAAAACTCTTGTCTCCACCCCCTAATTTGCAAACTCAAGGATATCCAATGATAGTTTTTATTATTCCCGCTTCCATTTCAGAACTCATGCTCTTTTTTTTTTTTTTTTTTTTTTCTTTCCTTTCCGGTTTTTTTTNTCCTATCCAGGTATGTATTGGGATGTGGGTATTCCAGTTTTCCTGTTTTAAATTAAACATCTTTTCACCAGAAAAAGGTAACTCAGGGAACCCTGTCAGTCACAGCTTTTTGTCTCTGCTGCAGTAATATTGATGTATCCTTCTGCTTCATTTGAGGTGGGTTCTCAAGCTTTGAGCTGGTCAAAACTGCAGAAGACACTTATTGCAGACAAAAATTACCCTTTCACTGAACTGTGATATTTCTTTTCAGCCAATTTAATCCCAAATGACACCTTCACCTCTTTTGTTTTGTTTTTGTGGTTTTTTTGTAAGATTGGATTGTGGCTGAGCCATTCAACATCTACTCTCACTCCCTGCATAATACAGGTCAAAGAGCTTGGTTCCTGTGAACCATCTCTGAATTGCCTAAGGGGTGCCAAATGCTTCTGGGAAAGATGTCCATCCATCACGACAAGACATTCTGTAGCACAATGTCCAGGTGGTGAATTTTTTGCATTCAGTGGAAAGAGAGGACATGAACATGTTCCAACATCTAGAATGCATCTATAGCTTTCCTTCTCAAATTTTGGCTCTCTGCACTGGAGAGTTCTGTGCTCTCCTGCCAGGCTCACACACCAGGTCAGATTTCCTTCTCCCTTCTCTTCAACACAGCCCTGCCTTGTCCTGCTTAAACTCCTTTGCTCCCTGGAAAGTTAACAGCCTTGATTTACCAGTTCTTTTGTAAGATCCTGGAGGATGAAAGACAGCAAGTACTGTTTTTAAAGCAATCATAATAGGGATCAAAAGGGAGTTTGTAAAAACCAAAATAGGTGCAAGAATTTACTATCACTATCACTGCAGCAAATTGATCTCCATTTCAGAAGATGGAAGTCCTGACTTCTCCCTGTTCTGTCACCCCCAAATGTTGATTTATGCTTCGTGTTCCCACCCAGGCTGTGCTTGAGGGTGCCCAGTTCTTGGCACTGCCAATGGCTCTTGAGTCCTGCCTCCCCCTCTCCTCCCTGGACCTCTGTGAGTCCAACAGGTAGACAGTAAAAGGTAAGGTAGGACAGCAAAAACCCTAACAAAACACCATGATGAAATATCTTTTAATATGGATATTGATATAGTTTTTGGCTTCAACTACTGATGTATCAAAAATAAGAGCTTTTGCCTGCTAGGATGTAGCCTTTTGACAAATTGCCTTAGTTGGAAGGCAGCTTGGAGCCAAACTCTGTGCAGTGAAAACATTTATGATGGTTTTCATTAAAACAAAGCTCGTTTTCCTTTCTTTACTAACTCCAGGGTTTTTAAACAAGTAAGAAATAGTGGCCTCTAGACTTAGGTGGCACCAGTGATTTGAGTGCTAAAGTCAACTGACAGGACTTAATTTAATTTGATTGAAAACCCACAATAGAGCTGTCTTTTTTTATTTGATTTTACTCCACAGTCGCTTAGCATGGCATTTGGTGCTTGAAAAAAGGTAAGTCCTCAAGGGTTTGGATTCAGCAGGCTGCATTTCTTACCCACCTCCATATTTAAGAAAGAGTTTGGAAGCATACATGGAGTTAATAGGGAGAATTGATTCCCTTGCCAGCTGGGATTTACTGCTGCCTGCTGCTTAGATTAATAAATCCAGTGGTATCTAGTGAGGCATTCTTCCTTGGGAATGATGTTAGACTTTATTGGTCATTTCTCACCATATTACAATTGCTAACTTGGATAACTTTCATGAAGGATCAGTCTGAAAATGTATCTTATTCCTCTTTAATTTTTAGTCTTGAAAGTTAGTTTCTTCAGATAACACAATCAGTATATCAGCAATATTTCATCTTTCTAGCTTAGTGTTGGACTCTCCCCAGTGCACTCTGTGCTGCCTAATAAGAGAAATTGCCAGATTGACTGGAAAATGTAACTTTAATAACATCATTTCAGGCACTAGAACCATTGAGAAATAATAATCTCATGGAATTGGTTTCTGCACTAATCTTGTCTCTCGTGCACAAAATTACTGTGGATGCTCTGTGTGAGTCTTTGTGTGCAAGGGGGTGAGGCACTGCAGGGGTTCCTCTGCCACTGGATCATCCACAAATATAAACTGATGAAGGTGTCTGAAAATGCCTGGGAGGATGAGAAGGATTGAAGACAGGGAAGTCTCCATTTCTCTCTTTCTATTTTTTAACACTAGAAATGCAAATCTTGCTGGGAACTGCTTAAGAAAAATGAACTGGAGAGGCCTCCGTGAGTGAAGAGGGATCTTGGAGTGGGTGTTGCTAGAGGATCATTTGGAAGAGATGGATAAAAGTGAAGATTCTTGGGTTTGGTTTGGGAAAAGCTATTTGTGCTGAAGATCCAGCTTGTGAAATCCCTCAAGCAGTTCTTAATAAGCCCAACTTAATGCACAAAATCATATCCTCACTGGAATCAGAAAAGAGTCGTCCTTGATACTTTTAAATGAGAGAAAGGAAATCACAGGCTGCTTCAGAAGAACAGCATAAGCTCCTCTGTGAACAGAAGACCAAAGGAATGCTTAACTCAGTTCCGCATCCACGATCATCTGGTTTTCTCCCTGCTCTGCAGAGGAAAATGAGTGGTGAGGTTGGTCTAGAGCTGGTTTGCATAACAGCTCTTTGCTTTTCTGAGAGCAATAACTTGAGTATTTTCTACTCAAAACCCATTTTTATTGAAAGTTATGAGATTATAAAACTCTTTCAAGCTGCACTCTCTCCCCTCCAGGTTGATAGATATCAGCCACTGGGTTCCAGAGGTGCAGAGGACAGTAGATGAACAGCATGGGAATTTAATTTTCATACAAAACCAGGAGAGACAAAAAAATTAGCTAGTTTTAATAAAAAAAAACCAGTCACTTTTCCAAATATTTTTTCTTCCATCTCTCAGTACAGATTGAGTGGAAATTAAGAACTGCTTCCAAGTCCTCTGTTACAGAGTCCCTCAGATGTGCGGATTAGGTAAAGTGACTTTGTGTTGGCTTTCAAAGCAGTGATGGGAACAAGCAATGCATTGTAAACTAACCCACCAGCTCTGGTACATAAAAGATGTGAGTGTAATGGCAGGTTGATTGTAGATTCTTAAATTGTGGTGGTTTTTATTTTTTATTTTTTGGAATGTGATGTGTTTAATGAAAACATGAGGAGTACCAGATGTTGGCACTGCAGGCTGAGTTCAGCATTCATTCTTATCAGACGGGACTTGGATCAGTCCTTGAGAGGTGTTTAATATCCTGTGAGAGCTGATGTGAGTTAAACCTTACCAAAGCCTGGCTTTTCTGCAGAGCCAACTTAAATGGGTTTTGTGCAGGCAAAACTTGTTTACTAAATGCAGAAACTCTTCCCACATCTTCATGTGAAGCAGGAATTTTCCATCAGTGTTATCTGCTACAGTCTTGCAGGGGGTAAGAAATATGCTCTTGTATTCCTTGGAAGCCAACCTGCTTGAAACATATTCTGTCTCATATTTTGCTCCCATAAAGGCCACTGCTATGCAAATAATTATCTACAGCATTTCAGTTGAAAATGATTGCTTGAAACAAATTGTGCCTTTACAGGTAATTTTGGTTTCTTATTAAAGCAAAAAAAAAACAACCCAGAAGAACAAAGCACGCATTTTCTGTTGAGCAATAGGTTATTATATTTTCCTAGAACAGATTCCTGTGAATACAGCAGCAGGTGTTATGAAATTGTACATGCCTGAGAAGGTTGTTAGGTGAATGAGGACAGAAGAAAAGCAGAGATGTGGAGAGTGTGGGGAGATGAATTTCATGCTGTGTCTGTTGGGGAGAAGAAATTAAGAAATACAACTTCCTCTTGGAATACCCTCAAAGTCTGGACAAGTTCTTCCTGCTTTAGAAGCCAAGAGCAACAGCTGCACAAGGGGATGGAAGAGCTGCCACAACAGCCTCTGGTGGCACAAGAAGCTGCAGTTGATGGAGCACATTCCCAGGCCAGGGCTGGGAACACAGCATCGTTGCAGTAGGGCTGGAAGCAGGTTGATAACAATTTTTTCTCCAGAATTATCTGGGCAAATGGGATAAAGCTCAGTTGTTGTTTTTGGGGCAAGAACCTTGTTTCCAGCAAGGGTGGTTCTTGTACAGCATGGCTATTTTCTTGGGCTGTTCACTCAGAATTTTGAGATAAGTTAAAAGGAAGCTTCCCCAGCTTCTAATTTGTCTCTGGGTATCTCCTGAGTATGAGCTAGGAGGGGATTCGTTGCCAGTAAAGGGATAAATAAGAGGCTCTTCTTCACAAAAGGCAACCCCTGTGATTTTACCAGGTTTGTTGATACACGTATTTATGAAATTAGGGAGGAGCTGCTCCCTAAATAACTTGGTCTGTTCCAGCCTGAGTTCTCTGGTTAGGGGGAATTTTTTAATCTTCTTGGTGCAAAGGAAAGGAAAAGTATTTCAAAGTGCTGCTTGACTTTGGATTGGTGCTGTGGGAGAGTCACATGGAAGGTACCCTGGCTGAGGGAAGGGGCAGAGCTGTGGTGGGCAGTGGGTTTTTCACTGACATTCTTCCAAAAGCCCACCCCAATTCTGGAGAACAAAAAGTGAAGAAACATTGGGCCCTTTCACGGTTGGATTTGGGTTTGGTTTTGACTTTTTTTTAATGCAACAAGCAAAAATCAGTGTGATGAAAATGAAATTGTGGTGCAGAATCCTAAAGCAAAAGTGACTTCCTGTTTTCTCGTTTTAAGCAGACGAGCATGGACTATCTTGTCTAAAGATTTAGTGTATTTGTTGCTATATGCTTGAATTAGTTTAATGTAGGGCAGGATTATTCTTTAACTCAACTTTTGCAGTTTTCTAGGAAAAGCAGTCTGGAGATGTGTTTCATCTGTTTCTTGGTGTTCTATTTATTTATTTTCTGTGAGTTTAATGATACAGAGCCAGAGCACTGTATTTCTAGAGATGGGAAAAGAACTGAGCATCTGTACTGGTTATAATGAACTCATGTACAGATTTTCCAAGGGCCTGAGAAGCTGTGGATTTCAATGGGCAGAAGAAAATTCAAGCCACCTGCTGAGGAAGGCTCGGGGAAAGTTCATGCAAACAGCTCCTGGTCTGAAGCAGATGTGGGAGGAGCTCCTGCTCTGCAGTGAACTTCATAATTCAGTAGTTTCAGGAAATCATGCAGTCTGTTTTTAACAGCATTCAATGGGCTTTTTGTTTTCTTGTCCTGGGCTCTCTGGCTCTGCTTGTCTTCCATGTTAAAGGCTGAGTGCTCTGAAGATGGGAGGCCACTGCTGTGCTGCTCTTGTGCAGAGCTGGCACTGACACTGCTGTCCCCAACCTGTGGTGGTGCTGAACCAACCCTGACTGCCCTTGGGGAGCTGTGCTGGAGGGACCCTTGGTACAGCCTTGCCATCAAGCCCAAATCCATCACTGGTGCATGAGATGCCCCTGGGTGTGCTGCCATGTGTAGTGCCAGTCTGGGGAGAGTGGGAAGGGTTGTGGTACTGTCCTCCTCTGGTGATGGTCCAGCCCCTGGCCAGGCTGTAGTGGGGGCTGTGTCATGTGGGAGCTAAAAAACAATTTGAGTTTCAGAATGGACGTGCATGGTTATATCACTTTTCCCCTCCTCTCCTTCTAGAAATATACCAACTTTTTAAAGGTGATAAGATGCCTAAAGATGCATCTAGATGATTATAGTCTGTTTCTGAAGTACATGTCTGCATCTTCAGGCACTCAGAGATCTTTAAAATCCCAGGCATTGGAGGTTTGCTCCCAGAGCAGCAGTTTGAATCATCACTAGCTGCCTGACCCCTGCTCGTGCACTCCTGGCTGCTCTTTGCCTGACTACAGATAAATGCCTCCCTTGACTTACAGAAATAACTCTCCTCAAAATGGATCAAATCGCAATTAGTTTTAGTCTTTTGGATTTCTGCTTCCAGCCTCATGCTTTTATTCTAGCAAAAAAATACCGGCTTGCCTTAGCGTGAGCAGCTTTTGGTTCTTAATGCTGGTTTGGTATTCATTTCTCTAAACAAGGAATGCAAATGCCCTGTAGCAAAATAACTGTCTCCAACTGTCTTTTTTCCATTAAACAAATGGGAGGTTTTACCTCTTGGTCTTCCCAAAAGATTAATGCACTTTCTCTGCAGGAACTGTCTTAAAGCGATCCAGGAATCTGAACAACTTGCATACAGCAGCTTAATTGTCATAGAATCTGATTTAGCCAATGCTCATTTTCATTAAGAGGTGATCTCTGCTAATAACAGAGACTAATAGCTCTTCTAAATGAAAAAAACCCCAAACCTTCCTTTTTCCCCCCCACAGGCAGGGATAATGAACTCCTAAATCAGTGCTCTTTCAAAGGAAGACTTTTTCCCCCGTTTTAACAGAATTTGGCTTGGCAGCTAAGTGATGCCAGGAGATCCTGGTGCCTGTGCTTGCAGGGGTAGTGGAGTCTGCCCTGACCTTCCTTTATTCCTGCCCCCCAGCTGAAGCATGGAGATTTCTCCTGCTCCTTCATCTGTCCAGTTTGTTTTTGAAAGAATGAGATGGGGATTATCTCTTATTTGCTGTCACTGTACACAGTACATTGTACACTGATGTGTGTCACTTCTGCAGAGGAGGAGAGTTCAAAGCTCTGTGTGAAGGTGCAGAGAGAGCAGTTCTCTCTCTGGAGTTATGTAAATAGTAAGGCTTGTAAATAGCACAAACTATTGTCAAAGACTCACAGGAACTTTGTATGTTGCCACAGATTCCCGTTGGGATCAATATATGGAAAGTGTTACAATCTCAGTTTTATTGAGGGTCTTATGTACTTGGTGAGCTTTTCTGAAAGGTCTAGAGCCAGCATTACCATCGCTGCTTGAAAACCATCAATTACACAATCTTTTTTTGGGAAGATTTCTGGCCCTCTTGGTGTGAGAGAAAAAGCTTGATAAATACAATTCTAATAGCTCCAGCATGGATTGCTTGCAAAAAGAACCTGCATGGGATTAAAAAAGAGAGTTATTTTCCCAATTTTAAGGAGAAGAGAGGTTCATGGATTTTTAGTGCTTGGGTTTGTGCTGCAATTTTGGCTGATTGAGCAATCAGGCTGGTTACCAGCCTCACCTCCAAACTGGTGCTGCGCTAGGCAGAAGAAATAACTGAAAGCACAAAAAGAATTTCCTTTTTAAAAAAAAACAAAACAATGTAACCCCCTGCACAAGCACACAAAAAAGTTCATAAAGAGGGGCTCCATTATTACCAGCTTGAGTGGCAGAGCAGGAAATCTGCTGCAGATGACCAAAGAGCAATGTGCAAGAGCTGTGCACATGGCGGGGATGCTCCTGCAAGCAAATGCCAGCTCCCATTTCAGCAGGCCGCATATGGCAGCCTCCTTTCCTGTTCAAACATTTTAGCCAGATAATGAGGGGGAAAAACAAACATTTTTCACCTAGTCGAGTGAGTTTGGAAGGAAGGAGCAATAGGAGAAGGGGAGCTGTGGTGCTGGTTGTTTGCTGGCTGACATGGGGATGGGGCAGGGGGGACGCTGCTAATTGCCAGCAGGGCCTGTAGCTCGGGTCACTGCTCTTGGCCACTTGGCTGCTGCTGGAAGCTGTTGTTAATGCACAGGCAACCTGGTTTCTTGCTCAAAGGGAAGCCAAGGCATGTTTGCCAACAGCTGTTGGGGTGGGGCAGCGAGTTGGGGTTTCCTCTCAACACTGCTGGGGGTTGTGATGGGGGAATGATGTGCAGAAGTGCTGGTGACTGTCTGCTCCGGGGCGGTGTGTTTGTGTGGAGCAGATGGTTCTCTGCTTCAGTTTGCCAGCAGATTGTGGAGCTGGCTTTGAACCATCTTGTGTGGTTTCCCAGGCACGCAGGGATCCCATCCACAGCAGAACGCTGCTGCCTTGAGCACGTCACTGGGGCAGAGCTGGCAGCAATGCCCTCACGTGGAAGGCAGCTGCATGCTGGGGTGGTCCCTGCCACCCACAGTGGCCTGTGGCACCAAAGGCACTCTGATGCTCCAGTGCCAGCCAGGAGCCCCGGCCCTGGGTGGCCCAGGGTGTGTTGCAGGTGCCTTTTGCAGTTACCTCCAGGGTTGAAAGAGGAACCTTGTGCTGGGTTTCCTGTGCTTTAGGGTTCCTCTGCCAATGTGCTGCTGCATTTGGGAAAGAAATAAAAGGTGGTTGTAGCTGTTGGGAATGTTGTTTGGGAAATGCAAGTTTCCCAAACCATCCCTGTTATCTGACTCTGCAGTTCTTCCAGGGATGAGGTGACAGAGAGAGGATAAACCAGGATATTACGGAAAACCTCCTGCTGAGAGAGAGTAAGATTTACTCCATCTTTTTTCAGTTTATGGGGAAAGTGGACTGTCAGCAAACTGAACATTGGATTTGCATCCTCTCTGTACAGACCTTTATCTTGAATGAGGCTGAACTAAAATTTTTGTTCACTTTGTATGAAGTGGGACAAAAACTTCTTTGTAATTTAAATGTAACTTACTTAAGGGCTGTGGACAGAAATAAATGGATAAGATTTTCAGTAACAGATATTTATAGCATCATGTACAACTTCTAAACCTTCACAGCTACTGAAAAATTCAAGAATGTGGTCACTGAGAATGGGGGTTACTTGGTACTACATGGTTACTGGAAATTATTGATTGGAAAAGTGCTAGCTTTTCATGAAATGCCATCAAAATAGACATTTTAGATGGATGGAAATGAGATTTGTAGAAGCATGCTGCCTTCTCTGCAGATAAGTTCTGTGATTACTCTGTAGCAGTCTTCCAGTAGGACAATACAAAGTTATTTAGGTGCTTTAAATTTCAACTTATGCTGGACAGTGTATTTACAGTGTATAATGCTATTCTCTCTTCACTCTGACTTTTTTTTTCCTTTTAATCACTTAAAAGAAGGTGCTCTCTATATTGTACAGGGGCTGGAACAGTAGCAGAAAAATGTGACTCTGAAATAATGGGATCTATAAGAACAGGCAATTTCACTCAAGTACAGTGATTTAGTGCCCTGTTAGTGTCCTGATGTATAACTGCATTTCCAAAGACTGTAAGTTTCTTCACAACCATAATGACAGGCTTGAAACTTGTGAGACTAATGCCCCAGCTTTCTCTATCCTCAGCTGTTCCACATAATTACAGGAGTAAGGAAATTTGGTTCTCTCCTAGCAGATTAGCTCCAAGAAGAATAAATCAGATAATGTTACTGCCTTCCTGTTTCCCTCTCTACAAGGTGAGAGCCTACATGGTGCAGTGCAAAGCTGGGGCTGGTAATGGTTTTTCTTGCCTGTAATCTGTGATACAGATGTGATTCCAGTTTTGATGTCACCAGGACAACGTCTTAAAGTGCTGTGGTTCAGTTGCTTGTGGATTTTGGTACTAATTTCAGCTTCTGTGTTTGCTCTGCTCACAGATGATGGCCCTTACTCAAAGGGGAGCAAGGACTCTGGTGGGATGGACGCAGCCCTGGTCTCCAGGAGGCAAAGCATCCCAGGTAAAGGAGGGATCAGCTCCTGCTCCAAAACGTTGAGACATCCATTACATTTTACCTGGATACCCCTAAAATGGGTAAAACACCTCAAACCGCTAATTTTGGTGCATCTGTCAGCAGGGCTTTTGCTGGGGGACAGAAATGAATGGTAGTAATTGGTCTCAGTGAGTGGGGTATTACTGGTGCAATCCCAGTCTAGCATGGAGCTGTTGGCAGCAGTTACAGGGTGCTGGGAAAGGACTTTTTCCTGCACTGTACTGACACATAGAAAAAAACAGCAGCAAAGGAGAAGAATCACTGCCATAGCTGAGCTCATCAAACAGGGAGGGAGACTGGTCGTGTCTGGCAAGCTTCAAATTTCCCACATCTGACTAAGTTTGTTTTGATATTTAGTCAGTCACAGCAAATCTTTGTGTGCCTGTGCAGAAACACCCCGGGGGCTGAAGAGGAAGTGGAGAAGTCCCTTTGTGTTTGTTGGTGCTGGGCTCCATGTGCCAGCAGCACTCCAGCAGGTCTGGGTGGGCTGCCTTGGACAACTCATCTCCTTCCTAGGAAAGTCAGGGACTTGATTTTGACTTCTGGCTGCTGATGACCCAGTCACAGGGTTGGTTTAGTGTGTTCTAGGTAATGGGGAGGAAGCGGGGCCCTTTTGCTATTGCTTCATCCCTCAGCATTTATTCCAGGGGATGTTCTGCATCACATTAGCACTGTAGCGCAGCCCTGATGGGGAGAGGCTCACAAGAGCCAGTGTATCCAACAACCCCAGCTCAAAGTATCTGAATGGGAAGGGAAAAATTCAGGGGTGGTCTTCCTGCCCTAGGATGCAAAATCCAATCATATATGCCAGTAGAAGAAATCTAAGACTGCTCATTTATGGTGTTATGTCTTGAAAGACCAGATCCTCTTTAACCAGCTCACTTTTAAACTGTGAGGGTGTGTGACAGTGGCAGTAGATTTATAGAGGCATGGGTCAAAATTCCTTCTCGCCAACCTTGCTTGGTTGATCTCAGGGACTTGCCTTTTTTTGGAGCAATGATTTCTCCTTGAACCCATAAAAATGGTTAATTACACTCTGGGAATTCTCATTTTAAACACTTATCAAGGATCAAAATTAAACCTTGTTGTAAAGCTAATAATCTCCCCTTGTGGCACCATCTGTGTTGATCAGTTATGTCTGTAGTTGAGAGGAAATTTGCAGGATGGTGCCGGATGTTGTTCTTTCTAGCACGATGGAGAGCCCCCCCAGGTTTCTGGCAGCCCCTGGGCTCCCGGGTTGGAGAATTGAAAATTAACTTACTGCAGTTGGCAAGGGATCAAAGCTGAGTTTAAAGAGCAGAAGTATTATGGACCTGACATTTTTACAAGGAGCTGCCAGTGCCACATTAAATGGGTGCCCAGCAGTGCCTCAGTGCCTGCCAGACTGGAGTTAGATTGCAAAGAGGTTCCCTACTCACATTAATCAAGTGCACAGATTATTCTTGGAAGTGCTTTCCAAAACAGGTAGTGCATGGCAGGACTCTAAGTGAGCTGCAATTTCTGGTGTCCTGATGGCTTTGAACAGGAGCAAAGTGCTGGTGGTGAGGCACCACAGTGCCAAATGACCCTGTGTTTTGGATGGGTGAAGGAGGCCCTGCACCAGCATGGCTCTTCTGTGTCTATTTGCTATTCAAGGGGCCCTGCCTTGCTCTGGAAGTCAGTGTGCAAGAGGTTTCAAATATTCCCTCTCCAAATAGAGCATCTCATTTAAGCCTGGTAACGTTTACTTTGCAAACAAGCACCTGGGTCATTTACAACGTGGGGTTTTTGTCCACACCTGTGGGGCTGCTGTTTGTTGTGTGCTGCCAGTGCCCATCACCACCTTCTCCTCACTTTCTCCTGGAGAAAGGACCCCTTGTGAGGGCGACTGGTTTCCTTCTGTAAAATCATGGAAGATTTCAGTACCCTGAGATAGTGGAGGTGGATGGACAATGCTATAAACAAATTGTGTAAAAGCTTCTGAGATGAAGCCCTGAGAAGGTGTGGGTGTCATCCTATTTTCCCCAGGGCTAGTCCCCCTTTGAGCAGAGTGTGAGTCTATTGTGTGTACTCTTGCAGAGCTGCCTTTTGCCAAGTCTTTGGAGCTCTTGGTCTTTTCCTTAGGCCAGGACTGACTCTCCTGCTCACTTACTGCCCTTTTCATGCCAAATCCAAAAGCTGGAATAATTTTGGAACCCTGTTTTTGTAAAACCCAGACATTTATGATGAGATCAAAACTGATACCAGGTTGGGCTTATATGTAGGTGCTGGACAGACAAGAGTGATGTCTTGGACTAGAAAAGGTAAAATGTGCACTGCCTGCACACCCAGAGAAGCAGTTGTGGTGCAGCAGGTGTGGGGTGGGCATCCCTGAGACCTGAACCTGTGTCTGCTGGCAGGCAGTGCATGTGGAACAGGTCACAGTGTCTAAAGGACTCGTGTGTTCAGTTGCAGCTGTGGATGAGGTGGTGGTAGGGAGTTTGACTTGGACTAGGTACAGATGGGTGAGCAAACTGCTGTGAATGAATGAAGGTCATGAAGGTCATACCTCCCCCTCAGCCCCCTGATGATGGCAGGATCTCACCCCTCTCCACATTGTGTTCTGTGTCCCCCAATTATATTGATGTCTCATTATAGTTTTTTTAATCACAGTGTTTTATGATCCACCCTGTTTGGTCCATCCAGGGAGTTACTGCAGGTCCACATCTCCTGGACCTGGATGCAGGAGCATCCTCCTCCTCTATAACTGTGACCACCTGACAGCCCTGTTCATGCCCTCCCCACTCTATATCAAACATAGTTCCTGAGATGGTCTCCCTGGACCATTGCTGAGCTCCTATCACCCTGGTTTTGAATTTTTCTACTGCCTCCAGCACCTTTAAACACAAGTTTTTTACTCTCTTATAAGCCCTTATTTCTCTGTCTTGTCTTCCTTGGTCCTGCCTGCCACACCTGCATGCAAACATTGCTGTGGGTCTACCAGGATACACACAGGCAAGTTTTACAACTTAACTTCAAATAAACAGCTGCTCTTTCTTCATGCTGGTTTGAATCATCCCAGGTCTGCTTTCCCACCACCTATAGGAAAAGGGTGTCCTTGTGATTGAGAGGACACCTTCCACTGAGCTGTTTGTCTTGATTCCCCATCTTTCAGAGGAGTTCAGAGGGGTCACAATCGTGGAGCTGATTAAGAAAGAAGGAAGCACCCTCGGTTTAACCATTTCAGGTGGCACAGACAAAGATGGAAAGCCAAGAGTCTCCAATCTGAGGCCGGGAGGACTGGCTGCAAGGTGAGAAATGGAAATGGGGTGCAGAGAGCACAGCAGGAATGGAGAGGAATAATTGCATGTTCCAGCTACTGAATGAATAGAGTTATAATTAAAGTAGTTGGCACCAGAGACCCTTTCTTCAAGTGCCCCAGAATGCAAAGTTGTTGCTTCAGGAAGTAGAGCATCTTCTATTTTGAGCTATTTCCTATGCTCTGTGCAATTATGCTCTGAAATTTTGTGTGGGGATATTTGGGATTCTGTGAAATTAGTCAGCCTTGTCAGGAGAGCTGCATGGTACAATACATCTTGATCAAGCTAAGTGGTTTAATATTGTATCTGTTCTGAATACTGAGTGTATAAGTAACATTATTGGCTCAGAAGAGGAATGGGCAAAGAAAGGCTCTAAGAAGCAAAAAAAAGGAAGGAGTAATTGAACAATTTTACAGAAAACAGGCAAAAGGAAAGATGTTTTCTCTTTCCCTGCTGGATTTTTTTCAGACAGCTCTTGGTGTGCTTTTCTTTGACTGATTGCTCTACATGAATGGGAGCTGAGCAGCAGCAGAGAGGTTGTGAACACGTACACTGTGATTGTTACTGTATGTACAGATCTGAACATTTGCCACCGGGAAAGATGGATGGCTTCAATTTTAGCACTTCCCTCTGAGAGCAGACACATGCACTCAGACAGCAGAGATCAGTCCAGCATCGCTGGCTTGTTCAGAAAGTCCTACAGTTACCAGCCAGCTGGAGACGTGGTGCTACCACTGCTTTTTATTTTATTTCTTTGCAGGAGTGACCAGCTGAACGTGGGGGATTACATCAAGTCGGTGAACGGCATTAACCTGACCAAGCTGCGGCACGACGAGATCATCAGCCTGCTGAAGAACGTGGGCGAGAGGGTGGTGCTGGAAGTGGAGTACGAGCTCCCTCCGGCCGGTGGGTGCCTCTTGGACAATGCTGCTCACTCCTCTTGGCTGCCTTTTGTCCTGGGCTGCAGATGGGCTTGCTTGTGCAGGGCAGGGCAGTGTCCAGGGGCGTTCTGCCGTTGCCTTCGTGTGCTGGCGGAGGCTGCAGAGCTGTGTGCACTCGGAGCTGAGCGCTTTTTCCAGCACACTGGGTGCCTGTTCATGCACAGTGGCAGGGGATGGCTGATTAGGTCTGTCTTGCCTCGCAGTGACTCGACAGCACAGGCCAATCTGCCTCATGATGCTGCTTCAGCTTCTCTTTTTTCGTTTTGGAGTGTGACTACAGGAGGTTTAATTCAGTCCCAAACCTGTATTACCAGATGCCCTTTGCTGAGCTGTGGCAAGTGTTAGTCCTCAGGATTCTTTGAAGTGTTATGTGTTTTTAGAAGGGAAACTGAAGCAATCTGCTTTCCAGTTAAGTGGCCCTGGCAGAAGACAACAACTAACAGGGCTTGTGTCCTTTTGTGGGAGACTATATGCTCTTGCCCCCATTTGTTTTGATGATTGATGTTTCTGGTTAAAACAAATTCCTCGATACAGTTTCTCATCACAGTCTTTCCACTGTGAATACAGTTTTCCCAATTATTGCTCATTCATTTACCCAGATCAATCAGAGGATGATTGGGCAGAAGAAATAGAACAACTAAAAATAAAATGACAGGAAAAACAAAACTAATGGAATCTAACATTTTGCCCCAGATAGGAAGATATTTTACACTTCAGAGCTTTGCTGTAGCTGCTGCCTTTAGATGAAAAGTATTGAATATAGAAATGACTGTGTAAAGCCCAAAAGAGTAAAATCTAATCTGGAATAGATGAATCTGTATCCTGTATTCCCCTCTCTTATGCTGTAAATGTTAGTGAACTTTTGCAGTCATTTCTGGTAAAGCCAGCTGTGGCTCAAGTCTTTCATGTTCTCATGCTCCCTAGAGATGACCACTCTTAACCTTTCTCCATGGTTTTCCTTATTCTCTGTGATACTCCTTATCAAGAATCTGATAAACTGCACTTACCAGTCAAGGAGTGGTGTCAGGTCAATCAATAGCAGCAATGGGAGATGTCCTCAGCTTTAAATGAGCAAGAAGAGCACACTGAGATAGGCACTTCTCTCCAGTGAGATTACTGGGGCTGTTTATGAATGGTCCAAACAAAGCAGCACTGCAAAATGCAGGGAATTGTCAATTATTACCTGATTCCAATTGATTGTGAGCTTTTATCTGCTGTGAGGGTTTGTTATTGCTGTGTATGCTCGCCCCTCTCTCTCTGTCTTTCCCTGGGCAAAGAGCAGAAATACAGTGCAGTTCAATAGATTGTGCTTGTGAGTTTGACTTCTTCTTCCCACTTCTTTATTTCCTGGTTTTAAAGAGATCTTGTAAGTCCAAGTCTAGATTTCAAGCTACTGTGTCATATCATCTCTTTCATAAATAAACCAAACCCTGTGTTAACACTGGCTTAGGTTTCCCAGCTCCCACTGATCTTATGAGAGACTGTTGCACACTTCATACTTCAATGCTTAGGACAAAATTGGATGGCTTCTGAACTCTTTTGTGGATACTTTATACCCTTTTCTTGGTATTTGAGTATCAGCCCTTGGCTGGGAGCCTTCCCATGCCCTGAGCACTCCTTTCTGGAGTATTTCCAGGCTCTGTCCCTGTTAGCTGTCTGTGCACAGCAGTAGGAGCAAAGTGGGGACAGTGTTTGGAGGTTTATTTGGCCTCACTGTAGCAGGTCTCCAGAGCTGTCTGCCTGCAGGCAGTGCCTTACCTCCCTTGTGTGTCTTTTGGGTTAGTTCAAGGGCTGGGCTAAGCCTAATTTGGCTGCAGGTTGCAAGCCCACAGGGGGCTTGGCAGCAAGGATATGTGTGGTCAGTGAGGACAGGGGGGAGATTTGCTTCAAAACTCCCCACCTGAGCCGAGGGAAATGGCAGTGTGGATGTGCCTAGGGCACCCTTCATCTCCAAGTCAAGTTCTTGGTCTTTTTTCCTGATTATCCCTGTGGTCATTTGTGGCACTTGGTTTGAAAATTAGGAGTTTTCTGAGTGGACCAGGCTGAAATGTCACATGCAGTTCTGGGTGGATAAGACAGGGAAATTGTCCCATATTCACTGCAGTAGTGCAATAAATCATTAAATAGTAGGGAACATCAAGAGACGGAAACAATTTCTTTCTTTTTCTCTTTACTTTGTACATTCTGTGTTTTGTACAAATAGTACTGTGTATTTAACATAAAAATACTGAATTGCCCTTAGGATCAGTTTAAAGGATTCGCTTAATCTTTTTTAAAATCCAAAATATGAGAGGTAAGGGAAAAAAACGAACTTTATGCATTGAGGATTTGGAATTTTCATTTTCTTTAAGGTCAGCTGGTGACTTGATTCCTTATGCTGCTGCTGTTTTTTTAGTAAGTTTCTATCTGTGGCAGAAGCTTTTGAGAAAAGCTGAATGCATTAAAGCCAGTTGATAAACGGGATGATTTTACTTGAATGTCAGGGTATTAAGCAAGACAAATTTGAGGAGAGATGCACAACACTGAGCTGGTGAAATCATCCTAAAACCTGATGGTTGGCTCTGATAAAGGTTCATATGTCCGTGCTGGGCTCTTTTTGCTTCCAAGCAGGAAAAATAAAATATGGGGTTTGGGCTCGACTTTAATTTCAGTGTTGTTTGGATGAGTTTTGATACTATTTTGCACTGTGGTTGGAAAAGGTTTGTCTGGGGTAACTGGGTCTTTTTCTCTTCCTTTTAGTGCCAGAAAGCAGTGCTGGCATTATTCCCAAGACCATTGAAGTGTCCCTCTACAAGGAAGGCAACAGCTTTGGCTTTGTGCTGAGAGGTTAGTAGCTTCTCCAGTGAAAAGCAGAAGCAGAGGTGGAAAGTGGGAAAAGTAAGAAGTTGAATGACAAAAACCCCAGCTAAGCAGTCAAAGCATGTCCTGGAGAGGATCCCCTGCTGCCTCCAAGGGCTGCTGGCTGCCTAATCTAGGGCAGTCATTTTGCTGGCAGGCTGTGTCAGCTGTTATGTGATAAATGTCTCTTTCTCAGCGCTCTCACTCAGACTTTCAAACCCCGGGTGACTTATGGCTTTCCTGGTTTGCTTACAGGGGGAGCCCATGAAGACTGGCACAAGTCCAGGCCGCTGGTGCTCACCTACGTGAGGCCGGGCGGCCCTGCAGACAGGTACAGCAGTGTCACACCTGCCCGCCTGCCCTCACAGGACACACCAGCAGCTGTCCCCGCGCTCCTGAACGTGTCCCCTTCCTGTCCTCCCTCTGGTGCCTCCCGAGGCTTCCCGTGCTGCTGGTGTGGGATGCCAGGGGTGGTGTGGCACCTGTGCTGTGTGGGGAGGGGGGCTGGCCCAGTGCAGATGTTGTGGTTAAAGGCAGAACCTGCTCCTGCAGAGGCAGCCCCTTCATCAGCCCTGTGCAGCTGCATCGCTGGTGCTGCCTTGAAAGCAGGAGCCAGTCTAGCTACTCTCATGCTGATAATTTAATATGATGGGCCTGGCACTATAATTTATTACTATAAATAACCCAGACTATTGTCCAGGGAGTGTGCTTCCATCCTACAGGATGAGAGTAATTGAGTTCGTAATATGTGTATACACACACACACATGCACGTGTGTATACACACAAATAATATATGCTTATATATTTACATACAGATAATACAGCTATAGAGCAAATTTATCTATATAAATATACATGTTTATGTACAGATATATTGATTATCTAAATATAAATATGTATACATAAAGAACAGAATTGCATTTGGCTTCTTACAGGGAAGGGTCCTTGAAAATTGGGGACAGGCTGCTGAGTGTGGATGGGATTCCTCTGCACAGCATGACCCACGCTGATGCCCTCAACATCCTGAGGCAGTGCAGCCAGGAGGCACTTTTCCAGATCGAGTATGATGTGACCATCATGGGTAAGGACAAGATGCTTGTGATGGCATTTTTTTCTCTGACTGCCTGGAAAGTATGTGAGGCTAGAGACAGTAATTGAGATACTCTGTTTCAGTGGAAAAGTCGCTGAGCAATGTGCGGCCAGCATGGATGTAGGGGGTGAAATTCAAAGCTGGCTTCATTAAATGCATTTGAAATGCCCTTATGCTGTGATGTGTCTTGATAGGAATGATGAGTGGCTTTAGAGGAGAGGGCAAAAGGGGATTTTCTAATGTAGACAGAGAGGGCACAGGAGAAGTCAGAGCTAAAGGGGGCTGGAGTGATCTGCCAGCACTGCAAATAGCACTATTAAATGCGTGCAGAGGAACGAGCTGCATGCAGACAGAGACTTGCTGTGGCTTTGGTTCTGAATTTTGACCCTGCTTAATTCTGGAGCTATTCCTTTTCTTAAAAATGCTACTTCAGATCTGCTTCTGAAATAAATGAGGGGTGATCAAATGCTTGACCCCAAATAAGGCAGAATTTACTGGAGGGCAGAGGATGAGTATTTCTAAAAGGCATTTTACACAGTTTGAGGGTTTGGGGGGTTGTTAGTGGTTGTGTTGGTTTTTAGGTGTTTTGTGGTGTTGTTTTTTTTTCTGTTGTTTTTTTTTTATTATTTTGTTTTGGTTTTTTTTTGATTGTAAGTTTCAAGCCCTGGGAAAGGGTTTATTATTAGCTACTGTAAAGTTGTTTTGAGCTGACTTTGTGACACACAGCTGTTACTGCAGGGAGCGTTGTTAATGAGTTTAAGGTTACCACAGAATTTGAAGCTGTGTTGGTTCTGGAAGCTTGTTGAGCTGTGTAGTAGATTGTGATGTTTCATATACACCTCCAGAGGGGTTTCTGCCTCCCTGGAGCCATGAGCTGGGCTAGGTTGGAGTCTTTTCCACAAATCTCACAAACCAGTCCAACATGCATGAGCCTAGGATTCAGTGAGAAATAGGAGTCTGTGATATCAGGTTGTTTTCTGATTTGTCAGTGTGGAGGAAAAGAACCTGAAGCTGAGAGAGTTTGATGCCACGTCACCCCTGAGGAAAGAGAGCTGAGAACACCAGAACACACCCAAGCAATGTGCACCAGGATAAGGGAGCTCCTTGTGACAGCTCTGAGGGGTTTCTGCTTCCCCTTGAGTCTCCTCACCACAGGCTTTGCCCTTCCTTTTGGTAGAGGCTCCACAAGCATGGACATAGTGGCTCTCCCATGGGAGGGTGGCTGGCAGGAGCTGGGCAGTGTGTGCCACACACACAAGTTCTCCTTGGAAGAGCTGGAAGGAAAAGCTGATGCCTTGGTGGTTGCCTGCGCGCTGCCTGGCTTCTGCCACACCACAGGAGCAGCTTCTCTTTGGAAACTGCTGCCCATGATAAAGAGGAATCACTTAAACCATGGGCAACAGAAACTACCCAAAACCTGTTTTTCTTGCTTTCTATGATTTTTTGGGGGTAACTGGGCAGTAAGGGATGTCCATTCCTCTCCTTGCTGGCTGCTGCAGGGAGGGGGGCAAAGGGAGGTAAGGAGGGATTTTGCATGGAGCTGTCAGGTCTGAACAATAGTAAACAATTAATTGTGCATGGGAAATGGACTTTTTGGGGGGTTTATTGTTTTTGCAGTCCATGGTGCTATGTTGCAGAAAGCTGCTTCTTTTAGAACCTGACTTGGAGCAAAAATAGCCATAAAGATGATTGGTGTCTTGGCGTTTCTTCTTGAGTAACTCACCTAAAACTGTGAGGGTTCAGTGAACACGGAGGGACAGCAGGGTTTTGTGCAGTGACTCTCCAACTTGTGCTGTTAATCTGTGGGCCAGAATTAGATAATTCCCAAAAATGTAAAACCTACCCCTTTCTTAGATAATTTCTGCCTAGAAAGTGCTCTCCACAACCCTTAAATATATAAAGGAATATATTTGTCCTGCTTTCCTTTAAGACAAGATGATACAGAACATGTAGCTTACAACAATCTCTGCAGACAGTTTTGCCAGGCAGCAGCTGATGATTGCAGTGGGAGATGAGTACATTGTCCCCAGTTCACAACTATTATAGCCTCTGGAAGATGATGAGGGAAGGGAAGAGCTGAAAGTGATCTGGTGATATTTTCAGCCTAAAAGAAGGACTCTTAATTCCCATTTTGAACACCACAATGACATGGTACTTGTCCCGTTCATCCTCAGGAAAACAGAGGTTTTTACATGGTGCTCACTCTCTGCTGCAGCTGTATGTGCTGGGGATGGTGTGGGCTGACCCTTGAGGAGGGAAAGTTGTTTTCCTGCATCTGTCGTTGGTGAGAGACCAGGGTTGCTGCGGGGGAGTGTTGAATCATGGCATTCCCCAGCTGTCTTTGTGGTTTTCCAGCCAAAACTGTGCACTGGGGATGATCTGCATGGGCCAGCCCTGCTGTTGGTGTGAGGGATGTGGCAGCTGCCTGCCATCACCACTGAGCCTCCCCCACCAGGGAGGCCGGTGTAGGATGGGACAATGGCAGGCTTTTTGTCAGGTTGGCTGAGATTTCTCAAGGTCACTGAAGGAATTAAAATAATCTGCTGTTTCTATTTAAAAGGAATCCCAACTGGGCATGGACTCTCCTGAGGCATTGGGAAAATCTCTGCCCTTTGCTGATGCCAAGTGATCTTTGCAATAGACAGATGCTTTCCCAGGGCTGCACTTTATCTTATGGGCCTTTTATAAAACAGGGAAGAATGGGAAAAAAAGTCACCTTAAATAAACTGACCAGCCAGAAAATGGTATTTGAGTAGTTAGTTTGTAAATAATCTGTGTGTGCCATGTATCAAGGATCTGGGCTGCAAGCCTTTAGGGTTGGCTCATGAAGGGGGGGAAGGTTGCTGCCAGAGATGATGGATGAGCAAAGCAGTTTGCTGTGTCCTTTTCCTCCTCTCCTTTCCCCTGGCTGCACCTCCACCCATTCAGTTTTAGGCTGAAGATTTTTAAGCCTGTGGAGCTCTCCTGCTGACAAAGTGGAGGGCTGGTAGTGTCCCACAGGTGGGTGTCTTGTCAGTGTCTGCCGAGCAGTGGCAGGGCCTGGAGCCTGAAGAGGGGCCCAGGAAGTCAAATGCCTCCTTGTGCCTGTAAAGCTGCAGGAGACAAGAGCTGCTGGGCTGTGTTGGGAAGGGGTTAGCTCCCCAGTTTGGTTCTTCTCTGAGTTTTTGGTTTATTTTGTTTGCATTTGTAAGGGAGGTCCCTTTCCTTCCCTTCCCCCTTCCACTTTTCCCTTTCCCCTTTCCTCTTTCCCTTCTTCTCATTTTCCCATTCCTTTTCCCTTTCTCTTCTTCTCATTTTCTATTCCCTCCTCTCTCCTAGAGTGCATTATAGAACAGGAAAAATTAATCTCTACCATTATACTTGGGTTTTTCCCCAAGCAATTGCCCTTTCCAGGCTGGTTACAAGAGCCATTCCTCCTTAGAGAAGTGAGCAAAGCCAAGTGAGGCTCAGAAACCTAGTGCAAGAATGAAAACCCCTCTCAGTACTTCCTTAAAAAGAAGATGCTGAGAGAAAGTTCTAGAAAACACCTGCCAACCCCCTATTTTGAGTGGTGGGGTGATCACCTTTCCCATATCTTCAGCACTGGGGTGAGTGAGAATCTGGAGCAGGCTCTGTTCCCCTTGTATCCATCACAATATTCCTGAGTATCCCACAAGTGTATGGGTGTGAGTGGGGGTTGCACAGCCCTTTGTGCTGTCTTGGGAGGCTTTTGCTGTGCATGATGGTGTAGAAACACCTCCTGGTGCCACTGCAACAATGCAAATTGACTCTTTACAGTAAAGTTATTGCATGGCCTGCTCTGTCCCTTCTGTGTTTCTTTTGAAATTAGCTGGGGTGTAATAGCTCCATGTTAATCACACCTCACAAATATTGCTGGATTGCTGACTCTTGACCTTTGATTTGAGGCAAATCTTCTCCTAGAATAATTAATAGAGGCTTGGCTGGTATTTCCTCAATAAATGCCTCTATAAAATGGGCTTGGAGCAATTCTTGTCTATGATGGAGATGAGAATTAAAAGGAACAGTGAGGTGGCCTGTGTTGTGTGTGGCAGGAGTGACCATGGGCTGGAGGCAGGACTGTGGTTTCCTACAGCCTTACTAATAACCCTGCTCCTGAGGCTCTTTATTCTCACCATGATGCTGAGACCTCCCTGGGAAGCACCTGGCAAAGCTTGGACACTGGGTAAACTGGAGAGAAGTGGGTATTTTCCTGGCAAAGAAAGATCTGATGGTCCAGCAAGCTCTTTTTATTTTCCTTATTTTGTTCCCTTCAGCTGGAGGGATATAAATCCACGTCCCTCTTCAGAGGATATGTGCTGGACACACACAGGCTGCAAAACTGACAGATACCTGGTGTTTGCTCTTGGAAGAAATCCTCAGTCTCTTGGTGCTTCCTTTGCTGACAAATGCTTAAGTGCACCTTCCTCAGGCTTTAGCTGGGTGCTTTGTGTATCTTTTGATTAAACTGGGACTGTGCTTTTTACCAGGGCCTGCCAATCTTCCCAGTGCTCCTTTTCATCAGAGAATAAACAGTGTTTTATGTGAAGCCTGCATAACCTTTAACGTGCCTCATTCTTCCTGCATCCTCCCCTGTGAAAAATGGCACTGTGAGTAGACCAGAGCCTGAACATCCCTTGGCTGATCCCCAAGGGGAATTTCCAAGGTAAATGTCTGTCTCCAGAGACTCAGCATCCTCAACAAATCTCAGAAAAGACCTTGCTGCAGCTTAACTTCCCAGATCTGCATTAATGCTCCCATTTTTCAGAGAGCAAGAATGAGCCATGCATCAGATTTGAAGCCAAGTAGCATCAGCATTTTTAGTGGAGCATATCTTAGGAAGGGAAAAACCTTACTATGAATAATTAAGGGTTGAGGAGGCATCAGGTGCTTAGAGGGCTCCACTGACCTATCCTTCAAAGTGGATGGCTGGGTCTTCATGAGTGCTTTTGTGGGGGCTGTCACCTACACATGGGGGGTGCTGATTATTGGATGTCTGATGGTGATAAGACATTTGTGAATCCCACCTCTTTGTGATTGCTTTAGGTGATCTGGAAGCAAATATGTGTAACAGAGCTGTAGGGAATTTCTGTCTAATCAGCCAGAAACAGAGGCTTTCTTTGTCCTCCCCCTTCCTCAGAAGAGGTGGATAGGTTTGGTGCAGGCTTATGTTAACAGGTGCAATTTCATAGGAGTTTTATAGTCTCACTTACAGCATCTAATAAGCTTATTGCAGAGATGCATCTTTTAAAAATGAGTTGTCTCTGTGATGGGAGAGAAGGCTGTTGTGAGCAGGGTGTTGGCAGTTCTGTGTCTGCTCCCATTGTCACACTGGAGGAGCTCAAACAAGCAGCTGAGGTGGTATTTTGAAGCTGATGCTGAAGCACAGAGGAGTTGACTGGCTTGTCATAAGCCATGAGACTTATGAGTATTTAAAAAAGTGGGATCCTGTATCCTTGTGCCTTTTCTTTTTGGTTTCTTTAGGAAAAAGCCAATAACAGTAATGTCCTTATGATCTCCTTTTTTTTTGTGCTTGTAATACCATTGATGTGTCTGTTGAAGAGACTTTGAGCAATCTATTCCTCAATATTGCTATTTAATCCAAAGTAAAGAGAGAGGAGACTTTCCATGAGTGAACTGTTGTAATACTCTTCATTGTCATGTAGATTTTGGGCAGAGGCAATTTTGCTTCCTGAGCATTCCTTGTTAAGTCACCATGCAACATGGACCAGAGATGTCCAAGCTAAAGATTGCTGCTCCACATGGAAGTCAGCACTGCTGGCCAACCCCTGCATTTAGAGATGGAAAAGGCTGTGTGAGAAGTGTCTTCAGGTGCCCTCTTGTTTTGCAGATACCGTAGCAAATGCTTCTGGTCCTTTGCTAGTTGAAATAGCAAAGACTCCGGGGTCCACGCTGGGAATCACCCTGAGCACAGCCATGCACCGGAACAAGCAGGTCATTGTCATCGACAAGATCAAGCCAGCCAGCGTGGTGGACAGGTACAGCTCTGAACAGGCTGCTCCTAGCTCTGCTTTTCCTTTCTCTGCTACCTTTTTGTCCCCTTGTTAGTCACAAGCCATTCTTCTCAGTCTTGTCTTGAAATCTTTGTGTCCACATGTTCTTAGCACTCTGACCCACCAGCAGTGACCACCCCTCACCAGGAATGCAGGTAATGCAGTGCATGTGAAAGTTGAGCTTTTAAAGCCTCAGGTCTGACTGCCCTGGAGCTCTGAAATGGCTAAAGCCTATTGTGGAAATTTCTGTCTGGAGTCTTTTCCTGACGGACAAGGCAGGAAACCCTTTCTGAGGGGATGCACAGACAGGCTGCTGTGCAGCACTAGCTGTGTTCAGTCGTGTTGCTGAGCTGAACTCCTGGCTCCCAGGGCTTTACACTGCTGGGTGAGCCTTTACCCATCCAGACTGGCTATAGGGGGGCACTCTTACAATCTTAAAAGATTTTTTTGCCAAGCCTCCAACAGCACTGACTCAAACGTGAATGTGTTGGTTTTGCACGGCCTGGTTTTTGGTGGGGGGGTGGGGCACAGAGGTGGCTTCTGTGAGAAGCTGCTGGAAGCTTCCACCATGTCTGGCAAAGCCAATCCCTGGTGGCTCTGAAGGTGGACACGCAGTTGGCCAAACTGGGCCGGTTCGAGATGGTGGTAAATCCTCTGTGATAAGGTATTTAAGAAGAAAACCAAAAGAAATTGTTGCACGCAGTGTTAATTCCAGCTAGAGAAGAGAAGAAGGTGAGAACATGTGAGGGAAACAAGATGGAGACACCAAGGTCAGTGGAGAAGGAGGGACAGGAGGTGTTCCAAGCAGTGGAGCTGAGATTCCTCTTGGCAGGTTGTAGTGAGGAGCATGGTAAAGCAGCTGTGCTGCTGCAGCTGTGGGGATCCATGAGGGATGCAGAGATCCACCCACAGCCCCTGAGGATCCATGAGGGATGCAGAGATCCACCCACAGCCCCTGAGGATCCACNACAGCCCTGAGGATCCACAGGGGATGCAGAGATCCACCCACAGCCCATGGGGATCCATGGGGGATGCAGAGATCCCCCCACAGACCCTGGGGATCCGTGGGGGATGCAGAGATCCACCCACAGCCCCTGGGGAGGTGCTCAGGCTGGAACAGGGGGATGCCTGGAGAAAGCTGTGGTCCAGTGGAGAGACAGGAGGGACAGGGCCCTGCTCCCAGGCTGGAGCAGCCTGTCCTTGGAGGACTGCACCCTGTGGAAGAGAGACCCATGCCGCAGCAGTTTTGGGAGGGCTGTGTGCCCCTGGGAGGAGCTCACATGGCAGCAGGTGTGGTTTGTCTGCTGCTTGTGAGAGTGGACCCGTGCTGGAGAAGTTCATGGAGAACTGTTCCTGTGGGAGGTGCTTACACAGCAGGGGAAGGACTCCTGTCCCTGAGCAGTGGAAGAAAACCTTGGATGGTGACTTGACCAAAACCCCCACCCTCTGTCTCCCTGTGCTGTCAGTGGGAAGGAGGGAGGGATTAGGGGAAGAAAAGGTGGTTTAAGGGCTTATTTTACATCTCATGGTTCTCCTCTGATTTTGTTAGTAATAAATTTACTTTGAACCTTGTAGTTAAGCCTGTTTTGCCCTTGGAGTGTTTTTTCCCAGTGTTTATCTCAACCCATGAACCCTTTGTTGATTTTTTTTCTCTCCTCTGCCCAGTTGTGGAAGGGAAGGGCAAGTGAGTTGCTGTCATGGTGCCTGGTGTTGGGCCAGTGTCAAACCATGACAACCATCCTAGCTGGGCAATGCTTAAACTTGAGGTTCAAATTGAAATGAAAAACAATTTTATATGAAAAGAAATTAACAAGAATTTGAGCACTAATTTGCAGTTGAATTTTGTGTGTGTTCTCCTTGCTGCCAGGATGTGGGTTTTGGCTGTGTGTGTAATTAGCTCTCCTGCTGTTTCCTTTGCAGATGTGGTGCCTTGCACGTTGGTGACCACATTCTCTCCATCGATGGCACAAGCACAGAGCACTGCTCCTTATTGGAGGCAACTCAGCTTCTAGCTGCCACTTCTGAAAATGTCAAGCTAGAGATACTACCTGTTCACCAAAGCAGGCTGCCTTTGAAGCCTCCAGAAACAGGTGTGTCTTCTGTGCCTACACTGTTGGTCACCCTCAAAACTCACTTTAGGTATACAAGAGGTTCTTGCTTTTGAGTGCTGGCAACAGATTCCAAAGAGAGACATCTGTAGAGGGGAAAAATTGGATGTTTTGATGAAATGTATGTGATTAGATTATGTTCTTCAAGGATGTGAAAAAGAGGCAACATCTGAACATCTGTGCTTGAATAGGGAAATTGGAGATGGGAATCCCAGAGTTTTGCAGGGCTGAGTGCTGTGCAAGCCACTTCCTTAGTGCCTCAGATAAGAGACTTTAAACGAGAGGGAGGAAAACAACTTTGCTGCTGGCAAATGTGTTTCCAAGCTCAATTTTTAATTGCTGATGCCTGTTAAGGCTTTGTAAAGGATGTGTTCAGTAGCTGGACAGGGTCCTGATGGACTTCCAAAGCTGGATGTAAATGCTCATCTTTCAGACCAGCCTGCTTGGGGGGCAGCTGTGTCTGGGCAGCCAGGGGTAGAGTGAATCTATCTGCTGGTTTCCAGCACTCATACAAAAGAATTACCAAGGAAGTAAATTCTGACTCCAGTAAGATCAAGCTCAAAATACCTGTAAAATGTCATTAGGAACTCTTGTGGGCATTCTTGTTGCCCACCTTTATTTCCTCCTTCCACATGAGAAGCTGTCTCAGGCTCTCCTATAAATTCCATTGTGACCATGGCCTCAGTATTAGTATATTTGTTGCAGATCTTGCCTGCAGTATTGTTACACTCTGTACTGGCAGTCTTATAATTCAGGTGTTTTGGGAGTGACTGTTCAGTACCAGTCCCTTTTCCCACCATTTTCAATCACTTGTCTCTCAGGGACATGCATTTCAATAATATTGATGCACAGTAGCCCTGGGCACAGCTGCTCTTTCCACTCTCTTCTAGGGTGGTTTGGGGAAAGGAGGACAATATCTTATGGCCTTCCTTAAACTGATACAGTAAAACCTAAAACTTAAAAACATCTCCATGTCTAGAAATAGGTCCCTTATATGTCCAGTCCAATTTGTGCAAAATTGAAGCAGTTTAACAAAGTGAATGGGTGACTTGACCTTTGTGCCCAAGAAAAAATGGAAAGCTATAATCCTTTTTCAGTGACTGTTAAAATGAAGTATTCTCCTCCTTCCATTAATGCCCTGCTTTTAGTCTTCTTGAGAATATGTGCATGGAGCTCAGGAGAGGGAGGGTCTGTGGAAGGACAGCTCAGTGTGATCAGAGCCTCTTTACCCAAACCTCACACACAGATCTGTTTGCTGTGGCAGAAATACAGAACATGGGACCATAATTGCAACACATGAGTATGAAAACTCAGGAGTCTAACAATTGTTTCCACTTTTGATTAAGCTCTTTAACACATGAGGGATCGTAGAGAATGATGCAGTGCCAAATCCACAGGCTGCTCTTTCTGAGTTTAGCAAACAGGGAGAGTGAGGAAACATGGACCCTGCAAAAACAGACTCTTGTGGTTGTCAAGAGAATGGAGCCCAGGGGAAGAAGCTGAGGAGAGGATATGATGCAGATCCACCCTTGTTCAACACTTGCATTACTGAGTCCTTTCAGCCTGTGCCTGTATGGTGTTTGTCCTTGTTTTTAAAGTGGCTTCTTGCAATCAGCATCTGGTTGGAGGAGGTGGAGAGGGATCTGAAGCTGGACCAGTGGCAATGCCAAAATACGGCTTAATGCTGAAATATGGGATTTGTGGAACTTGGCTTTTTCTGTGCTTCTGGGGGCACTTGGAGAGTTTGTGGGAGGATTATGCCCTGCTCACAGGATCCATGGGGGCAGATGGTGCCCGGGAGCACTGCTGGGATGGATAGGTTTCCTCAGGCAGGGATGATGTGTGGAAAGATTGGGAAAGGCTGTTGTAGGGGTTTTTTTCACAGAATTGTTCAAAATGCCTTCTCTCCCCAAATTTACTGACAGCTGGGTTTCAAAGGCACATTTTTTGTTTTGTCAGTGTAAGCTAAGAATTAATAGACAAATGGGAGAGTTTTAGTTGTTATAAGTGGATTAAATTATTTTGTTTACATGCCCATAAGCTCTGTCCCTCATGTTCAAAGTGCTTAATTTTATAAAGAACTTTTTTTTTTGTCTTGATATAGCTAATATGATTGTTGTTTTTAAAAATTGCCTGGCTCAAAATTTACTTTTGAAAATACACAAAATAGAAACCCCAGAGCTGGAAGTGTATTTTAAAAGCTTGATAGAATAAGTGCTAAACTCCCTAAATGTTAAGCAAAGACTAAATATAATCACTATATTGTCTGGAAAATCTGACCTAAATGATTTAATGCCTGTGATGTGCACACAGAAAATGGATCTCTACTGTTCAAGGCACTAACAGATGACCTTTAGAGAAGATCTCTGGGTGGATTCAGTAAACAAAATAAGTCCTTCTCACAGGTTTGCACCCTTAGAAGGTTCTGGTAATGCCAGTGCTGGTGGCATTTCTGCCATCTCAGAGGACCCAGAGACAGGAGGAGATGTCATCCTGGGAAGGTGCTGGCCTGTGAGATTAAGAACTCTGGGATTGTGTGTGGCTGCCATGATGCTCTGCTCTGTGATGCTCTCCATGCTTAGCAGAATAAAAAAGCTTGAAATCTTGCTTGTTAACCAAAAATTCCTCTCAGAGGAAAGAAGTCCAGGCAGCATGGTGCAGAGATTTGGGACAGAACACCTGGTGTTGGGCAAGGAAAACCAAACTGACCCTGTGCTGCCCAGGGGCAAAAGGAGCATCAGTGAGAACAGACAAAGGATCTGTGCCCTCAGAAGAGACTTGTGTCTTCATGTCTTGGTGTTGCAAAGCTGCAAAAAGCTGAAAAAAAAGACGGGGGGTTTCCACATGATGGATGTCACACTTCAATAGATTCTACCAGCGTGTGCTGGGCTTGGGGTTGAAGTTAAAGCTTTGAACAGGCTCTGCCATCTTGGTGCTGCACTTTCATTTGCTGATTGCCACAGCATTGGTGTATTTCTGTGCTGGTGGGCTCCTTACTTGGCTTTAAGAATGGTGTATAAACCCTTTTGTTGTGATGAGCTGGAGGTGGCTCTCTGCTACTCCTGTCTTTCATCCACGTGTACATTCCTGCGCAAGAGCAGCTGCTAAACAACCAAATGCTGGAGCCAAGCAAAGTGCTCACAGCACTTGGGAAGGAGCTGAGCCTTGTCACAGGGAAGGCAGCTCTGGCAGCAAGGTGGGAAGCAGCACAAAGAGGCTTCCCTGGTGCTGTCAGAGAGTGCTGATGGCCTCTGCAGGAAACTCGTGGCAGGATGGAGCTTCTGCACTTTGCACCACAGACTGCAAATGGTGATGATGTGTGCACTGCCAGCGTGGTGAGTCAGGCCACTGGGACAGGATGCAGTTTTTTGTGGGAAAGAGGAGGTTTTTGCCACTTTGCATCAAGTGTCATGAGGTTACATGGGTTTGTGTTTTTGCTACTGATGCTTGACATGCTGTGGTTGGGTCCTGACTTGTTCAGAGTCAGGATAAAGCTCTTTTCTACAATCTCCTGGCTTATGGTTCTTATGAATTCTTTCTCTCCTTTCTCCTTCCTGCCTGTGGTGACTTCTGCTCCCCTGGGTGCCATCAGTCAAGGTGCAGAAGAGTGACCACCATCACTGCTGGGACCCCTGTGTCAACTACTGTCACACTCACCACCCTGGACATTGCAAGACACCCACTTGGAACCAGACATCTGGACAGGATTACTGCAAATGTAACCTCAGTGCATGGCATTGCCCTCATCCTGCCTGTGTTCATTCTTGTTGTACCCCTCCATTTCCTTAATATTCAGGTCCATAGCGTGGCTTGTCACTTCCTTCTTCCTCAGTCATCTGGTTCTGCTTCCACAGCCTGGTGCTGAGGTACAAAATCAGCATCTGCAGCCCAGCACACCCAGATCTGGTAACTGGGACAAGAGCAGTGTGCTGGGCAGACCCACACACCCATCCTCTACCCCCACGTTCCTGTGCCTGGTTTCATACAGCAAAAATGAGTTGCTGTGGGGCAGGGAAGGGTGACTCTGATACCATGTAGGAATGTGATACAGGAACACATCCAGCTCAGCTCTAGTGCCATACAGCTTGTCAACAGCAGGATTATGACTACTTCAAAATCTGTAGATGCACTTCTTGTCAGGAGTGGGCTCTGTGCTGCCCCAGGTGTCTTGTCTTGTAAGACAGGGAAGAGGACACATTGCACTGTGTCCAAACTGTGGGAAGCAAACATTCCTTGGGTTTTGAGCGCTGGAGCTGGAGAGAAGGAGCTGCTCTAAGCCCATGAGGTGTCTGGGGACACTGTTAGTGAGTGAACCCGCTGCTGCAGCCCCCTGTGCGTGTCCCTAACGCGCTCTGTGTTTCCCCAGCTCTGGTGGCTGCCAACTTCTCGTCTCCCACCATGAACGCGCCGGGATTCCCGTGCCAGAACTCCAACACTCTACCTCGCAGCTCCCACCCCATGAGCCCCCGCACCACCATGCTGAGGAGGAGGCAGAAGAAGAAGGAGCACAAGAGCTCACGTAAGAGCAGTCTTGGGCCAGGCTGGGTTGGAGGGTGTCGCTGTGGGACACGCA
>VZTB01008941.1:0-10806 GCA_013397245.1 Thryothorus ludovicianus | reverse complement strand
GAGTCGGGAAGGGACTGTAAAACCTCCAGCGTCCAGCCGGTGTGAGGGGGAGCGGCGCTGCCGCGCTCTGTGAGGGGACCCCGCGGCCTGGGGGCAGGACAGGGGACGAGCAGGACGGGGCTGAGCTTCCCGCCCTTCCACACCGGGCCTTCCCTCCGCCGGGCCGCCCCGTCCGTCTGTCCGTCCAACCCTCGGCAGGGCCACAGCCCCGCGCCCCCCTTGTGGCTTCTCGGGGCCGTGCCGAGGTGTGGGCCCCTCAGGGCCCAGGGGATCCTCTCCCGCTGTCCCCGAGGCGCCGCCGGCTCAACTCGCCCACAGACGGCAGCCAGTGCTGGCCAGAGTCTCCGCGGCTCCCCCTCAGAGCTCCCGGCCGTACAGGGCCTTGTGGCGCAGGTACTCCTCGAGGCACTGGACGGCCGCATCGTCCATGTCGGGGTCGAACTTGTTGGCGAAGAGATGGTGCTGCTGCAGTATCCAGGGCACGTCGCCCACCCCGTAGATGCAGACGGCGCGCTGGTGGCGGCCGGTGCAGGGCGAGTAGGGCGCGCCCTTGTGGATGTCGCCTTCCAGGTGCTGCCACTTGACCAGGCGGGGAATGGCGTTCATGTCCGTGAGCTCGTACTTGTCGCTGGGGAGCGTGGCCCCCGGCACGCCCGGTATGCGGCTCAGGGTGGCCCAGACGTGCTCGTCAGGGCTGTAGCTGTCCTTGGACCACTCGAGGAACTTTTGTGCCGTGGGGCTGTCGAAGATGTACTTCACGAAGTCCCGTGTGACTGCGTTGTACGCGCTGCCCGTGAACATGGGGTAGCCGTGAGGTGGCGGCTCTTTTTTCTGGGAAGTGCGAGAGATGTACTTCCCAACCTCATAGCGGAACTGCCAGCGCTGCTGCTTGGCGGCTGTGGGCCGCTCCGACTCCACGTTGTTCCGGCCCTGCATCAGCTGCAGCGCCCGCACTATCTCGGCGTTGGTCTTGATGGGGAAGTCGGTGCCGCAGGTGTTGATGAGGTAGCGCCACGGCACGGGGCTCTGCAGCAGGTCCTGCATGCAGTTGAGGTCAGCCTGCAGCCGGGAATAGGAAGCGTAGATCACGCTTTCCAGGCGGCTGGCCACGAAGACGTTGGGGAAGCAGGCAGCAATGGCCCGCACGGCCTCATGGTAGGCGGCCGGGGATTTGCTGTCCACATGGACACAATAAACATTCTGGGGGGCGTAGACGGACCGCAAGAGCCGCTCAAACATGTCGATTTTGTAGTGGATGACCATGGAGTAGGCGATGGGGAACTCCTTCTCCTCCTGGCTGAGCGGGAACTCGATGTAGCGCCGAGTCTCCTTGAAGGCTTTGCAGTCCCTCGTAATGTTCAGGTACTCCTCGGGCGTCGGTGCAGCCTTTCTGTTCGCTACTTCCAGGTTGTTGAGCTGCGCCTCCTGGATGGCTGTCCGGTTCCCGTGGATGATCTCCGAGCAGCTGATGCTGCGGGTGGGGGAGAGCTCCAGCGCCCGGTAGAGACGGGAGCGGTCGGTGGGGTCGGGGCGGGCGGTGCCGCGCAGCGCCAGGGCGGCGGCGAGCAGCGCCAGCGGCCCGAGCAGCAGCAGCCAGCGCCGCCGCACCGCCGGGACCCGCTCCCAGCACTGCATCCCCGCGGCGGGTCTGCCCTCGCCTCCTGAGGAGCCCGAGCTGCTGCCGCACGGCGGCTGGGCACCTGCTGCCTCTGCGAGATGGGGAAGCAGTGCCCGGGCGATCCCGGTGTGACCGCAGGTGAGCAACAGTCCCCTCCCTCCCCCCCTCCCCCTGGCGGGGCTCTGTTTGNTCTCCACGAACTTCAAGCAGCAGGTTTGTTACAGAGCCCAGAGAGTTTGAGTCCTGAAACAGACAGGGGTACCTCAGCCATCGGGGAAAGGCAGAGGGCAACCTGCAGCCCGGAGTTTAGCGTGAAAGGAGGCTGCATGCTCTAAAACCTCGAGCGAGAGAAAACCCCGCGGGCGTACGCTCCAGTGGACTCTCTCCCTTTATTCAAATAACGCTCCAGCACTGCTCTGACTCCTTTACACAGTGCGATTTTCCATGCGGGATCATTCCAGTTCATAGGTCGAGGAAGCAATAGGTAGCAACGGAGCTGTAGTCTAGAAGGCCAATTTCAACAAGGTTCTTGCTGCTGTTGAGTACTTTGAGCTTTAATAAAAGATTGCTGCAAAAGATAAGCAGGCAAAGCCGAATCTCTGCTTCTATAGGGGAAGCTGGAGGTGATGGTAGAGTTTCTGATTTATAAATAATTTTCCACAAAGTGTCTGCTTAAAGGAGGAAGTGAGAGAACATTTGCACCGACACACTGGCCATGGCAGCATCACAGGAAAGAAAGAGAGGGGTAACTGCAAGTGATAAAACACTCCTTGTGCTGTGCTGAACGAGATAATGCTCTCTAAGCTTTGCAGCCATCCTGAAGCATTCCTTGGTTTGAACCAAACGTAGTATGTGTGGCACCATGTTTATTAGAAAGGACCAGTTTCCACTGTTTCAAGGATGAGTCAAAATTTCTCAGATGTGCTTTTTGAGCCAGAAGGCATAATTATTTTTTTTCTTTCTCCAGATATATAGAGAAACCAAACTCACAGAATCTGCAGCTGGACTGAGAACAGTTGCCTATGCAGTTCTTCACAGGTTCTAGGAAAAAGCAGCAGTTGTTTGTCCAATTTTAAAATTATTTGTAAAATTAGTGGCTTTAACTGAGTCAATAAATGTCTGAGACATCAGTGGCCCAGAGATTTTAATGGTCATTATGAATAGAAACTATGTGATACATATAGTATTTCCTATATGCACAATGTGAGTTTGCCTGTGCTGAATACCAAAGTGGATATGCTTGGGAGAAATATGGGGGGAAAAGGCTTGAGGAATATAATTAAATGCACTTAAATTATTTTGGATTAATTTGTCAACATTCTGTTAATTTAGTTGCCACTTCACCAATATGGAACTTCTTTGGAAGGAGTTTGTTGCTTAGCATTAACATCTGGAACTTGTTCAGTACAAGGAACTTGACATTTTAGAAGGTTTCTAATTTAGTACCTTCATCATTTGCTTTGTGGTACTTAGCTCTTCAGTTATAGGCTACCTGAAGTTAAAAAAAAACACAGCAAACCCAAGCATCCTGAAGTGCTTATGCTTCTACTTTCAGGGTAAAATTTCAAAGCTTTCTCATCTGGAAAGTATAAAATGTAAATAACCAGGCAAACACTTATCTGAAAATCTGAAAAAATTGAATTATATAGAACATAATTTTTGCAATGCTGCTTTTTTTTTTAAATTATTTTATCCTCATGAAAGAAATATTAGCCTACACAAAATAATGTTTTGTTTGTAAAGTCCAAGACTTGAGGGTTTGTTTTCATACTAAATAGAGTTTAAAACATGTTAACATTTATATTCCTATGTGTAATTGTAACTTCCAACATAACTTTAAGCTGTGGGCTCAAATCTGCTGCATTCCATTGAATGATGATACGTGTGGCTGAATACAACGTTGACTCTGCTCACAAGTGAGTGATGTAAAACAACTGTCCTACAATCAGTACAGGATACACAGTCCAAGCACTGCCTACAGGGTAACCAGTAGCCACGTGATTGCTTGCAGAGGTAAATAGCCTGGAGATATGGCAGCAAATGAAAATGTAAGAGGAGAATGGTTAATCATATTTAGATAGTCTTCTGTAAGACAATCTGTGAGAGGTTACACAATGTGTAAGATTCTAGTGGTTATGCTTTTTGCAGAAACATACAACAGGCTGTGAAAAGTTGTTTTGTATTTGGAAGAAAAATGAATGGCAGAGAGAGGAGTTCAAGTGTTTTGCAGACATGGTGGCCACGGCTGAATGATCCCTGTGCTGTCATAAGACAAATTGGTGTTGCAATTAATTTCCAGAATTCCCCTGTTGATCTCCAAGCCTGAAGAGTTTTCATCAGTGTGACAACTATTCACTACTAACTATTTCAGTTAAATAGTTTTGGTAAGTCTAGGTGCCATGTTTCTCTGGTGCCTTTTTATACCTGCTTCCATTTCAGTAAGCCAGATCAAGTCGGAAGTTCCTGCTGTTTTAGCTTTCCTGTTGAGGGATAAAAAGAATCTTCACAGGTTAACCTGCTATCTACTTGCCAAATTGCACAATTTCTAGGTTGCTGTTCAGATAAATGCATTGGAGAGTGAAGAAGAAGCATCTATTCTGCTTGCTTCTCCAAGGTGAAAAAACAAACTGTGATTACTTGCTGATCTGATGAAGCACCTGGTAGAAATTTACCCTGATGGCAAGGGTTATAATCTCACCAGGTTCACCTGTACACAGTTAACTTTTAAAAGGAATAGGGTCTTCCTAGTGAAAGCAATTTTGACAGGAACAAAGAGAACTCATGTGGAGGGATCAGCCTATAGTGATTGCTAAAATCTGTAAGGAATGTTTTTTTGTGTATGTATAGATACGCTGTCAGCTTTTTTAGCATGACTTTTAAGAAATATGTGGAAGTAATAAGCTTTGTGAACTTAGTCAAAGAGATGTCTGAGACCAGGGTTGTATATGCTACAAAAAAAATTTAGTGTGTTATACTCCATTGATTGAGGGGACTAAGAATCTCAGTCTTAGCTTCTTGGTCAAAAATTGTTTGAGTGTGAAGTTTTTTGGTTGGGGATTTCTTTGTCTTGGTTGGTTTGTTTGGGGGGTTTCTGAGTTCCTTCCCTCCCTCCCTCCCTATTACAGGCCATATTGCAGGGATTTTGAAGGATTCCACCTGGAAGCTATAATACCACTTCTAAGCTATCAGGCCATTGTTGCCTGTACCATTCTATCGCTTTTCTGTATTTCTCAGTTTTCAGAAGAGAGCCTTATTTCCTGCTCATTCATTCCAAGCTGTAGTGGGCATTGTGGTGTCTTGGCTCAACTGCTTTGCAGGCATTACTAGCTCACAGCTAGGTTCTGTGTTATCCAGAATGTTTGTGTCCACAGGAGGAATTTTGTATTAACAGCACGATGTTATTTGACCATTGGGTCTCATAGCTGTTTGGTTTTTATGTGTCATCTAGACAGTGAAGGCTTAACTTGACAGAAGTATGTGCATGAGCCATAATTCTAATCAGAAAGCATTTTCCTTCGTGAATTCCTGCAGTGTGGGTCCTGTCCTAGGCTACAGGATATACAGGATAGCCTCCAGGATATCTGTTCCGCCATGGCTCCTCTTGGCAGATCCCCTTTAGACACATCAGCCACCCCACTCTTCCACCCTCCTGCACTGACCTTGGAGTCTGCAAGACTGGCTCAGCTTTTTATGTCCATCATGGACAGCTTCAGGTCTCTAACCACAGAGACTCCTCTGATTCCTTACAAAATTATTGCCATTTTAGCCCAGTATAAGAACCTCTTAGACTAATGGCAGGAAGAGAGTGAGGTGAGTGATAAGGGTGTGACATCAGTAAGGGAATGGTTGAATAGGATGTCTTTCCTGCTTTTATCTTCTCGTTATTCACACTTTCCCACCCTCATTTGGCTACATAATTTGCACAGAAAAGCTAATGGCTCTAGTCTTCCCAGTGTCCACTAGTGTGTTTTACAGCTGTGAGATCATGGAATCATAGAACGGTCCAGTTTAGAAGGTATCTCACATAATCACCTGGCCAAAGGCTCGTGGGAAAGGAAGCACAAATAAAATTATAAACACCTTGTCCAATTGCACCTTGAAAGCCTCCAGTGATTCCTCCCATATTTGAAGGCGTGCAGTGGTACTGAAAGTTGTATAATATTTATAGATGCTACATGGAATGATTTACAGGCAGAATTTGAAACTTAAATACAGAACTGGCTTGTTTTGCCAAGGAAAGTGTGTAGAATCAGAATACACTGGGTTGGAAGGGACCCATCAGGATCATAGAGTCCATCTCCTGGCCCTGGATAGGACACCCCAAGAGTTACACCACGAGAGCATTGTCCAAAGATTTCTTGAACTCTGTCAGTAGTGCTGTGACCACTGCCCTGGGGATCCTGTTCCAGTGCCAAAACACCCTCTGCATGAAAAACATGGGGGTTTGCTTCATTCTGATTGAATGACTGCTGAAAGTGGGGAATCTGGATTGCCACTTGAGTACCCTTTGTCACTGACTGATTTATGGTATAGGTAATGTGTCAGAGACATGTAGATGAATATCCAGGTTTATAGGTAACAGGTAACCTAAACCCATGGTGAATCAGCCTGCTGCCTCTCTTCAGAGTTATTTGGATTAGTTGTGTGAGAAATACCTAAACTTGCATGAGACCTGTAAAATTATTTTGTAAGCCCACACCAAAAAATACTTACAGCTAGTTCAGATCTTCCTTTAATTTTTTGGTTATGCAATAAAGTGTTACTGAGCAAAATTAGTGATACTATCACTGACTGCTATTCAAGCAAAATCATTCCTAGGTATACTTCGTATGTAATTTGCTGTCAAGTATGTATCTTGTTGTAAGATACAGTATCTTGTTGTGAACCACTGTATTCCACTTTTTTTCATTTGTCTTCACATAAGGAATGTCCTTATTTGTGTCAAGTAGTAATGGCTCTTTCAAAAGAACTGTTCTTTTTAAAATCAGTATTTCCCTTGAACTATAACAGAGATTTAGAAGAAATTACACTTCCATCTTGGCCATTCAAATTTTTTTTTTACTGTCTCTGCTGATATTGTGAGACATCTAAAAATCATGGGATTGTATTTGGCTAGTAGTTTTGAGATTTATAGTTTTAAAATTACTGACAAACATTTGGAAAATTTCATGATAGCTTTCTCATTGTGTATCTTCAGAGACCATAAGTTCAGTGTTCTTTTTACAGGGAGTATTTGGCATGTACTTCAGAGTGGGAAAGTGAACAAAGCAAAGGTGGGAAGTGAACAAGGAAGAATTGAGGTTTCAAAATAAATAAACCTTATGCAAATACAAGTATATTGTATATTTACACTTTATCTGTAAAACTTTAACATGATGAACATGGTTTTGTGCATGTTCTGCTTTTTGAAATTGAAAACTGTCTGATTATAGATTTTAGCTTCTGTTTGCTTCCATTTAATTTCAACTCAATTATGTGTCTCAGTCCTGTACTGTTTAACAGTTCAAGCTGTATCTTTGCAGGCTGCTGAGCTTGCATGCCCACTAGCAGAGTCTTGGGTCAGTTTGATGTCAAGTTAGAGGTCAAGTTCATCTTTGAAGAAGCTGTTGGATGTTAATTTTCCTTTCAGAGTTCTACTTCATTGCTGGTTTGTGACAAATGGTTTCAAAGCACTACATGCAGTACCTCTGAACCTGATTCAGAAAGGACATGAAAAGGCAGCAGTAAAAAGCAGTAAGTAAATATCAAACCACAATAATTTTTGTAACATGCATACCATTTCCTGATACTTAACTGAGCATTGCCTGATACTATTCACCTTACAGTTGCAGACTCATTGCTCCGCTCCTTCTGGACCCCTGGTGCACTTTTACTGAAGGCAGAGGATTCCTGCTTTTATCCAGGACAAAATTGCTGGACTTAAGATCATGAGTGAGTATGGCTTAGAAGAAAGCCAAAGCAGACAATCATAATTGACATATAGTCTATAGGACAGTATTGGTTACTTGAAATTTTACACAACAGCTAAACACTGCTCATAAGGTATAACGAGTTTCCTCAATTACATTTTGTATAATAAAGTAAAAATAGAGGGATAAGGCATTACTCACCTTATACAGGTTACTGAAGAGACAGACATAAATGGGATGATGCTGGTAGGTATGTTTAAAAGAATTTCCTTTAAACCACTCTTATAACTGGCATTGTTTCTGACTGTGGTGCCCAACACTGTAAAATGAACTGTGTCTTGGGGAAAGAAAACCTGTTTTTTTTCTTGCAGGATGTAACAAAGAAAACACAGTGATACTGGGGATCATAAATACATTAGCTCATGCTGCATTGTTTCTAGAAAAGGATTGCTTCATACATCATGAGAAATACAAACAAAACAGAAAACACAACTCTTTTAGAAAGATGATGGAGGAGTTCACAAGCAGAGAGTCTGCCACTATACACAGATACTTACACAGAGTGAGGGCTGACACACAGATCATGTCCAAAACCTCTGTGTAATGGAGATTGTTGCTTTCATGTCTCTGTGGCTGTCCAGAAACATCTGAATATGTTTAGACCTACAGCTGGTCTGGTTGCCCTTGAATGTCCCACAGCTGGCTAAGAATACTTTGGGCTGGGACTTTATCCTGTTGCTGAATAGGTGTTGCTGAGTTCAGTAAATTTTCCTTCAAAGCTTGGAGGATTCACACAGAGCACTCATTACCTTCATACTCATAGAGAGCATTATAAGAGAAGTCACACAAGGAATCCATGGGGAAAGGTGACTGTCACTCTAGAACTGCTGTTGTGGGCAGTTCAGTTCTGTCTGAGGTTCCTGCACTGTGCTGGCTTATTCTGGCTGCAATTCTGAAAAGAAACCCAAGCATTTCAAAACAGTTTGAGTGCCCTACTTTTTCTGCCCTATGTTCACAGGAAAAGTCAATATGAAATTATTTTTTAGGGGAAAATGCAGTTGTGGGGAGTGTAGAACTATTTTTTCCACATTTCAGGTGATCTATTTGCTTTATATTTTTCACACTTTAAAATTCTCCTATACACTTGACACATCTATTTCCTTAGACAAAGCTAGAAGAAACACTAGCTGCACTTATGTCAGAGAAAATCCTTAAGGTTTTTACTGTTTATTGTTTCATTCTTTCCATGCTTACAATATGTCTCCACAGCTTGTCTGTCTGTGCTTGTTTTCACACTGTTGTAAACTACCTCCAGGGAAAAAATTAGCAGTAGCAAAAGAGAAGCTTTCAGTACAGCAGGTAAACAACTGAGGTCTAGAACCACTGAGGTATTTGAACATCCTACCTAAAAGAAATAAGTCCCTCCTTATGTGGACCTGTATTCTGGAACAATTCTGTGCAACTAGTGCTGATGCAGCAGACAGCAATTGCATCTTTCTTCTGGCACCCATTATGTGCTGGTGTGTCCTGCCCCTGCAGAGGGGGCCAAAGGAGGATCTAGTCTTTGAGGAGTGTTTAGACTGTCCAAAGACTGAAATATTGATTTAGCTGACTGAAGGTCATGCTCCTCAGTGTGTGCAAATGAGCATGAGTGAATTTATCTTTGCAAACAAAGCCAGTTATGGTAGACCTGGATATCAGTAAATCAAGGATTAGCATATGTATTTCTACTTTCTATTCTTACTAAAAAAACCAAAACAACACAAAAACCTCCAAAAGAAAAAACCCCAATAGCTTCTAACCCTCTGACATGTACTTTCTGCCTATACTATAATGCCATGTTCAGTGGTTTTGGCACTTGTTTTAGGCGAATAGTGCACTTTGTAGGAGTACCAAAATGTAGGCCTATGGCAAAACACCTTAATTACAAATTCAGCAGTGGGAAGCAGAGTAGTAGCTTATTCATAAAAAGACATGACACTGGCATGTCCCTCTTTTCATGTTATTTTCAGTACTAGATTTGGATGAAGTCTCTTTTTCTACTTCTGTATTCAGCAGTGAGGGTATTAGAAGTCCAGTTTATACAACAGTGGCAATAAATGTGAGGGGAGGTGTGTGAATTGAAGCACTCTTTCTCACTGAAATCAGATGGAGATGTAGAAGAGAAATGAGTTTGTGCTTTACTTCAAACAGGGATAATTTAATGGTTTTTACCTGTACCTCTGAGCTCAAGTTTGTTCTGACATTAGCTAAAAATGTGCAGTGTCTTAACTTCTCTTGTTGGAATAGTCCATTTACATGAACAAGAGAGTTTCAGTGATTTGCTGGTCTTTAGATTACTTCAATATTGTCTCTAATGCAGCAATGAATAGTTGTTTCCAGGATATTTCACCTTTTTAAAGCAATTTTCTGTTGTCATGATTAGCTATTAATCACTTAATTTCTGGACTCTGCTAGCAATTGAAGGTCATAGAGCTCAAGTCTTTATGGTTATGCAACAAAAATAACTGTTTGAATATTTGTATTTCTAGTTATTAGGCAGTTTGCAGAAGAGTGACATGGTAGTATAAAATGTATTTTCAGTTAAAAAATTATTCAGGCCATTTTTTTAGTCACAACCCAGATGAAATTTTGCAGGTTGTTTCAGGGAAAAACCATTGAAATTGTCACTAAAACCATACCAGTCTACTGAGGTGTTTACATAAAAAAGGTTAGGCTAGAAAGATTTTGCCACATGCTAGCACATAAAAAATCAGAATATTTGCAAAAAATGTGTATTTGACTAATTGTGGAACAGTTCTTGAACAATAAAGCTGGGTTCAACCAAGCTGGTAAGTTGGAAATGTTATTGCCTCCTCTCTTTCCCAGGTAGACTTACAAAAACCAAAGCTAAAAAAAGAACACTAAAAAAACTACCACCCTTTGCAAGGGTATATTTCAGCAAACAATAGATTACATACTGAAACAAGGTGTTCTTTAAAAGCACTAATGTTCCTTTATTTCAGGAAGGTTATGGTTCATGATGTCCTGGAAACTGCTTGTAAATAATACAGCTGAAAGGGCTACACTGTTCCACAATTAAACTGGTGAGATCCCAGCACTGACGTGTAAATCCTGACTAATACTGTGGTAGGATGCCCTGTGCTGTGCCAGTGTGGGACAGTGTCCCTAGAATAGCGATGGCATTGTCCACCTGCTGCTGACATAAGGTGTTAGCCACCATTGCTAAACCTAATGGACAGGAGAAAATGCAAAATTTTTGCAACCAAATCATCTGAG
>VZTB01008933.1:74561-176534 GCA_013397245.1 Thryothorus ludovicianus | reverse complement strand
GGCGGCCAGCGCTGGTCTGCACCGCTGGCAACCCCGCCGAACCGAGCCGTACTGAGCCGAGCTATACTGAGCTGAGCTAAGCCGAGCCGAGCCGAGCCATGGACCCCCAGGACTGCACGTGTGCCGCCGGTAAGTGCCCCGTCCTGTCCCCGCCGACTCCCGCCTAACTCCCGGCTGCCTGACTCCTGGCTGACCCCGCTCTCCTTCCCTCGCTCCCCAGGTGACTCCTGCTCCTGCGCCGGGTCCTGCAAGTGCAAGAACTGCCGCTGCCGGAGCTGCCGCAAGAGTGAGTGGGGGGCTCAGGGAGGGGGGCTCGGCCTTGTCTTTGGAGGGAGCTGTCCCTGTGGGACATCCATGGACACTTCTCTGCTCCATCGGGAAACTTGTGCTGTGGGACTCCCTGGGCACCTCGCTGCTCCATAGGGGAGCCCCTCCTTGTCCTGTGGGACTCCATGGACTCATTCCTGTCCCACAAGGGAATTCTTTCTTGCTCTGTCGGACCCAGTTGGGACCTCCCAACTCTTGCCCAGTAGACAGCCCCTCTTGCCATGTCGGACCCCGTATGGAGAACCCATTGCTCTCTCTCTTGCCCTGTAGGACCCTCATGGGATCTTTCCTTCTTCCCCTGGCCCGCTGAGACACACACACACCCTCTTCTGTGGGGGGCTGCCCCTGCCCTGTAGGACCCTCATGGAGAACTCCAAGCCATTGGGATTATCAGCCCTGCTCATGCAGAGGTGGTGTTTCCCACTCTACATCGGGTCCCCCTGCCTCATAAAACCCCAATCCCTTCCTCTTGCCTCCTAACTCTTGTGTCCCCTCCCCCAGGCTGTTGCTCCTGCTGCCCTGCAAGCTGCAGCAACTGCGCCAAGGGCTGCGTGTGCAAGGAGCCGACCAGCAGCAAGTGCAGCTGCTGCCACTGAGCCACTCGCCTCTGCCTGTAAATAGTCGGCACGCTTCGGGGACGGGGTGGGGGGCACAGCAAAGCCCTTTTTTTATTATTTTTCATGTTTTATATTTTCTGTACCAGTGGTGAAACTGGATGGAAATAAAGGAGTTTATCTGGAGGTACGAGTGCTGCTGTGGGACTGGGTTGGAGGCCGAGCGTTTTCACCCCTTGGGACACCTGTGTGGAAATTGTCGCTGTGGGAGTGGGAGAGGGCTGCTCACAAACATCCTTGTGTCCTTCTCTACCTGAGCTCTGCACCTCCTGGAGGGAGAAAAGGAGCTTCACAGGGCACGGGATGGACCTCACCCTACATGTGGGGTTGTTCTGGGCATTTTTAAGGCACTGGTCTCCCAGGGAGGACAAGTGACACACCCAGAGGTGTGGGTGAGCAATGGAAGAAGGAGCTTTAGTCCCTTTCAACTTTTCTTTGGCTTCGTGGAAGCTGCCTTTATTCCATGCTTGGAGCCTCCTTTGGGTGAAAGATTTTGTGGGAGCAAGTGTGGTGGGTGGGAGGGTGGTGTGTACTGGCAAGATGCCTGCCCTGAGCTGCTGCTGGAGAGCACATGGACAAATTCTGGTGGGCACAAACCTCCTTTCCTCGAGAGCTCATGCTTTGGAAGTCCCAATCCATTGCAGAGCAGATCCATCCCCTAAGGGACATTTTCCCTGCAGCCTCCCCATGTCAAATACCTGCAGCTACAGTGCCTGACTCCTGCTGTGGGCAAAACCTCCAAGCACTTTTTCCAGCTCATTTTTGGGAAGCACCTTGCTTAAAGCAGCAATGACCTCCAGATGCAGGAGGACAAGTAACCATAGCCATAAATACAGTACTTGGCTGCCTGGATTTGGGGTGGCTGCTGGGATGGGAGGGGGAGGGCAGTGGGAAGATACATGAGATGTATTTTGCTTCCGAAAGTCTCTGCCAAGTGAAACAGTCACTTTTTAGGCACCTGCTTGCCCATACACATCTCCTGGGTGTGCCCCACCACACATGTAAGTTCCCAGCCACACTGCCTTCATCCGTTTTGTGCTTCTTTGGGCAATGGGACAGCTCTGCCTGGCAGGAAAATCTCCTGCAGCCCTTGGTGACAAGGCACCAGGGACAAGATAAATTTAAAAACCAGCAAAATTGGTCACTTGGCTACCCACATAGTCCTTTCTGCTACGCTATGCAGCACAGCACGAGGTGGTGTCTGTACAGTGGGAGCATGGCAATACCTGTTCCCAGGGATGTTTCAGGCATTCAGGATGATCCAGGCTCACCCTTTCCCCAAAGGGTGTGTGAGCTTCAGCACATGGCTCTGCAGGGGGTGCCCAGACTGCTCAGCACCCAGCTTTTCCAGTGAGAAAAGCAACACCTAGCTCAGCACCTATTTGCCTTTTAAATGTGTTGCCTCATTGCATCAGAGTGTCTTTGCCTAAGCAGCCTCCCAGCGCTGCTTGTTGCAACAGACGGGTAGTGCTGGAAATGGGTTTTAAGGGTCTGCCCTGCCCGAAATGCATTTACAAAACAATCCCATGGGAAGATGCATTGCTGGAAAAGAAGGCTGGCATGGCTCTGCTGCTGGAGCCATATGAAACAGGGCTGCGACCCCGGCCACTGTGCAGAGGGGCTGCAGACTGAGCCCCCCGGGGCCAGGCACCCGCATCCTGCACCAGAAACAAAGCCGGGCGAGGATGGGGTTTCCCCTCACAGGAAGCGCCCCGGGCATCAACCACTCCTCGTTCCCAGCAGCGTGCCAGCGTGGGACGTGGGCACACACTTGTGCACCCTGCCGGTGCCAGCCTGCCCTGCCTGCTCCTGCTTCTGCCTGCACGCCCGTCTGGCAGAGATCCTCAGCCTTGGTGCCCTTTCCAGCCTCCCCAGGAAGGGTTTGGGGTGAGGAAAGTCACAGGACCAGCGGGGTGGGTGCAGGCACCTATGTGATGTACCCAGGTCAGGGATGTACCCAGTGCCTGCCCTTGCCTGTAGCCTCACTCAGTGAGGTGGATGGGGGCTTTCTGGTTCCCTCAGGAGTATTTTCTGTTAAAAAAATAAAGTACTTTTTGATGAAGCAGGAAGTGCTCTCAGCCTGTGGACAGCTCTGTATAGTGGGAAGGTGAGGGGAGCCTTTGCTTGATCCAAGAAGAGGCTGATGTGCTTTATCTGGCCCTGCAAAGAAAAGCCCAGCTGAGTTTGCCGAGGTGGTTTGAGGTGACCATGCATCCCCTCTGGGCACCCAGGGGAGCCAGAGCAGGAGGGTCCTGGGTGCACTCCCAGACAAGCAGCCCTGCAGCTGCCCGTGGGGCTGCATTCAGTTCCTCTTTTCCTGGCTGTGTGTGAATCCCAGGGGGATGATGGGTATGGGTGACCCTGCGTGGCGCTGACACACACCATATGCCGGAGAGACACGTGTCCTGTGCAGAGAGGATGTGCGCTCTGTGCAGAGGAGGGATGCACTGTGTGCAGAGGAGACCAGCACCCTGCGCACACGTCACAGGAACCTCTGTGCCAAGGAGACATCGTCATGTGCCGAGGGGACAAGTGCTGTGTGCACAGGGGACATGCACACGGTGCAGAGAGTAAACACACCTTGTGCAGAGGTGACAGGCACGTGTGCACAGGGGAAACAACACCCTGCCCTCAGGAGACGTGCACCCAGGGCAGAGGGAAATGTACCCAGTGCGGAAGGGAAAATACAGAGTCATAGAATTGTTGAAAAGTTTGGAAAATCCCTCTAAGGTCATCAAGTTCAGCTGCTAGCTCAGCACTGCCAAGTCCCCCCCTAAACCAAATGACATATCTACATGGTTTTTTAAATCGCTCCAGTGGTGGTGACTCCACTACTTTCCTGGGCAACCTGTTCCAGTGCTTGGCAATTTTCAGTGAAGTATTTTGACTAACTTCCCGTCTAAAATCCCTGGCACAGAGATGAGAAGCACCCTATGTTCATGGGATGGGCACCCAGCATGGAGGGTACAGGCGCCTGACGTAGAGGGGACAGCTCCCTGCGCATCCTGGGGAGGGGAACAGGCACCCTGTGCGCCCATTGTAGAGGGACGGGCACCACAGAGGGGACAGCACCTCTTGCCCCCTGTGCAGAGGACCCGGGTCCCGCCCCAGGAGCGGCTCCGCTCCCGGCGCCGCCGATCCCTTCCACAGGGATCTGCTGCCACCTGCCTGCCCGCAGCACCGCCGCCCGTCCGGCCCCGGCTCCCTGCCTGTCTCCGCTTCCCTCGGCCCCTGCCTCTGTCTGCTCTTTCCCGGCCCCGGCCCCTCAGGACGGCTGTTCCCCCATCCCGGCCTGGAGGGCACCAGCGCCGGTCTCCGGGCGGACCAGGACTCTCCTCGCTCTGGAAAGGTGCCCCAGGAGCCTGGAAGGACTCAGGGAGAGCTGGGGTGACACGACCACCCTGCCAGAGCACCCATTCCATCAGGATGCCCATCACACCAGGACAACCATCCCACCAAGGCATCTTTCCTACAGGGCATCCATTCCACCAGGGCATCCTGCCAGGGACAAGCGCTCCCCTCAAACGGAAGCCTTAGGCAAGAATGTACCCTGACCCCCTGCTCACCTTTGGCATTTAGGAGGTGCCAGCACTGCCTCTGACCTGGGAACTGCTTTTTACTTGGGAAAATTTGGAAATAGAGACTGTATTAATGGGAATATCTGTTCGTCTTTGAAGGTTTGATGAGTGATGTTTTAGAACAGTAGCAAGATCCAGATATCTTCTCTTACACAAGCAGGCTGTCACCTTGCGGGTTTATGAAATTCCCAGTTCCCAGATTTTGTCCGACAAATCCTGTGTCATTGGCAGTATCTGTGTTAGGGCTACTGTGTGTGTGCTCGAGAGGGAACCAAACACAGCAGACCCCTGTACACCCTCGGGACACCATTGTAGAGGTGATGGTGAGAGTACCTGCTGGCTGTGAGTTTATTAGATGGTGTATTTGGCCATAGGCAAAATCGGGATGAATTCGTTATCCTCATTTTACCTCCCAAGGAATCAGCTCACAGACGGGGTTTGCCAGCAAGAGTCAGCGCTGACTAAGAAGGGAAGAGGGGGAATAGGAAGGAACAACGCCCTGCACGTTATTTCTGTCTGCACATCTCTAATTTGGGTGATTGCGGCGCAGCGCGGGAGGCGGGACGCAGCCTCGAACCCGCGGCTCCCGGAGGCAGCCGCCCCCCTCCCAGCGCCTCAATGAAGTTGTTCTCGCGAGGGGGCGGGAACCGGCACGCGGCGAAGGGCGGCGGCTGGGCCAATGGGAGCAGGCGGCGCCGGCACGCGCGGCGGCTCGGCCAATAGGAGCGCGGGAAAGGGCGAGGGCGCAGCCAATGGGGGCGCGCGGCGCGGGCACGGCGGGCGCGGCGGGCGGCGCGGAGCGCAGGTGAGGTGAGGGCGCCGCGCGGGCGGGCCGGGGCTGCGCGTCCCTCCGCCGATTTCCCCGCTTCTTCCGCGTCTCCGGTGCTCGCTGCTTGCTCCCCCGCCCCGCGTCTGGAGCTGCCAGCAGCTGCCCCCTGCCCATGGTTCCCGCTCTGGCCCGTGCAGGCCGCTGCGGCAGGAGGCTGGCTGGGAGCGCTCCAGGCCTCCTCGTGGGCCCTCCTGGCGCTCCCCGGAAGCTGCCGCTGTCAATAACCCGCGCTAATGCAGGGGGCCGGCTGTGGATGTGCGAGGAGCGGTCTGTTCTTCCGAGCGGGTTTGTGCCCAGCCCAGCTGTAGAAGTAGAGTTTAGTGTTTAACCGAAGTGCAGTGTTGGTGCTCCAGGAAGCAGAATTTGGTTGTCTGGGAATGTTTCAGGAGAATGGGTTTGTGCATGTGTGTGATTTGGTGTCTGTTTCGAGTTCTGTGCATGAGGGTCGTTCTTCCCCACCGTAGGTTTGCTCGTTGATTCCTAGGAATTCGTAGAATGTTACGGGGTTGGAAGGGACTTCAAAGCTTGTCTAGTTCCACCCCCTCTCCCACGGGCAGGGACACCTTCTGCTAGACCAGGTTGCTCAAGGCATTATCCAACACTGGCAGGCATGGGACAGTCACAACCTCCCAGGGCAACGTGTGCCAGAGCCTCACCACCCTCACAGTAAAGAATTTCTTCCTAAATCTAATTTCCCCTCTTTCAATGTTGATCTATTACTCCTTGTCCTATCACTACAGTTCCTGACAGAGTCCCTCTCTGGCTTTGCTGCAGTACCCTTTCAGATACTGGAAGAATTATGAACAGGGAGTGGAAGGGTTTGAATTAAAGTCCAGGTGCAAAGAAGGGCTGCTTCTCCTGCAATTTGGTCATCTTTCTCGAGGGACAGTAGTTACGGCATGATTAAGGTGACAGTGAGAAAGGAATCACAGTTCCTGTGTGTTTTAGTGCTATTTCACTCACCTTGTGTCTTAAAAAGTTTTCCTACTCCTTGGGAAAACTTATAAATAGAAAAAGCTTAAAATTGCTTGGAAGAATGTGTGTGAGTCTGTCATCTAAATCCATAAGGTTTCTGTGGTGCATCTATGACAGGAAATTCAGTGAGAGGGGTGGATATGGGTTTTCACATAAGGAACTTAAAATACTGAACCAAATGCTCTGTCTAATGAGGATCATTTTGACACCCTGTGCAATTTACTGCCCTGCTGAGTTGGGTGCTTAAAATAAAGACTCGTTGTTTTGAAAAGTGGTAAAGAGCTAAGATGGCAGAACTGCCAGCTGAGTCAGTTATTCAGCACATTGGGGAATCAAGACCATTACAAGGAACTTATGGCAGATAAAAGGAAGTGTTGACAAATGTGTGATAGTGTGTTTTGGTAGAAATCACTTCAAGTGCCTACTATTCAGGCCCACTTTAAATAATGAACAGTGTAGACAAGCGTTGTGTGCCCTTTCTTTTCCTTTCTCACAGTGCAAGTAACCCAATCTTATGGTCTTTAAACTTTGAAAAAAATCATTTTTGTTCAACATACCTACTGTAAGGGCTCTCTAGGGTCATAAGAAGATTGGACTTTTGCATATCTACGTAGAGATGAGATGAAGGTGAAAATATGCAGGACTGAAAGCCTTTTTATAGGAGGCAGAGGAGCATTAATTGATTGGTGGTAGAAGAAATAATAGGTTTAGGAGGTTGTTGTGGGATCTATTCAGGATTTTCCTGGATCTGCAGGAAGGAACAGGCAGTTGTACCAGATGAGGTACCAAACATAGCTTGAAGCTTTTAGATGTTTGTTTTAAGGTGGCCTATTGTGATGTTATCTGGGTTTAGTGTAGTTAGGGTATAGAAACCTTCCCTCTCTTAGGTTTGATAAACATTATTGTGTTTTATGGACAAGAAGATGGTGTGCTGAAAATGTGCAGCAGATATTTGAGTTGTACAATTGTCTACTTGCTCTTTGATGACCATCTGTGTTTCTTAATCACTTCCCCTGTCTGTAACACAGAGATTATGATGCTGACTTCTCCGAAAAGTCTGGATGTCTGCTCATGCCAAGTGCCATGTGAGAGCTGGGTATTATTGCTGCTACTCAGACAGAATTCCCCAGGCCTGAAAAATGGACCTTTTACTTATTCATGTTTAGCTTAGTAGACAGAAGCTGCTCCACTCTCTGTAGCAGCCCAGCCTTGGATCCTGTCGCAAAAGCACTTTTACCTCCAATCTTGGCTCCAGGAACAGAGCATTTCTGGCTTGCTCTTATTTGTGCTCTTGTGTTTTCTTTCCACAAGAAGCTGATCCTGACTCATGAGACCGGGTCTCTTGAGCATTTTGAGGTGGCAGTCTTTTTGAGAAGCCAACACTGCATTTTTTCCTTTTTATTTTCAGTTTTGAAGAATCCTTCTGCAATTTGTGGAACTCTTGATTCACCAGCTACTCTGAATGTAGTGGGTGAGGCTTTCCTTCTCCCCTGTGACATCTTCTTCCTTTTTCCCAGAGCACTAGAAAAACCTAATTTTTTTACTCTTTCTCAGAATTAATTGGTTAGTTGACACAAACTCTATTGATGTGTGAAGTACAGCAGACACTTTTACATGCATTGGAGTATTTCAGCTTTGTGTATTTCTGAATCTAATACAGTAAGATGTTCATTATGGCTGTAGTTGGAGTAGAATAGTTACAGTTTTCTTCCTAAGATAGCATTGTAGTGCTCTTGAGGAGTTATTGCTGTTTTTTAGGTAAGAAATCATCAATTATAATCAGTCTGAATAGACTTAAAAAACCTGTTTTCTTTGTGGCTTAAACTTAGTAAACTTGTACAATATATAGTGCTTATATGTGGTTTTAAATGTTAGGGAAATTAAACTGGGGTTTAATGGAATCATAGTCTAATGCAGTAGCTTCTATTGATAAGTCATCAAATTTGTTTTACAGAAGAGCTTTTTCAGTCCTGGCTTTTAGCCCAAGGTCAATCTGGTTTCACTGAAGCTAATTTAATTTCTGAAGTATTTTCTTTCTGTTGGGTGTTGGTTGTTGCTCCTTCCCCAGCCAGATATGAAAATCTGCCATCGCTGTGCTCATTCCTGTGGAAGCAGTTTCCATCTTGCACAGCAGCATGAAGGGTCAGACTGCAGTCTCCTGAATGCAGTAAATTTGTCAGGGTGGAGCCAAAGTTATTTGTGCTGTTATGAATATACAAATATTCAGTCTAAAGGTTTGAATTCTGTCACTTAGAAAAAGCTGTTTAGTGTTGACTCTCTGAGTTTTGGGATGTTGCTTCCAGTGCCCAGTTATAAACACAGGTACTTTAGCTTGCTCCAAAATAACCAGTTTATTCCATGTTTGCTGAATTGAGTTCAGTCTCACAGAGTTGTTGCAATTGTCCCACACAGGCAAACTTACATGACAGACCATACATGGTATTAATGTGGTGTCTGCAGGTAAAAAGTGCAGGTTTGAGAGCAGTTCTGTAGTACTGATTTTTCATGCTTTTGGTTTCAGCAGTCTGAGGAGTTGGTGCTTCTTACACTCCCAGCTTTTTATCTTGGTGATGGAAAGAGGAGGTGGATCAGATCAGATCAAATCAAGCTGATGTATGCGTTGTTCTCAAGTCACTGCTCCTGGAGGATCTGATCAGTCTTTGAATATACAGGAGTGTGGCTGTTCTGGTCAGTGTCTGCCAACAGAGGCTGTTCCTGGCAGGGGTGCATCTGAGTTATTGCAAGTAAACACTGGGAAGATGTTCTGTACTGCATTGCAGGGCATGAAACTGCTTATTTCCACCCTCCTCCTCCCTGTTCCACTCCATCTCGGTGTCACACTAATCTGTTCAAACAGATCCGGTCTCTGCTATCTCACCTGATTAACAAGTCATTGCAAATACAATCATTCCCTCCCCCAGCTTTCCTGAAGTGTGTGGGGAGTGCTTGTGAAATTCTCCATTCCTGGATGCTGCGTTAGGGTTTGTCCTGGCACCCAGGCAGGAGGGATCAGTTTCTCTCTCAAACTGCATATGTCTGAATGAATCATCATGCAGTGCTTTTAAATCATTTGTCCAGACAGAGTAAAGCACTGCTACTGCTGCTGGGTAGCTGTACTTGGGAATGGTGGTGAGCTTGTGAACGTGAGGAATGTTCAAATTTTACTGTAAAATTGCTTTGGTATGGTTGAGGAGTACAAATAAATACTTGAATTGCAGGCTGTTGTTGATTTGTAAAAATCCCTGTTTTCTTCTGAGAGGGCCTCATTGAACCAGATAGTCTCCACTGATTTTGGTTTTGTGTAAATGATAAAGAGTTGGAGTTCATGCTTAGGTCTGGTTTCTCTTATTTCATCCCAGGCCCTCTGGGTTTGGGTGCAAGAGCTGTGAGAGAGGGACTGTACTGAAGATCTCCATCTCAGCACCACAGATCTCTGTGATCTTCTGTGGCTTTGCAGAGGTGCCTGATGCTTTTTGCTTGTAGCTGGTGTGGCTGCAAACCATGAATGTGTGAAATTGAGGTTTCGGGTTTCATATTTTGTTAATGGGGACACCATTGCAGCTAAATGTCTTTTTCCACAGTGATCCCAAGCACGTATGCTTTTGTCCTTTATGAAAGAGTAACAGGCCTTATTCTGAATTTAGAGCTGTGAGATGCATTTAATGCCTCTTCTGTTACAGCCCTTGCCTTGTGCTTTAGCTTCTTTAATTATTCTGTCACTGAGTCAATGCAAGGAATTCTCATGCTGGTAAAACTTCCTGCAGGCATTGAATTTAGACAGAGGTCTTCTAAACTGGAAGAACATGCACTTATTTCTTTTGGCTGGGGGTTAATGACATATGGAGCAACACATTTTAACAGATAGCTAGTTATGGCTGTCTGTGTGCATCTCTAGCTCGACTGTTTTGTTAATGTAACTCCATGTTTGTGTGTTTTCATCCCTCGTATGTTCCTATGCTTGCACATGTATGCATCTTTTTTCATAATATATAAAAATATGGAATCACAGAATGGGAAGGTACCCATAAGGATCACTGAGTCCAGCACTCCAAGCAATCTATTTATGTGTGTATGCAAGTAGTTTATATCTAAATTAACACCAAATTCTTCACAGACACAAAGACAAAATATGAACTGTGATTCAGCATCTACATCCCTCTTCTGACAGGTCCATGTACCGTAGTCTTGCAAGAGAAAAGCTCTCTGAGAGTGCTTGAAAGGGTTTGCTTGGTGTTTAGTGCCTGGGGAGGATAGACAGTGTATCCTGTTCTGGAAGCCCTGCTCTTACTGGTGTGTTTGTGACCCCACAAACACAGAAACTGTAGCTGAGCAAGAGTTTTCCCTTTTTCCCTAAAGGTTTCTGAGTGTCTTCAGTGAAAGCTGCAGCGGAGATGGACACGGACGGCTTTGGAGAGCTGCTGCAGCAGGCAGAGCAGCTGGCAGCTGAGACAGAAGGGATCTCGGAGCTCCCGCACGTGGAACGCAACCTGCCGGAGATCCAGCAGGCCGGGGAGCGCCTGCGCTCCCGCACCTCCCAGGAGACCGCCGATGTGAAGGCGTGAGTACGGACACTGCCCCTGGAGGCTGCACACGGGGTGGAAGCTCTTCACCAGTTGGGTTTCCAACGTGGGGGGAGTCCTGCTGGGGGAAATAGAATGACTGCAAAGCTGTTTTTTAGAATGACTGCAAAGCTTATGTTTCGATTTTTTTTTTTTCTTCCAAGTTTTCTCTTACTTCTGAAAAACACTAGGATTTATCTGAGGAGCTTCTGTTCTTGATTTTGGACGCTAAAGCCAAAATGTGCAGTACCTTGTTCTGGCTGCTGCTGAAGATGTTTACCAACATGGTGTATGTTTTTTTCTGTTTGGAAGGACTTGGCAGCTGTGCAGCACTGCAGTGGAACAGCAGATAGAGTTGAGCAGGGCTGAGGGGTTTACACAGACACAAAGGGCTGTTTAAATTTGGTTCTGTGCAGTTTTTGTAGCACATCTGGGAGCACTGTCTGTACGTGGCTAGCTGCTGTAAATATTGGCAATGAGTCTGGGTTTTGAGTTCTGTCTGTTCAATACTAATTTCATATCTGTACAATTTCCTTCTTTATAGATCGATTCTTCTTGGGTCTAGAGGGCTTGATATATCCCACATTTCTCAGAGACTTGAGAGTCTAAGTGCAGCCACTACATTTGAGCCTCTTGAACCTGTGAAGGACACTGACATCCAGGTAGGGACATTTCTGACATGTGAATTACACTGCCCTTGCCACTCCTGTCCTGTGTTATGGTTCAGAGCTGTTCAAAGGCTTCTGTGAAGATAGTCTTGCTCTCTGTTTAATTCACTGGCTAGAGGAAATGCAGAGGGGAGGTGCTGCTTTCAGTGCTGAAAGATATTTGAGTTATCCACAAGAAGCAGCATTAAGTACCAAGGTAACAGAAGTACCTTAAGTTCCAAATTGCTGCTGAAGTCAAGAGGAACTAGGTACATACTTACTCCCTTTGTGGATCTGTCTTTGTTGGCCTTGCGAGCCTAGATTGTGCAAGGATACCTCTCATGGTTTTGGAACCTTTTTTATGTCTTATTGATAAAACACATGTGGAACCACTTTTGAGGCACTGGAATAGGGGGCATTTAAGTGAACAATCAAAGAGGTGAGTACAGCTTTTTTCTTTCACTGTATCATTGATGTCATAGCCTTGTCTTGGTGAGAGACTGAATTTGTTTGGTTCAAATGCTTTACCAGATGATTTTATTTTGTAAAGTTTCCTGTAAATTTTTCCTGGGTGTCTTAGAAATTATTGTGACCCATCTAGTTTTGCTTTCTGATCATTGCCTGCCCTTGTAGAATATCTTCATGATGAAACCTGCAATATTCGTTACTCAGTTAAGAGCTGGTAATGGAATTGATGTTGTGGGTTGCATTGAAGGTAACAGTCTGAATTACTGGTTAATAATTTTGAAGCTCATCTTTTTCTCCTTTCTGGCAGGTGCCTCACTTAGGAGGGTCAGAAGAGTTGTAAGCTCTTTTCTTTTTTTGCAGAAATAGTATGCTAAATTACTTAACTTCAGGAGGGGAAGGGAGGTGTGTGAAATTACCCCATTTTATCTAATGTGTTTTTTATTTTCATAAATAAAATGTGCCATTCATTTTGGGTGCAGGATCCTTGGTTGAATCTCATGCCAGTGCTAGGAGCCCTGTGGTCTCCAGTCATCTGGCAGAGTTATTTAACTCCAGTTTTCTAAGGTCTCTCTTTCACTGAAGGTTAGTACTGTCTGGAGACTTTCTGTTGGCTGATCATAGAGTGAGAGCTCTAAACCACTGGCGTTGGTCAGTTTCTGTTTTTTCTCATTTTATCTCTTTGTCCCAATTTCTGATGTTGTTTTCTTTCTAATTGGTGATGTTAAACTTGGTACATGTCTTTTTTGACCTCATTCTGTCTAAATTTTTTCAACAGCTCATTCCTCTTTTTTCCTTTTTTTTTTTTTTTTTTACTACTGCTGTTAATTCTTTGATTTCTGCTGTTTTTCCTTTCTGCTGTAAGAAGAATCTAATTGTAGATTTTCAAGCCCGGAAGCTTTAGAGTGCTTGACTCTTTGGAGCTGAGATTTGTAGCACATGAAAAAATGGATATGATTGCATAATAATAATATTTTATATTATTGCTGGTTACTTAACTAAAATGTGAAGATTTTCTTCTTGCTTAGCTATACCAGATCTCAAGGCCTTATTTGAAATGGTGATTCTGGTACATTCTGGTAATGATCTTGGTATGTTTTCTTATCTCCAGTACCATTCTTTTAATTGCCCTTGTCATAATTGAATGTATCCACCTGTTCAGGAAAAGCTCCAAATTTAACATAAAACCAGTGGTTATTTGCAAATCAGTGTGTTTAAATGGCCAAATCAGCTAAGGAGGTTCAGCTCTTTCTTCAGAAAAACTGCTAAAAAGTACAAATGAGAAACAGGATTAAAATCAATCATTTAAATCAAAGTTCCCTGTTTGCTGTGTTGAATCATGATTAACACTAGTGATTTAATCACTGATCACTTCAACAGCTCATCTCTGAGGCCTAACACTTGTGTGCTTTGAATCTTATATTTTTTTTGTAAGCCATGTGCAGAAGACATTCATAGTCAATTAGCTAAAAGTGACTTGCAAAGGGAAGCGTGGTACGGGACCCAGATCATGTTGGAGGTACAGGAGCCAAGTGTCAGTTTTAAATGCTTTGTCCCTGCTTGTTTTTGCAGTTAATGTGTGCAAGGATTTTATGTCTTGAAGAACATCATCCTCTGCACGTCTCAATCTATCTATCTGGTGAACTGTGGTCTTTACCTGACAGTTACTTGGTTAGAGTATGGACAAGTCTCTACTTATCTCTAGGTTCTGGTATGCAGTCATCAACACTTTAGAATAGTTTTTAAGTTTTTGTTAGTTATGTGAGAGGATCTTTGTGTTAGGCACCACTGATAGTCCTCTAATTACCTCTGTTAATCAAGAAGATCTTAAAATTATTTAATGCTTTAGATAAAGATGTACTACAAAAGTTTCATTCTATTTTACTTTTTCTTATACCTCCTGATAACTGTTGGGATTTATTTTCCTTTTTTCTAGATTCTCAATTCTTCCTCATATATGTTGTGTTTGTTTTGGGACAGATGAAGCTATCCCTGTGCACTGTGTAGAATCCTTCCTCCATAAGCTGTTCCCATTGTATCTGGAAGGCAGTGTGCAGAGTGATAGAAGGGAGGGCTCTGCTTTATTTCTTTACAGGACTTTACTGTTCCTCTGCTGTAAATACTCAGTATTTACACAGGTATACTGGTAAACTTTAATTTTGTGGATTGGGAAGGCCTGTTCTGTTCTGCATCAAGCCCTCAGCCTGTGCCTTCTGGCATCATCATTTTTTTTAGCCAGCAAAAAATTCTTCACATATTCTTAATGAACTTGGTCCACACTTTATCATCAGTGTTGCAGGCTAATTGTCCTTCCTCAGACCTGACTTCTCCTGATGCTCAACACAGACTCACAACCTTGTGTAGTTTGCAGCAAGTTTATTGAGCCTGAAATCCCATCTGAAACTTAATTGTCATTTGTACATTCTTTAACACTTCAACTATGTAGGTGTAGAAGAAGGGATTACAGGCACCTGTCCCCTGATAAGTCACAGTTTTGCTAATTACCAAAGAGGAACAACCTTGCCCTTGATGGGTTCCAGCTGTGACTGATATAAAAGGGGTGGGGGTCAAGAGGGTGCTTTGAGGAGGAGACCTGGAGAAAAGGGGATCTTGAGGAGGTAGAGGAACCCTGAGGAAGAAGGAATGATCCAGAGAGACACAAAGAAGAATGAAACAAGGAAGAGTTACTGCTGTAAAAGATCTGCTGTGAGGTCAGTCTGGGTCTGCTGGAGTTGGAGCCTGCAGTCATAGTTGAGCTAGGTAAAAGCTTGTGGTCAGAATCTGCAAACTAACACTTGCAGACATAGTCCAGTAGGAAATAACCAGCAGTCAGAGTGTGCAGCTGGACCCTACAGTAGGAGCTTGCTGTAGTTAGAGTCAGGATGGCAGAGCTGTGAAGAAGAAACCAGGACCCTTTTCAGGTTGTTAAATGAGAGTCCGTGTCTTGGCTCATTTCTACCCCTAATGAGATGTCTGCTGCAACACAATTACTCTTGTCTGTGTGGTTCCTCATATCTGACCCTTAATCTTCAGTTTGACCATGTATCAATTCATAAATACTTTACAGCATCATTTATCAAAGAGACTGAAACTTTTTTAGGGTGAGCAACTGTGACTGGAGATCTGTGCCCTCTTCCCACTGAGGAGGTGGTGGGGCTGCATTGATGGAGCCTCTGTGCACCACAGCACAGGTGAAGGTGGTGAGTATGGGCACTTATGCCAGAGGCACAGACCTAATGCATAGCCTTTGCTGACTTGCAGTTGTGTGAAGGCTACAAATATAATTAAATCTTTATTGTATGAATTTTAGGGTTCTGCTGACTTTTAAATTCTATCAAAGCTCTTACAGTGTGAGTATACTCTTTAGACTTTCTGCCATGTGTTCCCACATCACTCCTTTGCATCTAGAGATTTCTCTGGCAGTTTGCTTGAGCTTTCCCAGCATTCTTACTTAAAGCATTTATTTATTGTCTCTATTCCTTCTTCCAGTGCAGTCTGTTCTAGCAGCCTGTGGGAGGCCAGCACAGAGAGATATGCTAGAATCTAATCTCTTGAGTGATGGCAATCAGCACTGCAGAAGGAGAATGCCAGGAAATACTCTATCTTTTATAGACAGAGTAAAACAGCAAGAAAAATCAGAGGGGAGCATCCTAGGGCATGAAGTCCCAGGATGCTGGTGCAAGACATTCAGAAAGTGTTAAGAGAATCTAAGAATTCACCTTAATAGAAGTCTCAGCTTGGGTTAACAAGCGGGAGGGACTTTCTGTATAGTCTCTTTAAATGGTACTCTGTAGTGCTGACTAAAAAGTGCACCAAATTGCAGCTCAATTAATTATCTGAATTATTTATCAGTTGTAAAATGTAGATTGCTTGCACATAAAAGGGTTGTGAGTCCAGGAAATGTCTCCCACTAGAGTGGTAGGCCGGGAAGATTATGTAAAAGATTCTAGGCTTGCCATTAAATTATAGGAATTTGTATTTTTCCTCTCTCAGTTTAAAGTTTGTGTTATTAAATTGCCTACACAACGACAAACAGTTCTTGCAGTAAATCCATTTTACAGTAATTCTTATGTCAGGAGTTTATAAAGATCAAGATTTTTCTAAATTGTCAAAATGTCCTAATTTGGCAAAATCTTTTCAAAACAATGTGTTAGTCAAGTGCTTCGTGATCTCATATTTAGCATGTATTTATGTGCTTAGATTTTTCTGTTTCTTTCTTTCTGGCTTTTAAAAATCCAAGGTAAGGCTTGATCAAGCAAATCTGTATCCCAAAGATGGATTATGTGCATATAAACATTGCCATTTTGTTCAGAAAAGGTATTTCTTCAGTTCTTCCAAAGATGCAAACTATGATGTCCTCTTCTAATGAGCACTGTCATAGCAGGTCCTCTCTCAGGTTGCAGTAATGGCAGCCAGAGGAGGAATTATTCCAAGACTCTGGATGGGCTGATGTGTGAGGTGGGACCTGGTGCCTGCACTTGTGCTGTTTAGTTCATGTGTGGAGGTCAGAGAGAGATTCAGTGCTGCTCTGTCCAACTGATTTTTGGGGTACCAGGTAGGAGTTAGTTGCTAGATCAAGGCCTGATTTATTCCTGCTAAGATCATTTGTCTGGTTACAATGTATGTTATACTTTACTATACTGTGGATTTTGTATTTTGAACATGTCTCTTGGCTTAATACTATATTTGGTCCCCTCTATACTTGTTTTGAAAAAAAAATAAGCCAGGAGTCATGGTGGTAATTTTTAAAAAAAAAATGGTTTTGCTCTTGTTTTTCTGGCTCAGTCCAGCTCTATGTAGATTTGTGCAGTAAATGCTAGAAGCAGACACAAGTTCTCCTTGCATGCATTGCTTATCTGCTTAGAAAGTTTGAGATGAAGGTCTAGCTCCATTACACTGTAGGAAAATTTTGTTGAATTATCTCATTTGTACAGATTTCTTCTTGGCTTTGTCATCTAGGCAGAACTGAAATGAACAGTTGCGTACTGGGGTTTAGTTTTGGTTTCTGGGTGTGGATATTCAGAGTATTGACTGAGTAGCTCTCTGGAGGTCCAGATACAGAAATAAGAGCTTTTATCTAAATGAGGGCAGAGGGATAGACTGAAATCTCTTCAAGTGGCAAGAGAGACAGACAGAAATTAAGTATCTGGGATATTTTGAAGCTTTTTCAAAGTACTGTGAACAGTATCAAAGGTAGCTTTAACTTCTGCTTTGGTGTTGGTAGAATCTGGGTCCCAGGATGCTTTCTCCCCAGCCCTTTATGTTCTGTTTGTGTGTATGTATGTGTATGACTTGTAATTTAAAAATTCTTACTCTGACATCAGGTACTGAAAGGGTGCATTATTCAACAATTGAGCACTTATTGCTATTTTATATTACCATTTGTGATATACTTTGTGGTATCTGCTAGAATAATGCCAAAGCCTGTGATAATCTACTAGAGTGTAACTAAAATCGGAGTTTATAAATGGAAATGCTGACACAACCTTAAAGGGCCAACCTCAAGTGCTGTTCACCATCCATTGTTTGCATTAGCTTAGCCTGAAAATGCATTTTTCCTTTTGCAGATTTTATGCTTTCTCATTTGCCAAACATTGATTTCTACCCCCGCCTCCAAGTCCTTCAGTTCTAATGGAGCTTGAAATTAAGGTGGCTTTATTTTTCTGTCACTTCCTTGTTCACCCTAATCAATGATGCCAGCACAGCTGTGGGGACCTTTTAACCATTGCAGAGCCATGGTGGTGAATGCAAGAAGACAACCTTTGACCTTGGTTTTTTTTAGGGTTGGTCATTAGCTGTTGTTTTCTTTGTATTGCTGTCCAAATGAAAAATACTATTTGTGGTCATAGTTGGGAATTCTTAAAAAAAGTAGAAATGTTTGACTCCAAAAATTATTCTCTTCAGAGGTTCCTAGAAGTAATTTTTTTTGTTCTCCCTTTACTAGTGCAGGCTAGTATCAAACCCTGCTATCTTCTTTGCCTAGATTGCCTCACTGATTGCATTCAGGATTTGAGCCTTAATGTACACATTTAGGTATGTAAATCAAGAATATAAATATCCTGGTAATTAAATGTGGCCAGAGGCAGTTTGCACACAATTGAAGAAAGCAGTGGTGGGGAATGAATTGAATATTTTGACATGCAGCAAACGGAGTTAAGGGATATGGACCTTGGAAATACAAATTACAGAAACACCCTCAGCTCCTCTCTGCTGTGTGTGATGTCTCCTTCTTCTGAGTAATGTGTAACAATTTTACATAACCTGCAGCCTGCCTGTGCTCTCTCCTGGGTGATGTGGCTTGCAGGGCCTTGGGCAGCTTGCAGCCCTGGCAAAGCAGCCAGGGGATCTGTGGCCTGTCTGCCACCTCCCTGTCACCGAGAGTCCCCCAGGGCCCCTCTGAATGAACAGGCTGGCCCAGAGCCTCCCGAGACCTGTGCTGATGAAAGGATGCCTTGGGAAGTTCCAAGGTGTGTGTGGATTGGGATGTGACTAGGATTTAAGAGTGCAGGCTTCTCTATTTTACAGCCAGCGTGAGCTTTTGGGGTCTGTTTTGGTTTTAAGTTAAAAGGAATAAAGTCCAACAAAACCAAAACATCCCTTTTTTGGCATCAGGTAGGTGGATGAATAACAGTATAGGGGGGAAAAAAAGGAAGAAAGGAGGAAAAAAAAGTCCAAACATCAGGAATTTTTTTTTTACCTGTCACTTTTCCCCTCATCTTTGTAATTTAAATTTAAGCAGCAATTTTCTCTAGTTTTCATTACTGCTTTAGTGCATTTTTAAATGACCCTTAAAAACAAACGTGCACATCCCCAAAAATCTCAAACCATGGTACCTTTAATGCAGACTACTGAAGTGTTTCATTAGTTGGCTAGATTACAGTCATTCAGTAAATACTCTGATACTGACTTATTTTAAATTTCGTTTGTTTGCTTGGTTGCATGCTAATTGGAGTAATTATGTTGTGATCATGGTTCTGATCACGGATTCCTAACCCTAAGGGTTTGGGAACAGGGAAAGAAGATACATGATCTGCCTTTCTCTTTCATACTGGATAAATAAGAGGGTAGGAAAGATATTTCAGAACTTTATGCTAAGGCAAGGTTGTGAGGTGGAAGAATTGGCAACTCCGCTTCTAATAGCTGTATTTATTGATCTATTTAAATTTTGCTGTGTCCTGGCACATTTCACATTTCCTGTCTGCTTAACCCAAACATGTTCTTTGCACCTCAAATCAGGGCAACTGTAAACTTTTAATAAATTATTTGTAACAGGTATTTCAAACATCCTAAAACACACCAGATTTTGAGTCATAATGCTGGACTTCTTTCCCCCCCACCCCTATTTTTCTTCTTTGGCCATTTAGCTCTGCCCTTGTTGGAAAATGGTTCCAATTTCTAATTGAATGTTAACTTGTATTCCTGTGAAGGAGCAAATACAGTATAAAAAGGCAGTTTATCCAAAATGCAGCCTCTCCTGTGCTCAGCTGTAGACAGCTCCACTTCTCTTGGTAGCAGTGCAGGATTCTTTCGTAGCTGGAACTCAGGAGCAAACCTGGGTGTGAGGATCTTAACCAGAATTTCACCACACCTTGCTTGTAGCAATGTTACTCTTGTAGCAAGAAGTTCTGTGGGATCATGAATGACTTTGAGGATCTGTGTTGCATCTGACCAGGAGGATGTAATTTCTGGCAACGTGGTGCCTCTTGGTGTCACGCTGTCCCATTAATTTAGTGTGTGCTGAGGTCTTGTATTGACTGCTGACCTAGACAGTGTGTGCTCAGCATGTGCAAATGAACTGTTGGAATTGGTGTTTTCATGGTGCAGGAAAAATTTAGTAGAATGGTTTTATCTCTGCATTTATTGGTGAGAAGAAACAATGCTGAGATGCAACCTGGCAATTTGCCCCCTCCACATATCATGTGATAGAGCACTTACTTGGATTAAAAAAATGGTTTTATTTATTTATTTGAGGGTCAGATGTAGCTTTTTAAAGCATAACTCCTGTTTTGTTTGGTAACATTTTTTAAACCATTACAAATAAAGTGTAGATCTTACAGGAGAGGATTTGGAGTTTTCCAATACCTTTATTATAGCTCTGAAATGAAAGATTTGCAGGGCTGTGCTGTAATTTCATAGTAGAACTGATTATACACAGAAATGAGCCCAGTTCATCTATGTTGCGTTTAAGGGGGGAAAAAAAAGTTGTCAAAAATTAACAAGAAGGTAAATGAGATTTCTAATGTATGAACAGCATTTTGTATAGTAGCCATATAAGACCATAATTTGGGGAGGTAATTATTTTTTACGTATCTATTTTTAAAGCAATGCCATTTTCTCACTAGACCTTGGTATGACCTTCTAGTGCCTCTGTGGAAATTGGAAGTGGAAGCTCTTGGCTTTGGGAAGCCCTGCTCACAGCCATACACAGGTGTTGTTGAGGGAACTTCTCACCAATGGCAGAAGCTTTCAGTCCCAGTGTTGCAGTGGGGTCATGGAGTTAAGACATAGGTGTAGGATTGAAAAACTAACATTTAAATCAATATGTCTTTTTAGCTCTTCTGAAAAGGAGGACAAAGAAACTAAAGAAAGTTTCCCAAGTGCAATAGAAAAAAAAAGAATTCTGATCTTCAGCAAACTTGTCTGAAATGAGACCAAGAGGGGCTTAGAGCTGACCTGTCACCTTTCTCCTGAGCTATTGTTTTTGTGGGGTTTTTTGCTAGTCTTTATTACATGAGCATCACCTTGACCATTTTTCTCAACTAATCCCTTATGGAGCTGTGAGCAAATCACTCTTCCAAGGGGGAAATCTGTAATATGAGTAGGCCAGAGTCTCTCACTGAACTCCCGTGGTCACAAACAGCATAAAACCCTGGACACTGTTTTCAGTTCATCAAATTTATTAGGTAAAGCAGCAGCTGCTGCAGCTCTCAACTCCCTCCCCTCCTCTCAAGCTCCCCTCATTTACTCAAGCCTCTTGAAAGTGTTACTTGACTGATGAATTCCCCTGGGGTTTATTACTAAACCATTTGTGTAATTTAGCAGTCTGGGAAAGGCCACAGGTATCTTGTTGTTCATGCCCTCCTCTCCCCTGTCATAATTAGTCAATTTGACTGCACATCCAAAAACTTAATCCTAGGCATTATCAAGATCTGGTTTAAAACAGTCACTAACTAAGAAGTGTGTCAACTGTTTTTCAGTGACTGAGCATCAAACTGTGGATGTACTTAAGCTTCCCCACACGAAACAGCAGCCTGAAAATTTGGCAGTTTGCAGAAGAAATGTTTGGGTTGAGTGCAGGGATGTTTTTTAACTTTTGTTTTTGAAGTCAAAATGAAATTTTTATTCCTGCCAAGATAAATTCCTGAAAGAAAGTTGCAGCCTTTTGAGGTAGAACTAAGGATACGTGTGTTTGTTTCGCTTATTTTGATTTTTGGCACAACTGCTGTTCTCACTGTCTCCTGTTTTCTTTCCTGTCCTTTATTTCTCACCTTTCTTCCACTCCCTTTTTTTTCCCCCCTCTCACTTCAGTTGTGTTCATTCCCTTTGCTTTTCTGCTCTGAATTCATGTTTTACGTCCTCCCAACCCTTAACTGGAGTCTCTGCTTTGATACTGTTTTGGGTGCAAAACAGTTATTGTTTACTTTGAGCTAAAATATTAAACTGCTGAAACAAAAAGCAGTTACTGTGAAATGTCTCATTGGTTTTCCATGCGTGTGGAAATGACTGAAAGAAACTTAGGGAGATGAGTTGGAAATTTTCTACACCATTCCATTATTTGGATCTCAGTAAGCATAAAAGATGCGTGGTACTCCACAGAAGTACTAAAATGCTTATGCAGCATTATGAGCCACTGCTAACAGATCATCTTTGAAATTAATTGGAACAGCGTGCTTCATTGTTGCTTGGTAAAAATGGCTTGAGAAGGTTGGAGAGATTTAGTTTTAAAATAACCTTATAGAGGAAGGAAATGTGTTGCTGAGTGGTGTGACTGCAGTGGAAGTCTCTGTGGACTATACTTTTGAAGCATCAGTTTCTGCATTATGTGTTATCTTCAGAGTCTGCTGTGGGATGCAGGGGGGAAAGGGGAGAGAGGTTTTGTCACGTGGTGTTTTTGAGGGAGCAAAGAGAAGGTTTGCCAGTGTCACACAGCTGCTGTTCAAAGGCTGGTGAATGAGCAAAGGCAGTGGTAAACACCTCAGTGCTTAGCTTCAGTTTTAGCAGAGTTATTAAACCTTTCTGAATCCTTCAGTTGGCTGTCCTAGGCTTGATTCAGGGATATGGAATTAGCTGACAGCAAAGTTGTCATAGTTGATTTTTCAGATTGCGTTTGGCACACATCTGTTTGATTTGCCTTTACATGATTATGGTCAGCACTGGATAACTCAGAGGAGAAACACTGACAAAAATGTTTATGGGGATATCTACTTGCTTTATTAGGCTTCATCTTGTTCCTTAGTGGTTAGAGACTGGTTATCCTGAAGCATGAGGAATAATATTTCTTTCCACAATTTCAGTGTTAAACTCAGCTCTAGGTACTGTCAATATCGATATACATACTGAGTCAGTTCTTAATCCCATTATGGTTTTGGCCTTGCCATCTTCCTGTGGCAGTAAATTCCACAATCCAATTACAGGTTATGTTAAAATTTATTTCCTTTTATTGGTTTTGATCTCGGCATCATTTACACAGACATTGTTTCCTTTTTGTTCAGACGTGTAGGAACTGGATTTCGAGATCTGCCCTTTCTAGAACACTTACTTCACTCAAAGTACCAGCTCTTACTTGCTTTCCTTTTTAAATATTATTCATCCCAAAAGTGTTCCCAGACCATGTCATATGCTTTTGACAATTCCCTGAGTGTATCCTGCAGTTTCTCTTTTGATGGTGTCTGTCCAGTTTACACAATGTTGTTGATAACACCAGTTTTTTTGGTTTTTCTGATAATGATGTTTGGTGTAGCCAGACTCAGTGTGAAAGGCAGAACAGTAATCTGTGAAGGATTTGATTTTAATCTTGGATAAATGGGAGTGCATAGGTGGGAATACTGTACAGTATCATGACAAATCCTTATCTCTAAACTCAAGTCAGTAGGATTCTTTGGGCCAGATTCTAATACATGAGAAAAGAATTTTCTGAATAGAATGGGGGAAGAAATGTAGAAGGGAAGAAAACAAACCACATTTTATATAGATGATAAAACCTGTGTGTCATCTCCAGATCCTGCGAGCTGTAATTGATTTTGCCTGCTATGGTTACCATACAGTAACTCTGAAACATTCATTATTTCTTTCCCGCCCCAAGGCTTGTAGCAGAGAATGGCATATTTAAATCCTTTTACTCTGTCTGTTAAGCAGATACAAAAACCTGGTGGTTTTAATGAATGTGAAATAAGTGCTAATGCAGTAGTCAAAAGACTCACCATTGTTTTGACTAAATGAGACTGTGACCATCTTTAGGTTCTAGTGAAAGCTAAATGCTGGGAGCTGGATGCAGAGATCCATCTCACTGTGGAATTACACATTTGAACCCTGCACTCTGGTTTGTTTGTTTTTCATAGATCTAACCCTGCCATATTTCTTTTAGTTCCCCTCTATCTTGATACAATTTTTCCAAGGTTAAAAATGGCTTATCCAGAAAATATGCAGCTCGTTGCTAATGGCAAGAATGTTGATTACTCAACAGAGACAGTGAATCAATATCACTTGTCTTATTTTTGTTTTGCTGTTTGACTTGAGGTTAATGTTTTTGGCTTCATATTTCCTGGTAAGATGAAGTGCATGACATTGCTGTGCATAATTAGCTGAAGTTATGCTAAATGTTTTGTTGTTTGTCTGTGGTATCATACTCTTAGATGCCTTATTCTCTGTCTTTTCTAATGTCCTCTTGGTTTTTTGTTTTCCTTTTATGAGGAAAACTTTGGTTTTGTTTTTTGGTGTTTTTTTAAATGAATTATGAAAATAGGCACTCAAGATGGACACCTCCTCTGTCTTGTTGCTGGAGCCAGGGGGAAGCTGATCTGGAAATGATTCCCATCAATTCCCATCAATGATTCCCATAGTGTGAAATCTTTGGCTGAGAGCAGATGGTAACTTGTCACTCAGTTATGTCCCTGTAAGTCACTATAGCAAAATTGTTAGCTTTCTCTTCCTTTTTCCTCATCCCTTCTGAGTTACTCTTTGCTTTTGCCTTGCTTTGGCATTTTCTCTTGGAGAAATCCCTCCAGGATGTAAGAGGTGTTACACCTTCTCAAAAGGTGTCTTTTGAAAGCTGTCAGAAGACAGCTGGGAATCTCCAGGCCACCTTGTCCCATGGTGTATGCTGCGTCCAGCAGACAGAGGGGCAGTCCTCTCTGTGAAAGGAGTCTGGGGCTCATTTTTAAGGATAGTTCTTGCTGATACTTAGAGATGCTGGATCTGGGGAGGAAGCATTACATGTGAGTCCATCTATCCCCAGGAATGTCAGAAATGGAATGCATTTTGCAGAGCATCACCAGGAAAAGAGAAGCAAGCCTTGCTCTGTTTTTCTTAGAAAATTTCTTCCTCAAACTCTTCAGCATGCCTTGCCTCTGAAGAAGCTGCTGTAACATTTTCTCTCTCTGAGATGAAATACTAATTTCCAGCCAATATATTATGTATTAGCAATGCATCCTGGCAACAAATATTGCTTGAAACCACATTTTCAGAGAGGAAGGTGGGAAGCGCAATTCAAAGACTCCTGTTGCAGAGACAGCTCAGCAGAACATGTTGCATGTGGGAAGTGCCCCTGTGGATCCAGAGAAGGTTCATCTTGGAGGAGTTTCTAAATAGTTGGATTTTATGCAGATCTGAGGTGGATCCTTTTGCTTTCAGCACCTCTGATTGGTGTCATCTGCAAGAAAGAACACGTCTTGGTAATGGGCGTTTGCAAACCAATGTTGTCTTGTGGCAAGGGTGCTGGATGGTTATGGTCATCCAGGAAAAACATGGAAACTTCAAAACTGGAAGGTCAGATGCTGAAGGAGGAGAAGGATGGCCACTACTTAAAATGTAAATGGCTTTTGCTGGAGCTCTCTTATATGCTGGTTAATTGACTTCAAGCAATTTATACGGGCGAACACTTGCTGTTGCACTGCACCTGGTGCAGGAGTTATCTGATTGTCCATGCCACTGCAGGCTGTGCCTTCCCAGTAGGGAGGCTCTTGCTAGTGTCAGAGGCAATGGCTCACTGATCTCATCCTTTTCCTAACTGAAGTTTGAGAGTGATAAATTGAAAACTATCATGACCAGTATCCTGTACCTCTGCTTTATGGAAAATGTATGCAGTAGTCAGTGAAATAGTCTCTACCATGTGCGACTAAAGAAAAGCTCTTTTTGTGTCTTCACAATTTATTTTTCAGAGAATGTTGCAATTTGTTTTAGTAAGCTAATTGTGTAGTCAGTGCACTTCATTGAGACACTAAGGAGCTCTGTTAAATATGTGAATTTGTGCAGGGAGAGTAGGTAGGCAGAACCTCAGCATTTAAACAACTCCCAAGCTTATTAATTTATTTTATTCAAGTTTTTTACATCTTGAAGCAACCCTTTGCTACAGTTACAGAGCTGGATCATTTGCCTTGCTGTGTAGTATTGACTAATTATCTTTAAAGAAAATGAACTTACAGGTTCCAGAGCAAATCAGGAGTGAGACCATATCAGCCCCCCAGGTGGCAACCTCTTCCTCAGGCAGAGACTGCACATGGTCACACAGTAATGCTGCTGGCCCTACAGTAAAGAGCCAGATCTGAAAGGCTGAAGTACTGACCTTTCTAATACCCTTTGTGAAATTAATGCCATGGGTTAGTGACTGTAGCTTTCATTGATAGGCACAGACTAAATCTTGCTTACTCAGACTGACAGTCTCTTTTGAAAGTGTTGGTATGAATTCAGATTGTTTTGATACACTGTGGTACATTCTATCAGAGTAATCTTACCTGTGGGTAAGATCATCAGAGCTTCCTTTTGCATTAATACCAAAGATTTAGTTAATTGTTACTTCTGATAGCCCAATGAAACTGAAAGAGCAGTCTTTCGTCCCTTGGTTTTTTGGGTATGATTTGGTCTGGATTTTTGTTTGGTTTTTTGGTTGATCTTTGAACAACTTGCCTAGGTGCTACTAGAAGCATTTATGAGCTGTTACTACCAGGAGTAGGAACAAAATTCTGCAAGTGTCAGATGCAACGACAGATTTCTGTGGTTGGTAGTTAATGTGTTTATTACAAAAAAAAAGTTAGTGATTCTTTGATATGCTACTGAAATAGCTTTTAAAAGTTTTTTAAATTTTATTTTCAAGAGAAACTTTTTAGCTGTTCTGGAGCTTAGGTACATTGACAGGCCTAGGACATAAAAGCACAGGAAATGAAGGCTGAGATAGGAGCAGGTTCATGCAAATGAATATTGAGTGTAACTGTGGAGATGTCAGGATGGGAGTCTCCAGCAGAGCTGCAATTCAGTGTATTGAGTTGTTAGAGTGTGCAGCCAGGTGGGTCATTGGCAGTGCACATTGCTGGGCTTCCACCTCCAGGCACAGCAACATCCAGCTCACTGAATGTCACATAGCTTGAAAGTAGGGGCTGGGTTGGGCACAGGTAGTGACTGACAGTAGGGAAATACTGCCCTACAAGATCATAGCTTATATTAATGACTGGCTAAAACAATTGAGAGGTTCAATTGCAAGTGGAATGTCAAAATGCCTTTGACTTCTCGAGATCTAAGCAAATGTATGTTCTCCATAGTTTTTAAGTGTCTAATGACAGCATCTTACATTGCATCTTACATTGTTTTATAGCACACCTTGTGAAAACAACTGAAACGGAGCCCAAGCAATTAGCTTTTGAAGGTAGAGGTTATAGATGAGATGTAAAAATGGAGAGTGTTCTGGAGTTTCAGGTTTTGTTTTTTTATTTGGGTGGATTTAGAACAAGAGCTTATAAAGAGCCAAGGATATAGGAATTCAGTATTTGAGATTTATCTGTTTGTACTTGCTGACTGAAAGCAGCACATTCAAATCGAGCCAGCAAACTGCTGTCAGATGTGTTGTGGATGAACAGAGAAATGGGTTTTTTTTCAGAGGTTCCACAGGACAGAAGAAAAGAGGATGTTGGTTATAAACTTTGAAAGCAGTGACTGAAATACGTTCCAAGAGTATTTTGGAGCAAGAGTGCCAGTTTAAATATTTATGCAGTGTTTTATTGTACTGATTCAAATATTGAATAGCACCTGACCCTTGAATTTTTGGATACTTGCCTGACTGGCACCCCCTGATGCATATATTTACTTAGAAAATGGCCTTCTGTGGCAGCTGCTTTTCATTGCAGGAAATTGGGAGAGCTAGATTTTGATCCAATTTTTGTCATGGTTTTTATGCTTGACTTTGAGTTCAAGAAATGCCTTCCTATGCATCAGTTTCTTCAGCTGGGAATTAAAAGTTGCATTTACCACTGGCTCTCACAAGATTGTGAGATTCTGTAGTGGAAACTTATGTGGATGTTTGCCTTTTTGCTATTTTCTCAGATCTCTTCATTGTTCACAGTCCTGATCAATATTGGGCAACATTTAACTGGTCTCCAACTTCCCTCCATCAGATACCACCAGACCTTGTGAAATAAGGTTGTTTCTTTCAATCAGTAGTTTTCTTGTTCGGCAGCTAAACAGCACAGTCCTTGGCTGTCCCTGTGGTACAGACTGTCAGCAGAGCTCCTTTCCCCACATGAAACAAGAAACTGAAGCTGTGCTACAAACACCTGTCCACTGGCAGCTCTGCTGAAACCACCCTTTTATCATTAAGACAGCTGCAGTGGCTGTCACCAGTCTGGTCTGGAGATCTTCAGCTTCTCTGAGCTGAAATTGTGCAAAGACTGCTCTTAGTTGCTGCTCTGAGCTGGAATTGTGGCCACACAAAAAACCCTTTAAGCTGGCAGTTTGGAGTTGAAGGCTAAAACTTTGGTCAACACAGCTACTGCCTGCTACCCAATATAAACATTTTGTGCAGCAGTATTTAGTAATATGGTGGCTCTCACTTGAGATGGATTATTTAGGATGTGCCTGATGTAGCAGGGGTGAGCTGAAGTAGCAAAATCTCATAGTCAGAAATCTGGCTTAGGCTGTTGCTGGATGCACACCCTGCTCCTGAACTCGGATTGTGCACTGGCAAAAACTGCTCCATGGTCTGTGAGGACTTGGATATTCCTGCCCCTTGCCTGCCAGGCTTGCAGTGTTGGCTGCTTTTGCAGAGCTCAACCTCAAGATGCAGATGTCCTGACTTCAAAATATCAGCAAAAAGTCTTTCCAAATTCCCAACCATGCTCTCTGCTTGTTTATAGCTGGAACCCCAGGGATGCAAGATGGTTTTAGCAAATAAATGTAGGGGATCTGTGCAGGGATTGCTGAAACAATCATTCTCTGTTTCCCTCTGTGTATTTGCGGACTCAGAGAAGAAAATGGAGAATTCAGTTGGCTTGTTTACCCAAGCTATTAGGCTGGCTTAGCCATTCCATGATGAAGTTCCATTTCAGTACTGAGCTTACTAGGCTGTGGAGATAAAAATGATAAATTTGATTGTTTTTTGTCTTCCTGTTTTACATTCAGGTTTCACAGGATCGGATCAATGTCTGCTACCATTTCTTCTTGTAAAGCATACCCTGAACCTTTCTGCAGACATACACAGCTGCATCAAGCATCTAAAAACTGTGGGGTTTTTTTCCACTGTCAAGAAATATATTGGTGGCTCAGCATTATGGCCATGGCTCCGACTGGGAAGCCAGAGTTAACTAAATTTAAAGCATTTGTTCTATTGCAGAGCAATATGGCCTGATGGTCACACTTTCCAGAGGGTGTCCAAAACTCTGCTCTGCAGAGGTTGCCTTTGGCTTCATTTGATCAAACTGATAGGTTGGATATGTTGAGGGATTGTGCAGGACTTATGTTGTGCAGACAATTAAAATCTATGAATTGGATTAAAACCCAAATGATAGTATCCTTTGATGGGATTTTTTTTATTTTCTTTTGACTGAGATGCTTTTTGGAGATAAAGCTAGAGCCAGCTCCTAATTTGCAGCTGCTTGGGGCTTTGCTGTTTGAGGTTTTTTTATTTTGCTGCTCTTACCTATTGCCCTGCTTGATTAATTTTGTGTCTGAACCTCTGTCCTTTTTATTCCTGACTCTTCTGCTCTGTCAGAACACAGCTGAAAAACAAAAATCTGTACAATTCAGAGGACCAGTTAGGTCTAGACTTTAAAATAAATGCTTAATGACTGTGAGATAATATGTGCTTCATTTCTGGCTTCAGGATTTTTATTTTTTTATTGGGAGCTGAGCTTGACAAAGAAAGATGAGGCCAGTGGCAGTTATAAAGAGTGCATTGTATTTTTACTGCAGTACTGAAGTATTGATTGTTGACTTATTGATAGGCTTAATGCACAACCATTTCCTTAGTTAGTGTTTGAATGTCCATTAAAATGTGGCTTGGTGCCAGAATATTGAAATCCTACATTTATAATATAATTTGTCTATCCAAAAGTACTAATGTGGTTTGGATTTTTTAAAAAAAGGTAAATAGGCAAGTTTTGAGTTTCCTTGTTCTGTATTTGTTAAACTTCACATACTGAATTGAACCCCTGAAGAAGGAGACCCTGAGAAGAAGACAGATGGAGACTGACAGAAATCCTAACGTTTTGAGGTTTGTGCCTCTTGATATTTTTCACCTTTGATCTTTGACATGCCCAGCATTTGCTGAGCTGCTAACAGACATTAAGGAATGCTCTAATTTATTAATTTTCAACTAGTTTGGGCATAGTGTTTGTTTCTCCAGTGAGCTGACTTTCTGCATCCCAGACTCAATAGTCTGCCAGATCTCATCCAGATCTCTGGTGCAGAGGTGGCCATCACCATTGTTCACCATCTTTCCAAAACATACAAAGATGATGGAAAAAAATTTTAATTTTTTTTTTCCCCTGTGCAGTTCATATACATTCAATTACTGTGGTTGGTCTGTGAAATTTTAGGGTGATTTTTGTCAAAATTGTGAGTTTGCCTGACAAATGATAAAGCAGTTTGGAAATTAGTCTCTTCTCTTTCAGCTTACCTGACCTATTCAGAGTTCATCTTTAAAAGGTAGAAAAGAAAGGACTATATAGCAATTTAATTAACACTATGGCAACAACTATTTATAGACTTTAAATAATTGCAATGCCAATTTAAGTTGCTCTGTTCTACTTTTTTAAATACTAGCAATAGGAAGAGATGAAAAATTCCCTCTACAGGGGGGTGAATTAATAGGTGCCCCAGAAGGCCTGGAAGGGGCAGGATTTGATTGCATTTCTTGAATGTCAAATACCTGTCTCCCAAATTGGATAGCAAAGAAAATCTCTTGAAAGATTTGACTTGCAAGAAAGGCCTTAGCTGATAATGGAGGACCCTAGGGAAAATGCATTTTGGGTGGTATTAAACTTCAGCAGCTGGAGGATCTTGTTTGGAAAAAACATTAATAAAAGTTTTCTTTAAAAAGAAAATAAGTCTTCTATAGCTTTGCCTCCAGCATGTCCTTGCTTCCAATAAATAGACACAGGAATTAATGTTATTTGCAGGATCCTAGTTCATTAATAATACATGAATAATACACTATATCATAATTGAGTAGCAACAGACATTTTTATATAAAATTATGCACTGAAGTATGTAATGATCACTGTGCTACTTAAACTGCAGGTCCATAAGGAAGTGTTTGCTTAATAGTAGGTGAAGAGTGATTTGACACAACTCGCCCTATAAATACACCTGCAACCTGTTATAGTGCCCAGTAATAATGAAAAGGGTAATGCTTTGCTGGATGTCTGTTTTACAGCATGGATTGTGTGGTATTAGAGCAGTGATTCCCTGTCAAGGTAGATGGGAGACACCCAGGTTGTGCTTGATGATCAAAGTTAAGGTGGGTGCATTACTGGATGTACCTCCTGAGTGGTAAACATTGTGTATTTACTGCTTTTCATTACTGAAATGTATGTTTTGGAATCCTGTCTGATCTCTTCAGATGTCCTCTGGAAGGATGTTCTGCAATAAGGCTTTTCTTAATATACATCAGAGTCTGCAGTGCTGCAGGATCTCTAGGGATAACTGGAGCCTCTTCTGAGCTGTGTTGGGAGAAAGGATAAATGATATTTGGTGGTCTGTTTTTCATGAATATGTAAGTTGTATGGCATTAGTGAGTCAGCAAAGTATTTTCACAGGAAAATTCTCTGACAAAATAATACCAGAAACCTGCAATGTGATCTTAATGCTTGTTTATAGATGCTAAGTGGGTGTTGTTCAGTGCAATATCTGATAATATGGATCCAGCAACAAACGTGAGCATGCTATGGTAGAGTATCATAAGCAGAAAGACTAACTTGGCCCTTTAAGCAAATGGAGCAGTGCCTCTGTCTCACTTCTGCACTGACTAGGGACAGGCACTTGGGGTCTGGGTACCCACCTAAGCCCTGGCTGTTCCTCTGGGGCTGGACAGAAAGTAAATTCTGCATTGCTTTCTGCATGACTCTGGCAATATGGGCTCCTGTGTAGCAGGAGCTCAGGGAGGATTAACAACACTTTTGTTTACACCACTAATCGGTCTTTAAATGCTTTAGTCTTGGCCACTACTGATCTAGTTCATGTTTGAACTACTGACCTCTATTTGAAAGTCACTTTGTCCTTTTAATAGTTTTCTGAGTCAGCCTCTGTCCCTTCCTGAGAGCCTCTTTATCTATACACTTGAAAAGGTTCTTTTTTTGTGGAAGACTAATCCCTGTTTTGTATGGCTATGCACATTGCATTAAATGAAAGCTCTGTGCATTCCCTTTGCCCTGGAATGAGTCCTTGCTTTTCTTCCAATCCAACAGCTGGTGACTCAGTTTCAGTGGGCTTCTGTTGCCTTCAGTTTTGAAGGTTTGGATGGACAAATGAGGAGAAGGTGGTGGTGAGAGTTTCATCCCCTGCAGCCCATTCTCTTCCAAGTTTATATTCTTGAGTTTGACCTTTCTCTAGGCATTTGCTTTTACTGGAAGCATCTGCCTAACCTCAGCTAGCTGATCTTAAGACATGTAACGTTGCCAATCCTTCATCATCTTCACCGAGTCTAAGACTCGATCCCTCTCAGTTCTTTTCCTTCTAGCTGTTCCCATTCTCTAGCTATCTCAGTGTCCTCACAATGTCTTTGCAAAGAATTACTGGGTTATAACTCAGAAGAAATGGTGACATAAATACTTTTCAGTATCAGAAGGATAGAGACATATAGATGGATAATTATTGGGAAAAATGAAAGGCATGTGACTACAAAAGTAATAATTATTGACTTCAGTCTTCTAGTTTTGATATCCAGGTGAAACTTCTGTAGCTTTAAGACGTGTGTTTTGTAAGGGATTTAAGGGCAGGATGAGCTGTTCATACCTTTGTCCCTTTTGGTCAAATTCAACAGATGGACGCTTTTATTTCCTCTGCTGGAAATTGTATCCTCAGTATTATCTAATGTAAGATGACAAGGCAAGGAGATTCAGGCAGAGACATGAAATGATAAAACTCTAAATGACTTAATTTGGTCCACAAAGGACAGACTTTTATTTGTCTTCCAATCATGTCAATCCTGCATGGAAATGCTGCTGGGAGGAGACCTGGTGCTTTTTAATATGTATAGCTGCTTAATCATTCTGCTGGTGACCATGATCTAAAAGCATTAACCCAGCAGACATGGCCATGCTCTGTGTGAGCCAGGGCTGAAGGAGTCTCCCCACTCGCTGGGTGTTCCATGATCTGCTTTAACACTGTGTTTCCACTGCTCCTGAAAATGGAGAAGAGAACAAACAACACTGGCAGATGTTAGTCATGTCACTTAACACAGGGCTGGAAGGCACTGGGATATTAATGTAATGAGCACAGTATAAAGACCTGAATAGAGTAGACCTGACTTCTAATTAAGCCTGCTGAGATGCCAATATGGATTTCAGTTGTACTTTCACTATGAGAAACACAAGGATGGTTTGACAAAGCAGCCATGCACTGCTGCTGTTCACTTTAACCAGTGTGCTTGTGGGTGTTTATTTTCCATGCTGGCCAGCAGTTCTAGTGCCACTTTCTTTAGAGCTGGCAGTTGTAATTAAAGAAAAAGCACAAGTTTACCTTCTCATCTAAGAAAAACCTGAAATGGTGTTTTCATCCTGATTTTTCACTGCTAATTTCAAAATGGCATAGCACCCCATTCCAAGCAAACATCCTTGTGCATTTTGAGATTCAGTCGTCTTTTTAGGTCTATCATGAGTGTTTGTTGCTGCTTGACACCTTGTGGTTTAATGTGGGGAGCTGTCTGGATTCCTTTGGCAGAGAATTGAGGAAGTTGTTCTTCCTGAATGTTGGGATGCTGCTGGAGGCCCATACCTTACATCCAACTGGCTGGGTGGATGTCTTTCAGGAGACTGGGCTGCCCTTTTGGGTAGCACTCATCATCATAAGGGATGAACACATCTATCTTCATCTGTCCACTGCTGGTGAGCACACTGGGAGCCACAGCTGCTTCTGTGGGCCCAGCCAGGCCCTGGGCTGCAAGCAGCTTCTGCTCTGTAATGTAACATGGCCAAGGGTGGTCTGAATCTGCAGGCAAGTTTCTGTGACTGCATTTTATCCAGTCTAAGATGGACTGAATTGCTGTGGAAATTAAAAATATGGACTTAGTTCTCCATATAGGACTCTTCTGCTGGTGTTGCAAGTCCATGTGTAATTGCTGTAATACAGGTGACAAGGCAGAGCCTTCTTCTCTCAGATACAGCTGATAATACAGAAACCAAGGTGAAAGCACAGACTTGTTTCTGCTTTCATACATGTGGATGTGCATATCTGTGTGGTGCCTTTTGGACTTTATGTGATGGGGAATTTGGAGATGTTTTGTGAGAAGCAGGAGCATTGATAATTGCATTCTGGTTAATCATCATAGAAGGCTCATGTTTGCTCCTGGCTAATGCTTTGCAGCTTCTGCTGGAGTTAATAATTCATTGCTGGACTGTGTCAAAGCATGCTCTTAAGTCAGGTTCCTCCATGGATTGCTGACATCAGTAGGAGTCAGAAGAGATGAAAGGTGGGCTTAGTGTTTGACAGCCATTAACTTGGTGTGGGCCTCTAGGCAGTGTTAGGTTAACTTCCTCATCCTGTGCTTCCCTGTGTTTGGGAATGTGAGGGACCTGGGAATTCAGCTTCCTGTGAAGCTGTGTTAGAATTGCAGTAGCCAGACAGAAAAATGCAGAGATGAAGGCGTGAATATCAGTGTGGGTCGAGAGGATTTGCTTGCCACGATGCTGAGGCGACAGGTTTATAAAAGAGCTATTTCACTACGAGGTTGAGTTGCTTTCCAGTGCACAGTGCCAAACCTCCCAGGGAGAGTGTGCTTTTACCACCGAGGGTTGAATTTGGTCATGACAGTGCTTAGAGTCATCTGCAAGAGGGATTGACATGCAGGGTTTGTACATAAAAAAGGGGTTAGCAATCTGAATTAAAAATTAACATGTTCTCCTCATAATTACAGACTTAGAGCAGGCTAATGCTGTACAAAAGAGGGCTTTCCAGACAGAGTTTAATGGTTTCAAAGCAGAGCCATCACTTCTCTCCCCCCTCCTTTTAAATTAGCATTGGCATGTTTAAAACACTCCTCAAATTCTGCTGCAAAATAGCTGTTTGGCTTTCAGTTGTGGTTTTTGGTGGTGTGGGTTTTTTTTAAAGGTGATTATTCTTTTCAATGCTAAAGATGGAAAGTGGTTTGCATATTCATGGCACATTATAATTTTGAAAATAATCTCCTAGTGGATATTTAACAATGGCTTTGGGTAAATGGACACTTGTTGCGCTTTGTTTAAATGATTACATCTCAATTATCGCTTGATGGTGAGAGCATGGGTAATACCCTCGGTTCTTTGTCAAACAGGCTCTAATTAAAACTAGTTCCTGCACTTGCCTCTTGGATAAATATGGACGTGAGGCAGTTCAGTGACACCCTGTCACATTTCCGAATTGAGTGCAAGTTCCCCATTCATCCCGACAAGTGATATCACTAATTGGGGTGTGGATGGCAGTAACAGCACTGCCAGTGTTGGTGCTAATCCTCTCTGCTTGGCTGGGCTCCCTCTGCCTCTCCCCTTCTTGGGACCAGCACTCTTCTAATTTTACAGGATTTGTGTTTCACTTCCCCCTCTATCTTCCTGGTCACACAACACACTGCTCCTCAATCAGTTCTCTCAGGGGTGTTTCCCTCTCTCTGCCTTTGCATCCTGCCTCCTGTTTGGTACAAATTTAGTTCTAAAGCTGTGTTGAGACTCAGGTGTCCTTTGAGCTCTGTAACAAGCCAGCAACTCCCAGTGTGAGTGCATTGGTGATTTTTCCCCTGAAGGAGGATGGCACTCTGTGATGATGCTACTGAGTGTTACTGGAGCTGGTCACTTCCCAGTTCTAGTTTTTTTTTGACTCTGGGTGGCTCATTTGTCTTAGTCCAAGTAAGTTAGCCCATTGCAACAAAGCCCAGATTCTCTGCTAGACAGGCCAGTAGCATCATAATACACTCAGCCTGGCTTTTTGCTCTGCTCACGTGTGATTGCAACTGTATTGATGTTGCAGTGTTAGGCTGGGTTTTCTTCCTCTTCCCTTCACCACAGCCTGCTTGGATTGGAACTGTCGGGCTGTTCTTTCTGCATCCCTGTGAGGGGGTAGGATGAGTGTGCAGAGCTGAAGGCAGAGGAAGAGACCTCGCCTGTCATTAATGCTGGATAATCACCCTGCTGGCCTTGCAGAGAGGACCAGCTAATGCTTTAAGGCTTTCTCCAGAGCCACTATGACAGTGCACTATTTGCTGCTGCTGTTACTGTGCTGGATTAAGCAGAGAAGAAATTTTGGGAAGGAGCTACCGATCACTATTACAACTCACTGCCAGCAATGTCTCTCAATTTTGCTGGCTAATGCTCACTGGCAATGGCAGACATTGAAACTGTAGAGCTTCAAAATGCAGTTAATGCAGGAGCAGATCCAGGGATGCTGGTCCTGTTCACCTTATCCCTGTCTGGTGCAAAACTGAAAGAAAAGATTATATCATTGCTTGCAGGCTACCATATCTTATGGTTTGTTGGTATTCTCTTTTTCTTTTAAGCTAAGAGTGATTGTATCTTTTGATTTTTATAGTTGTGATGAAAGAATCTCCTTCACACCAGAGATGAAGCTTTAGCTGGCAAGGCAGGAGGTGTTTTTGGGCACCCAGGGACAGAGTGAGGGAATGATCTTGACCCAGAGAAGGATATTCTTACTCCAACAGCTTCTGCATTCTCTTTGTGTTGTAATTCTGTTAGAGATATGATGCTTTCTACTCAGAAGGAAGACTTTTGTGGATTTCCTTAGCTGGGGCCCAGCAGCCCTGAACAGTAGTTTTTCCTTCTCCTCCCACAGTCACCTCAGAGTGCAGAAGTGATTGATGCATGAGCTGACTGAACGCTCCACTAAATTGATTGCCAGTGAAACAGATAGCAGTTCCGACATCTTAGCTGGGTTAGCACTCACAGTTGTTTACACTAACAGCCATTTGGGGTGGGTAGTTTCTGTTCATACCCCTCAAAGCTGTTGATTTAAGAAATCAATGGGTAATGGCAGACAGTGCTGTGCTGAGCTAGACCAGGATGGCTTTCCCTGGCAATGCAATATGTAAAACAAAGTCCAGATATATAATTGTGCTGATTGTAATCTGTAGATCTGCAGTTGCAAGGAGCTTCTGCAGTAGCATTACACAGCCAGAAAATAACAGAGAATGCCTCTTGATAAAAGCAGCATCTTTAAAGTTGTGGCTAGCAGCTCCAGATGTATGACTGTGCCCCTGAAATCCCTGGGAGGCTGCTGTCTGTCCTAAAGAGTTGGCTGTCTCTCTAGGTACCTTTACCTGTTTCAGAGTTTGGCTAGGAAGCAAAAGCTCTGTGTATCCTTGGTGCTTCTATCTCTGCACCACTAGTAGGTTATGCAGACTAGAGGTAAGTAGGGGGAAGCCATCAAAACCAGTGCTGTGTGTGTGAGGTGAGTGGCAAGTTACTAAGGCAAGCCCAGCAGCAGGGATGGTGCCAGACATGGATGCTCAGAAATGCAGGAGGAATGCCAGAGTTAAATTATCCCTGCAAACATATTAACCTTCCCTTCCCAAAAGGGACTTTGCCTGCACTATGGGTTGTAGCTGGTTGTGATAAATAATTTTCCCTGCAATGCAACTGACTGCAGTTTTCCTCTGAGAGTGTTGGATTTAGACCTGTCTTCTCCGCTCATGAAAGTCTGGTAGGAGAATTCAGATAGTCAGTGTTCACTTGGTCTCAAGCAGGGAGGGATTTCTCTTTGCAGTCACTTCAGGAAAATTACCTTTAAGATAAAGTTTGCTAATTTCAAAGCCAGAACACACTGTAAGAGATCACTCTGCCACCTGTGAAACTCTGAATTGTGCAAGGTGCAGTGGTGCCTTTGGGGTAGGTGAGCCTGAGCCACAGAGCACCTTCTGCAGACATAACTCTGTAAATGGGAATTGCTCCCAAACTGGACCACAATGTTAATTCAGAGACTCTTGTTTTTTCCATATAGAATGTTCTGCACCATATTTTCTGATATTTCATGTCCAACATACACATTGCAGTGTTGTTTTAATTTAAACAGAAGTGGAAATAATGAGTTGGTGGTGATACTGCAGATATATCAGTGTTCATGCACAGTAAAACACTCTCCTGATAGCTTTTTGTTCTTCATTAAATGTAGGCATCTCAGGTCTGGATTTTTTTTGCCTCTGTGTGTTTGCAAATCCAAGATGTGAATTTGTGAGCAGAATTGCTGAACTGCGAAATGAAGTAATGTGGCAGCAGGAGTGTTGTACTGGAATTTAAAAAGAATGAACTTTGAATTTGGGAGTGTCACCAGCAGTTTGCAGACTGGAGCTGTGTTGGCACCGTGGGTTAAATGTGCGCTTGGGACCTGTGACAGTAACTTCCCGATAGTGTTGCACATACATTCTGTGAAATGCTTCTGCATGGTTGTACGCTTGGCATATTAGCAAGTGCATTCTTTATTCCTTTGGTGCTTTGATTTTTTTCTTGAAGATGGGGGTGGTCTGTTTCTCGATTTTTCTGTGGCTTTCTGCACTGTAATGATGGCACCATCACCTGACTGCTGGAATACACTGGCCTGACTTTAATCATCGGGTGACTGGCTCTTAGCATGGTTTCATCTCTGCTGTTTTACATCTCCTCTTGTAATTGCATGATTGCTTGCAGCATTGTTTTTCTATTGGTGACACTGAAAGGCACACGCGAGTATTTATGTAACCTTATACTTTTCCATTTGATGTTTAAAGTGTAGGTGAAGAAGTGGTACTTTGCAAATAAAATTCTCTTCATTTGATTGTAAGCAGCATATTTTCACCCCTTACATGCAATCATTTTATTTTCACGCCTCATGTGCAATCATTTGTAAGACAAGGTTATATATACACACGCTTAAGTATCATATGGAGGAAGAAGTAGGTTGAGCCTGTATGAATAAAAAGGCTGCATTTCTGTAGAGCTGCCAGTTTCATTGATGTATATATGCTTACAATTAAATAACCTGTGTAAAGCTACAAAAAAGAGTGATGTTTAACATAAATACTACCTCAGTCTTTTAACTACTAAATAACCAAACACAGCAAAACAATGGAGAATCAAGGCTCCCCTCTAAAGAGCATTGACACCAATTAATATGCAGTAAAATTATCTGCCTGTACAAGTTGTACCAACAGCTCTGTAGGTCTAAAATGGCAGAAGCTTTCAGTTGCTGTATAAAAATCAAACTACCATTTATTTCAGCCTCATGGTATGTGCAAATTCATGCAGCTCAGTTAAGGGAATAGCTTCACAACTGGTGTTACAATCTGTGGCTGGAGTGCTGCATCACAATGCAGCAAATGCATTTTCCACATTAACCAAACATGACAGCTGAAACGATTATTAACCATGCAATATGTCGGAAGTCATCAAAAATTCACATCAGAGTAATTGCAGTGGCTCAGGGAAAAAAATAGTAGCATCTCTCTCCTCTTGCCTGCCTGCTGCCTCACCCCCTCCTAATTCCTACATGGTACAGTCCGTTAACAATAAAATATCCTTCTGTAACCTATAAACTGTTACTCCCATCAGTTACTGGTTTCAGACTGATGCTTTCCCTAGAATTTGAATAAAGCACCACTGGAAAAAAATACATAGATGCTTTACAGGCAGTGGTGTTCAGCCGTGGAAAGCAGCTGCTTTCTTTATTGTCTTGCTGGACTCTTGACTGTCTCAGCCATTTCAGGACTTGCAGGTTTGATATTATATATATTATATATTTCTTTTTTTTAAGATGAGAAAACTTGAACATTAATAGAGGTAGATACAGCTGTGTAAGCCTAAATACCAGCTGAAGTGTGGCAGTTACAGCCAGCATTAACAGGTTTGTAACTCCTCAGTACTGAGATCTACAGGTAGGAATGTCTATCTTTTAAAATATATAAAATGAGGGTAAAAAGCTTGCTTTGATAAGAAAGCATTTTCCTTCAGGTCTTTTATTGCAGTCTTTCTTTGTACTGTAGCTGCAGGTTGTTTTAATTTGTAGGTGAGTAGTTAAAGAGAACAGGTAGGTAGTTTTGGATAAAAGGTTCTTTGCTCACAGAAAAGAAACGGGAAGGTCTGTGCCTTTACCTTCCAATGTTCTTTGCTAGAGCAGCTGTTGGGTGGGGCAGTCCAGCGTCTGCTTTGGGTTTCATTTGTGTTGCCTTTTTAAAGACTCTCTTGACATTGCTGACTTTGCTTTTCATTTAAGCAGAAATACAGTAGCATAACTTTCTGAATGCCTTTATTCCTGTTTTCTCTTCCCTAGGCTATGAAAAGTCTATGGAAGTATTTGAAACAAAAAATAAAGATGCTGCTTGATTCTGATTTTTTTTTTTCTCTGCTTTTCATTCTGGTGCAGTGATGTTGGTCCACTCTGTTTCCCTGATCTTACATATGCACTTATGATTTATTTAGAGGACACATTAAACTTTCTTTAATTTTATTTTGAAGTGAGGATTTCAAATGTAGGACAAAAATAAGAGAGAAAATATTTCTTCTCTTTCAAAGCAAGTGAAGATACCTGGAGATTTGCTTTTGTTTGTTAATTTCTTAAATGAGGTGGTGAAGCATATTTGCTTAGTCAACTGGAGTTGCAGCCTAGATCCCACCTCTCTTTCAAGTGAATAGGATACATTATGAAAAGGGTTAATCCAGTAAAGTCATAGTAAAGGGAAGCAGTCAAAGAATTAACATTTATATAAATGTGGCCGTGACTAGCTGGGTGGGTGGCAGCTCCTTTAATACTCTCAGATCTGTGGACTTAAAGGCTGCGTGAAACTGGGAGCTCTGCCTGGCTTTGGTATGGGGACAAAAGTATAGGGTGGGTTGATTTTTCTCCTTTCCTTTCAATTCTATTTTTGTATATGAAAGGAAGCAGTTTAATAAAACATACTGTTCTGGGACTGGACACTGCACCTGGGCTCTTGCAGTAGAGTGACTTGCCTCCTTTGGGGCTCCCTCCCCAGATATTAAGGTGCCTGTGTGCCATGTTCTGCACTCTTCCTTTTGTCAGCTGAGAAATGCTCAGAGGAAAGATGTGGAACAGTGGCATAGCATGGCCAGAAAGTTGCCTCTCTTCAACCCNNNAAAATTTCCCCTTTTCCACCCGCTTTCCTGGGGGAAGGGGGGGGGGGGGGGTCTTTCCACAAAAGCAGCTCAGGAAAAAATCAAGTAAAGGACAATGAAATGTGTGATTTGCCAGTGAAAAAACATGGAGGAAACCATCCCATGCCCACTGGCCCCATATAGGAGACAGCTTAGTTATCCTTGCAGTTAGTACAGTGTGGCAAATTATTTTCCTTTGTTTGAAGTGGGTGGGAGACAGACTTCAACTAAGCTCCATAAATTAATGTATGAAAAAATGAGTGAGCCACTGTAAAGAATAATTAGCTGTAGGTCTCTTGTAGCAGGGTTTCCGTGATATCTGTTGGCAGCATCTGGACTTGACGTTTAATTTACATTAAAGTCCAAAAGCTTGTGTGCCTTGTTAATGCACGGCGCAAATAAAGGCATGCACTGCTAGACAGTTCCTTAGCCAGGGTGGAGTACAGCCAGAGGAGAAAAATGGAAACCTATTGTCTGTGGTGTATCCTCAGCACACCGGCCCTGTGCCCCAAGTCTGGAAAGTTTAAACCTTAGGTTTATTACACAGTAGGAGAAATAAGCTGAAAAAGGATAAAGCGTTTATTGTAACATTTATTGCAGCAGAGAATTTGGATGTATGTTTTTCTCTCTGAGCCCTTTAATGTGTAACATTTTAAAATATAAGTTGTATAATTATAACAGGCGTATTCCAGACTTCTGTTTCTTAGTTTAATGATCTGCAATTAATAATTCATATGTAATTTAAATAATTAACTTTGTGAAATGTATCAGTAATGTAGTAAAGAAAAAGCATTTCTAAAGACCATAGAATGTTTAAATTGATGATTTAAAGATATAGTGATATGTATGAGCTCCAAATAGCTTGCTTTTACTGTCAGTAAAATATTTATATTCTGGGGAATAAGGTGTCATGTTGAAAATAGATGTTAGGTGAACAAAGTAGCTATGATTTATTTACAAATACTGAGGAAGAATAGGGTAGCAAACTTGGGATTATTTTTTTAACTCAGATGGATGCTTTTGCCAAATCATCTCATGTTATTTAAGAGGGCTGAACTTCAAATTTGTACATTTTCTTGACATTCCAGTGTGTATTAAAAAAAAAAAAGCCTATGTTCCTCACATGACAGTAAATGTAATCTTGTCTCTTTGTCATGTTAGCCACTACCAGCAAAATAAAGTAAATTTAACTTGGGAAAGGTTTTCTTCCCCTGTATGGGTTTTTCTGAGAGACTTCAAATTGCAGTAGAAACGTTACTGGAACCCCCTTTGTGGAGGTGCAGCCCTGGGGAAAGCCACCTATGCTGGTTTAGGATTTGCATCCCGGTGTAACTTGGTTGTTGCATTTCCAGTGCTGACAGGATTTTGATGTCTGAACCAGGCGTTGTCCCTCCGAGGCAATGAGCGTTCGCTGCCTGCATCGCTTTCTGTCTGAGATGCAGATGGAGGCTGGAAGATGCTGCTTGGCTTTTCTTTTCGTGAAGCAGAAAGATAACTCGGGCTCCTAAGGAACGTTCAGGAAGGCAGTACAGAGGCTTTCAGCTCTGGGATGGGGGCACAGCAGCCAAAATCTTTGCGCTTGAGTCAACCTGAGAACAGGGACAGTGTCAGACTCAGTGCTGCCAGGCTCACCACTTGAATCCAGAGGAGGTAAAGAGAACCAATTTTTTTCATTACTGTTTTTTTTACCTACAGTTTCAGACTAACTTGAAGGCATTTAACTGTTTCTACTCATCCGGAATTGTGAAGGAAGAGCTGTGGGCATATCAATTGTGTTTTGGTTTTCAAAAAATCCTGAGAGCATCCGTGTTTCTTGCAAACAGCAAGGTTGCATGTTCCCAGTCAGACAAGCAGAAGGATAAAGCACTTAACGAGGGGTGGGGGAGACTGAAGGACTGCAATAAAATTTTTAGAAGTGAATTAGAGGAGGCTGGATGTTAATGAATAGCAGGTTTGTTTAATAATTTGCCCCTCTTGCTGGTGATCCATCAGAAATGTCATTTTGGGATAAGGAATACTTTATTGTTTCATTGGAGTGGATGTTTGGCTTTTGGATGTGATCCTGAGAAATGAATTTTCTGCTGCCAGGTTAAGTGGGTTTTTGTGGTTGCCTATATGTTAATGCTAATGTATAATTAGTCCAGCAGCAGACACTGCAAGCTTGTCTGTGTGCCTCCTTAATGCCTTTCGCTTCTCTTTTCAAACTACTCCCTTACTAGCCAGGGGTTTCTGTGGGGTTCAGAGAGACACCTCCTGTAACAGGGCTGGACACTCCTCTTTCCTCAGTTGTATCAATTTTTCTCGTGGTGCCCTTGGACTTCCAGTGGCTGGTTTCTCAGCTTGCACCTTCTCGGGAGACTCCTCGCCGGCTCTCGGCACAGGCAGTTGAGGTGTGGTCTGCAGTGGCAACTGCGCTTCGACCCTGCCCCTGCCATGCAGGGACACAGCACGGGCAGGAATTCAACCTACAGGTTTCATTTGTCATCGTGTTATTCGAGCGTGGTTTCCTCTCAGAGCAGGCAGAATGCACAGCTACTTCTCGAGGAAATGTGGAGTAACCACGATGCTAAAATGGCAGCGAAAGAAATAAGAAAATGGCGTCATCAGTGAAATTGGTTTCGATGGCTTGATTTGAGGGCGTCCTGCCTGATGTGAGCATGTTTCCAGCAAGAGGTATTACATTACAGCCTTAGTTATGACTGTACAATGAAGGTATTAAATCATTTAAATTGGTAGGTTTTTTCCGCAGTATTCCCTTAAAAAACATGATACCGGAGAGGCGAGTATAGCGGCTTGTTCTGGTGGATAAACAGAAATTATCTTTGTTTGCATGCTATAAATATTTTTACTATGATGTTGCATTGTGCATCTAAAGCCCACTGGAATTATGTCATAATTTAATTTACTTAAAATTAATTCAAAAGAGGGGCAAAACCTTGAGTTTTGATTGTGGATCTCTTGATGTGTTTGTGATTTTTGTAGGCTTGTATTTTTTAATCACAATCATAATGCAAGGACTTGTATAGCACAGGGGAGAGTCTGTAGCCCCTCATCATAGCGCTGAGCAAAGCCCCACACTAAGGTCATCCCTCTGCATTCAAAAATATCAAGAAAAACTGGTAGCTATGTATTTGGAAACTTGTAAATGAGCTCAGATTTCAGACTGTGTGGTCTCTTCGCTCTGCGCTGATGGCGAAACGCCGGTACCACAGGAGATGGGCTTCCCGTGAGTCCTGCTGGCCTGATCTGTGTGGAAAGATTCCTTCACTCAAGAACTAGGAGCTCCAAGTGAGGTAGCGTTGTGTTTAATTGGTTTTGTGACATTTTGGTTTCTTTGTCTTGATTAAGACAAACAGAAACACCATCTGAGGTGTTTTCAGGTGTAATGTATCAGTTAGCCAACTGAACAAGCTCCTTCTTGAGTAATGTCTCCTGTTGCCACAGTTGGCTGGCAAGAGTCTATCTACCTTCTTTCTAGTTTTCAATTTTTATCTTTATTCAATTAATAAAACACAGAGGTGTTTGTATTCCTAATAAAAGTATTCAGAAATGTAAAGATGGTAGTATCTTTCTAGTTCTAGATTTTTTTTCATTGTTACTACTCCTGTTCTTTGCATGCTCTCTCAGCAGGTTAGGGCTATTTTAAGACTTTCTATTTTTTAATTGCACAGATCTCCTTGGTGCTTTGTACCTTGATAGAACCTGGGATTCTTGCTGAACCACTCCCAATTATATCATAGGGAGAAGGAAAATGAGTATATGCCTGGGGAGAAAGACAGGATCACTAGAGAAAGTAGCACTGTTGTTTACACTACTTTTGTATTAACAAGTGCTGTCAAAAATGATCTGTGCAGTGGAGGCTGGTAATTGTATGTGGAAGAGAACCTCATTGTAATCAACTTTGCTACAAATTTTTGGATTAAAAAATGTATTATCTAAGTCTTATGCTGTTAAAGTCTTTGTGACTTTGGAAAAAACCTACTAAACAGCATTCCCATGTGCTGTGCAGCCCAACATGACACGGCAACAATTTTTAGAGTCTAAGAATGAGAAACTGACTTGTGTAATTGAAGTTATTTTGATTTCATTGTGATGGAGGGGTAAGACAGAACAAATAGTATGGACAATTACTAATATTTTAATAATTAGGTACTCTATGCAAGCAGTATATAAATTATATACATTGCTATGGTTGATATAGTGTGGTGTTTTTTAAGTGTCCTCCTTCATTCATTTTAATTGCACTGAGATTTGTTAAATCTTGGAAGTGTCTTTGACATATTTTGTAAAATCTAAAATACACAGGAACATTGCAATGAATTTTCATGTTATGTTAGAAGTTAATTCACATGTAAGTACAGTTTTAAATTAAATACTGAAATCTCATAGTGCATGAACTCACTGAGCATCCTGTGTTGAATTAGAAGAAACTAAAATTAAGCAGAGTCATGTTTCTTGCCAGCAGTGATGATCTCCATTTATACAGGGAACACGCAGTGCCACATAGCAGAGAGTTCGATTTTGGCGCTGCTGAGTGCCTGGCACGATATTCCTGCAGGAAATCTGAGCGGTGGTACTTTTCTAGACATTTCCAGTATGATAAAGCTGTGCTCTCTGTATGTTTCATGGTAAATTTTGCTTCTGTTCACTGCAGATACCTGTGCTCTCCTTGCTGGTCACATACGGCAGGTGTGTTTTGGGGGACTGCGTTGGGTGTGGGATGTGGTGGTGCCTCTCAGTGCTGAGGATGGTTTGATGTTAACTGATGGTTTGATTGATATAAGCCTTCCATAATTAATGGATGGTGTCCTGGCTGAAGTGAGTGCTAAGAGGTGTTTGTATTTCTTCCCTTCAAGCCTGTATGTCTGAGGAACACATTTCCAGTCTTCACTTGCCAGATTCAAACAGGCCCAGCAAGAGTCAAAGAGCGTGCACCATCTGCCCCTGCTTATGTTAGAGCTGATCCGTGATTTTCCCAAGGAATGCTTCTTTCAGCAGTTTGAGTTTCTCCTGTCACGGCTAGAAGGAATAATGATATTTATCCAACACAGCAAAATCCAATGTTCCTGGATACAGTCTTAAGATTACTGTGAAAACTGCGTGAGTTTCACAGATCAAATAGTCTAAACCAGTAAAACAATACAGAAAAGAGTACTAGATCTTTGCTTTGCAGGCACTAACCTGCAGGAGAGAGCTCTTTGTAAATATTTGCTAAAGGCTCACTCTGTAACGCAGATTAAAGACTGTGTTCAGACCTGGGCACTGCATGAGCACGTGCCAGTGGCGAGGTGGGGGAGACCCATCCCTGCCCCAGTGCTGGGAAAGGGTGCTGCTGTGCATCTCCCACAGTGCACGCAGCCCCAGGGAGGGCCTATGGGAAAGTGGATGTGCCCCTCTTGTCCTGCACTGCACGTGGGCTCCAGCCTGGCGTGCATCAACTCCTGCTGGGGTGAGGTCCAGGTTGCTGCTTCTCCATCATGAAAGGAAGACAGTTTTGCAGCTCTGCAAAATTTGATTTTGCTGGAGCAGGAAGCCACTTTAAAAACCCTGAAGTAATCTTTAAGATTGCTACTAATCACGCAAGGAAGCAGAGATGAAGCTAGGCTTTGTATATTTTAATGACTTACTGCCACTCAAATGCTATTTGTTTGCAGGGTGGGGAAGAACTCTCCTAGCTTGGCTCTCAAACCAGCTGAGCATGAGTATTGGCTACAAGTGTGTAGCAGTGCACAAGAGGATGTGACCCCTAAGAAAGCAGGTAGCAGTACAGCAGATCTTCCCTAAGTTCAGTGTTTGGCTCTATTAGCACAGTTTTGTGTTCCAGCTATTGCTACGTGCTTTTCCCTTTTCAGCTTCAACACGGCTGTTGCTTTGAAAGTCTCTGATGCGACAGCTGACTCTTAGGTCTTATCAAACTCTAAAGCCTTCTGCTTTTTCCCTACTTCTGTTCAGTCAACAGGGAATTAAAAATGTTGCAGGATTTCCCACTCTAAACATGATGGTAAGGAATTGAGAAATGTATGTTGTAGCTTGACAAGTGCAGCTGTCTTAGGGTATTGCTAAGTCCTTAAATTGAACAATGTATACAGCTATGGGATGAGACTTGTCAGACTGTCCTTTCCAGTGGACCTTTTTTTGTCTGTGTACACTGATGCGTTCCTTGCTTCTCATGCAGCTTTGAAGTGATACTGACTGATGAATCACCCTTCCTTGGGTTGTCTTTCTCTCTGCCCTCAGTCTGTTTTGGCCCTGTAGCAGTTTTGCCATCTGAAGCTCTCCAAGGAGGAAGCCAATTTCACAAATGCTCTTGGCTCGTTGTGCTTGGTAGCTGATCTTTGGGCATCTGCCTTGCTGCTTTGAAGGGCACAATATTGCACAGGCCAAGGTATGTAGTGAAGCTGCTTATCTGCATGGCTTTAGCCCAAAAAACCTGATGCTTTCTGAAAAACAAATCATGGGAGAGCTATGGAAGCTTCCAAGACGTGGTGGTGTCACACATACAAAGGAAGAGTGAATAGGCTGAAGTACTGCCCGTGCTGCACTGCTGCATCCCCATCCTCAGGAATACAATAGTTGGCCATGGCTCTTCACCCTTTGGCCTGTCTATTTAAAGCCAGCCAGCAAGCACTGATGCTTCTGTCAGTACAAACAATCATTTAGCTTTAAAAAGTGACAGGTAATTTTGCTTCATTTTCTGTTTCCAGAGAGAACACAGCCAGGAGAGTTGTGCTGTATCACCTCAGTAGTGGGCTCAGATGTGTCCATGTTTTCAATAGGATTCTATTTAGCAAATTGTTTCTTGAAATTGCTAGTAGAAATTATAAATACAGATGCTTCACCTGGAGTTGCCAAAGAGTGATTTTTGTTAATTCTCCCTGCTGAATTCACTGGATCTACTGGAAATCCAGCGCTTGGAAATATTTTAATCAAAGAGCAATTGACTTGAAATGGTCCCAGATTGTTCATTTCATTTTCTTCTTTCTTTCTGTGCCAGTGAAAAAGTACCCATTGCTGTCAGCATCCAAGGCCTCAATATACTATTTGGCAACATTCGCCTTCTCTTGACAGCTTGAATACTAAGATCAAGTATTAAAAGTATGGCCTGGCTGATGAAAGTAATTAAGAGACTTCTCTCAGCCAGGAGAGTTTGCTAACCTCATTTACTGCAGTAAATGGAAGAGACTTTCAGTCTCCTGTCAAAAAGAGACCATCGGTGCATGCACGTGTGCCCTTTTGTACTGGTAATGAACTACTGGAACAGTCTCTTGCTGGAATTCAGGTTGGAGCAAGGCAGGTGCTGATTGCTGTCAAACCAGCCTGTGTCAGTCAGTGGCTGTCGGAGATGAGAGGTAATAGTGGAGCAAGCACAGGCTGCCAGGAGTCCTGTCCTGCCCTTCCACTGTGGGGCCAATTCTACAAACCATCACCCAGTGAGACAGAGTGAGGCTGTATTTCAGCAAAAAAGGGGGGGGACTGTGAGATCAGGCTGAAATTCAAGGTGTAGGAGATCCAAGAGGATCTGGAATGTGCTCAGGAAAGATGCTGAGAGTCAGTAGACCTGTAAGTGTAAGTGGGACTAACTGAGAAGCGGGAACCTGAAGGTGTGAGAGTGGGTGTATTTCTATGCCTGTGTCCCTGTTTTGCAAACACCATCGCATCGGATATTGTACAAATGGTGTGTGGGAAACATTCAGCAGTGAGTGGTGCAGAGAACTGGTGGTGGAGAAGAGTTATGCTGCTTCCCTTCCAAACTAGATGCAGGAAGGATGTGTGGGAGTCAGACAGTAACAGAGAGGAAAATCAAAAGCCACTCACTAAAGCAGGGCAGAGTGATGTGACATTAGGCTCTGTGAGCTTTCTGCATAAACCTGCCTCAGGGAAGTAAGATTTTTATTTTCAAGCAAAATCCAGGCCACACTGGGATCCCTGCGCTGGCAGAACTTGTGCACGGAGAGCTGCAAGGTGAGGTTTTCACCTCTGAGATTGTAGCAATGCTCCTGTTGGCTGTTCCTATCTGCCATCTGCCTCTTCGAAATAGCCTTTTGTCTCCTAACAATAATCTCTGTTCTCCTCCTGCTTTTCTCTTTGGATGCTGCATGTGAAGCAATGGTCTCGTTAGTGGTTGTACAATCAGCAGCATCTCCCCCGAGAGGGCGGCTCCCGCTTTGTGGGTCGTGCACTCCCGGTGCGTGCTGAACGCTGCGCCTCCGTATCCTTGTTCCAGTCTGCCAGCGTTCGTGGCAAAGTCAAACCCTGCCCCTGGGACTGCGGAAAGCTTTTAGGGCAGATGTAACTGGCGAGCACAACCAGCGCTGTTCACAGCCCAGCCTTCCTGAGAGATATGTGAAATCTTAAAGTTGTGACCTGGGATTTCTGAGGACAAAAATTCTCCAATGTAAAGTGCCATCTTTCTGCCTCTCCTTGTTCCGGGGCTCTGCTTTTTCATGCAGCAGAGGTGCATTTGTGTGCATTTATGCGTGCCCGTGAAATCGTGTCTGGTGATCAAAGTGTAGTGCACCACTAGGTGGCAATGCGATAAATCCCGGGAATCCAGCAGCCAGCCGGACACACCTCACTTTCTTAACGAGTGAAATTCTGGCCACCAAAGCTTGGAGTGACACCCCCAGGAGCTCTTATTTGACCTAAGTAGAAACAGCTCGCACAAGCACTGAGAGGAGCTCCAGCATCAGTTACTGAAACTCCCTCTTCTGAGGTTTAACAATTAGCCTGTTATTAACTGAAGCAGAAATTGTCATATTAGAGTCAGAATGTTTAGCACAAGACATAGGGCAACGTTTTTAAAATGGGTTTCTCCTTAGTGAGGCATTACAGATGTTATTTGGAATGTATGAGGATTTTATTTTGCTAAAGAAGTAGTTTTTAAGATTGAAAAAGACGATTATCATCCTCTAATTGGCATTCAGTGTAATGTGATCCCTCAAACGGACTTAGTAGAACTCCCTGGGAGCTGGGTGGTTTCATTAAGATGCTCAGCCTGGATTTACTGACATCAAGGGATGTTCAGGCACATCTTAAATTACTCCGTTGATTACTATCATTGCTGTGTACGTTTCTAGGCAGGTACCTGCTAGGGCACACATCCCTGAAAAGAAAGAGGGGAAGACCAAGGGCAGGAAAAGTAGGACTTGTATCTCTTGGGGTTTTCAGGAGTCCAATGCTCACAGGGCGAGCAGGGAGCCAGACATCCAGGACTTCTGCGAGCTCACACCCTCCATCACATCCACACAGCTGTAGGTCTGCATCTTGGAGACAGCAAGCTGATTTTGCCTTAAAATGCTTTCTGCAGCATCACATCTCTGCCATCAGGAAAGGATCTGTCTCTTCTGCTCAAGTATTGGTTTGTGCTTTGAAGGTCTAGAAGCATTGCTTGTTTTAATTCCAGATAATTTTTCTCCATTTTAGGTTGGAGGTGGGGAGAAAAAAAAAAAAAGCCCTACTCAGAAAACTCATTGCCCTCCCAAAGTCCTTCTACCCATGCAGGCAGGGACAAGCTCAGCAAGGCACGTCTCCATCCCTCTCCAGCAGAGCTGAGGCTGGGCCTTGGCCCAGTTCGGTGACTGCAGCAGCCCTTGTCTCAATGACAGCTGCTGTATGAGTTGGTCCCCAGACGTGTGCAAGGATCTGGATTTAGCTTCCTTTTTTTCAGGTTATTACTGTGATTTCTTTGTGGGCATTGTCTAAAAATAAAGCAGGACCTGTCGGCTGGTGAAATGAAGAATAGGCTGGGTAGCAGTGACCACTCCCTTCCGAGTGTAATTCAAGGGCTCTTTCTGGGGAGCTGCACTGCACGTCTCGTGGAGGATGGCAGCTTGTTCTCTCTCTGCTGTACAGAAAGGGGTCACCTTCTTATTTCTAGCCTGTCCCATGTACCTCAAATGCTTGTTCTACATGTTTCAGAAGGAGAGGGTGCGATGCCCTTTATTTCACAGGCTGGTGCTGGGGAGCAAGCAGCAGACAGCACACCTGTGTGACAGTGTCCTGCCAGATTGCTTCAGACTGGGGAGATTTCAATTGCTCCTCACCTCCCAGAGCTAAGTATCACTCTGTAATACTTGTGGTTGTATGTATTACTGCTGCAGGGCAGTTTCTAAGACCTACCATAAATATATTTTTCCAAAAGCCCCAATCTCCATGTGTCACCCATGGGAATTCTTTGCAGGAAGATGAGGAGACTAAAAGGCACAAAATCACCCTGATTCCTCATAAATTGAGTTGGACATTGCTGCCATTGTGTTTTCTCTTTAAAAAAGCATAAAGCATGGTCCACTGAGTTATCTCTCTCTGGGTTTGTTAGCAGCTTTTGGTTTTAGAGCTATGGAGTGAATGTACAGACTTTTAAGATATGAGCACTTAATGGAGTTGATAATTTAAAGCTGATTACTTCAGAGGGATACAAAAGCTTCTTTTTCTTCTTTATGAGCTGAATAATGATTAAGTTAAAGTCTGGGCATACAAATCAACATGGTTTAATTGGTGATGTAACAGTGAAAATTCAAAATAAAGATATGCATATTGAAATGTGATTAAGTGTATTCTGATTGTTGCCTGTGAGTGTTACTGCAGTTTACCCCACAGCTACTTGTTTAAAGTTAAAACTTTATTTTATATTTCCTAGTGTAGGTCATAAAAGTAACCTATGGGATAAGGGGCTAATAGCTCATCTAAATCAGTTTGTTCACACACACCTGTTGGGGCCCTGACTGTACTTCATGATTATGAAAGGTTTTAAGGGGAGTTTGTGGGAAAGAACAGGGAAGTACCTGGGTGATGGTTATGAAAGTTTTTAACCTTGAAAGGGAGCTGGAGAAAAAGAACAGGGTGAAAAGGGAGCTTGTGGGAAAGAATGGGAAGTAATTGAGTGAAGCAATCAAGATTTGGAGAAGTAACAAGTAACAACAGAATAAAGGACAGGATGTTGAGAATGCATGCCAACCAACCAGAAGAAAGAAGTGTTCATATAATCAGCAACTGTTAATACAAAGGCAAACCTTGTTGAATATGTGTATAAGTGTAGCTCACTTTGCTGAATAAAACAGATTAGACTTGCACCACATTGATGTGTATGTCTTTTCTCATCTGCCATGAAGACCCTAACCTGAAGAAGACCCAGACACACACCTGACCTTTTTGAGATTTATTCATATACTGAGAATTAAAAATACAGTTCTTCCTTTTTACCCACTCCAGCTGTATTCATGGAGAGAAGCTGGATAGAAAAAAGCGTTGTAAACTTTTTATGTATGCTTTCCAACTGTTTAGTTATTTCCATCCTTCCTCAACTGACTATTTTTAAGGCTCTTTTTCACAGTTGTATCGGTCCTCCAAGAGCTCCACTTCTGTCTGAAGCTGCCAAGCCAAAGCCTGTTTTATTTTTTTCAGCATACTCAAGTCCAACAATCTTATCTTGGCTTATCGCTCCTACCAGCTTTCACCACTAGCTCCTTCAATTGGAGAGCAAGAGGAAGCAGATGCTGGGACACAGAGATAAAAGAGAACAGAAGCAGGACATTTCACTGGGATTTAATGCATATTAAAAGAGGGGATTAATGCATTTTCATTTTCACATTGCTCTGGATGGGCATCTTACTGTACCTTTGGTGAAGTCAAGTGACCTTTAAACTTCTTGAGACTGGACCGCAGAGAGAGCTCTGAGCACTTCTCAGAGCTGAAAGAGCTGAGTACTACAATATGTGTCTGATGTTAGTGCAAGGCTGATTTTTATGGCTGAAGCTGTTTCTCCTTTTCTGCAGGGATTCCTGAAGAATGAAAAAGATAATGCATTGCTGTCTGCCATTGAAGAGTCCAGGAGGAGGGTAAGTTGGAAGAAAGTACCATCATTTTTTTGCCTGAAAACAAAAACAGGAGAGCTTTGCAGAGTCCAGTTTTCTTCCCTTGAAAGGGATCAGTACTTAGTCTGTAAGAAAAAGACAGAGTAGCCTTCCCCTCTTCATCTCCTGCATCTTTACCCCTGAACAAATAGTTGTTTTGAAGATCATCTGAGCAGCAATTTGTTTTCTGATAAGAAATTCATCTAATCCTGTTTCTGAGCCTATTTGTGCTTTTGGTATCTGTCGCGTTCTGGGACTGTGATTTTCACAATTGAGTTATGCAACATGGAAAAATGCTTCCTGTTGTTTGTCTTGAAACTCCTTCTGGGAAATGTCATTCCATGCTTCCTAGTGCTCATGTTATGATTGTTTCCCTCCATGTATGCTGAGGACATCAGGTTTAGAACGGAGCCTGTGTTTCTTTCAAATTATACGTAATAGTGCATAAGCATTATTAAATTATTTCAATTACATAAAATGAGGCTGTAACTATTGAAATATATTTAAAACCCTATTGAAATTATAATAGTGAAGGTACTGGTAAGACTTCTATCCTGTCACGAAAGTATAAAGTGAATTTTATAACGCAAAAAAGAAACACAAATCTTAAGCTCTAGTTGCATGCATGCACTGTAATTAAATGCTTGCCAAATGTCACTGTCTCTTATCAATTCATTTCTTCTGAGGAATGTTTTGCTCATTAATTGACAATATCCTAACAGTGAACTGCAATGAAATGAAAAAGCTTAGCCAGCCAAGACATTTAGTTATGTATGTTGCAGCACGGAGCTGTGTGAACAGGAAGGTACAAGACACAATATAGCTTTAGAATTAGTGGAGATTCTCTTATTTCCTGTCCTGATATACATGAGGCTGTTAGTCTCACTCTAACAATAACAGAAAAGGTAGTGAAGCATCTTCTCTAGCCTAATGCTATTGCCAAGAAAGGGAAAAGCTATTTCCTCCTCTATGTTCCCCTGTTGGATCTGAAGACAATATAGCACATCAGCCACTTTAAAGGTAAAGGTTGTTTTCTCTTGGGATATGATTTTCCTGTGTCATGCTCCTGATGAAACTTCATGATTCTTTAGCACTGGTTTATTTTCTCTTAATATTTTGATTTTTTATTTTATCCTATTTCCCATTTAAAAGAAAAACACATTGGTAAAGACCTGAAAATTATGGGCAATAAACACACACCTTTGTTAAGAATACAGTGAGTCAGACCTTTGTAGTCTCTAGGGAGGTAAAAAGCTAGTGGTTGTTGGAGAAGTTGAGTCTCAACCAACCACACAGGTGAGTGATGAACCTGGATATTGTGTGTGTGTTGCTAAGTTAAAGAAAGAAGCCTACTGATTTTAGGCCTGCTCAGATTCCTGTGCTGCCATGCCATGGGAGTGACACAGTTTCTCTCTTTTACCAGCTGGGGGTATATGAGAGTTGTCTTAATTCCACATACACCTATTTTCTGAATCCCCTTGTACCTGATTGGGAAGCCTGTTAAAATAATGTGCAGCACACCATTAGCTCTTGAGGGCTGACCTGGTTGATTTATGTAGTTGCTATTTTCTGTTTCATTTTTGGGCTTGTCTATTAATAGCAGAGTTAGGCTGATGGGTGTTTCTATATGTTCCTTAGCTCTTGTTCTTCTCCACCAACAGACCTTTGCCATGGCTGAGGAGTATCACCGAGAATCAATGCTGGTTGAATGGGAACAGGTGAAACAAAGGATTCTGCATTCTCTGCTTGCATCAGGGGAAGATGCTCTTGATTTCACCCAGGAAAATGAGGTAACACTGTATTTCTAAATGCTGTGCAGTCACACACAGCACTGTACACAGCTGGCATTCCAGCACTGCTGAGATCACCTCTGAAATATTCTGCAACTACAACCGTGTGAAAATGGGAAATAGAAAATTTCTATTTAATTCTAGAATGGCTCTGACTAGCAGAATGCATTGTCTAGCAGGGTATCAAACCTCTGTGATTGTTTCTATTTATTGGCTGATGGGTACAGGCAGTGGAGCTACTATTGCTGAAGCTGTGTTTTGAGCAACGTATGTGCTGGCTGGAAACTTAGTCACAGGACATAATAGGTCAATATACCCAGGGGACAGAAAACACACAGGGGACTTCAGAAACCTTTGTGCTGTGACACCTGGGAGTTTCTCAATAGCAGTTGTGCTTACACATAGGGCTTAAGAGTGTCTCTTCCCCTTATCACTGTGTGCTAGCCTGGATTTATGGCTTTTCTTAGGAGGCTGATGAAGTCTCTCAGTTTTCTTGGCAAAACCAAATGAATAACCACAAAAAAAATGCTCTCCTTTTTACTTTGCTGTTTTATGCAGAGCAGATTAGAATTTTATGCTGCTCAGACTTCTGGTGTTCAGGTTAATCCAGTAGTGACCAAATCCTTTGGGCAAGACTGACCCCATGTTTAACAAAAGAGATACTGTCATCTTAAAACATTCCTTATCTTCTGTTACAATTTAAGCCTTTACAATTTACTCTCTTTAAGAAAATGTTCCAGTTAAATGAGTAGAGCAAAGCAGAGTTACGTGCAGAGTGTTGGGAGCTCAGCTACTCTGAGCTGAAAGCATCAGACAGCAGCTGTTACCCCTGGAGCACAAAGTTACATCACAGCTGCTGCACAGTGCTCCATGAAAATGCTCACCTTGAGAGGAGAGGGGATACGGAGTGGGGGGGATGCAAGTTGTTGTACTTTCAGGCTGAAAAAGAGACACATTTTCTATAGCCACATTCTCCACCCATGAAAATGAATTCTTGTTCATTGGGATGACCTGCAAGTATACTAAAATAAAATAAAAAAAAAAAACCCTTGGTGCTAATGGGATATGACCTGTATAGGGATTTGGATATAATTAAAATTGTTAATGAAATGTCCTTTTCTGATTTCTGTTCTTCTAAATATAGGTTAATCCCAGTTAGCATATCTCTTTTTATAGAGGCTGTCTTCCCCAGAAAATATTTTACTGGTACTTTACTGAGACTTCTCAAAGGTTGTCCAGCTTTCCAATATTAGAAATGCTAAATAATGCAGACTGAATTAATTTAAAACTAGGAACAGCTATCCCATTATTTTAGGATGTGAATCTGAAGACCTGGCAGTTACACTGATAGCTTCTAACATCTTTGATTTGTGTGCTAGTTACTGGAATAGGGTTTTCCTTTCAGAGTGTGATGTTAACTGTTAGCAGAAGTAATTTAATAACCCACTTTGAGCAGGTAAAATCCCTGTTCTGGTGTTTCATTGTCAAATGGATGCTACCCCCAGTCCATGGCACTTGAGATGCTGAGCATCAAATTGGTGTGAGGGAGGGGGGGAGAAAACTCAGCTCCTAATGTTTCTCATGAATGAGTTTAAAGACTCAATGTACACTATCACTCAGTAATACTCCACTCTCTGTTTCAAAGCTTTCATAGTAGCAGTATGTCATTTCAAGAGCATTTAAAATCCTTGATATATTCTAGTCTTAGCCTCAGGAAGTCAAAGGTCTGAGAGGTTTGAAGTGCATCTACTGTGTTAAAAGCCTGTTATCTAACCTCCCCACAGCAGGTTGTTCTTCTAAAGCCTTGTTCCAGTCAAATAAGTTTTTTGTGTGTATGTGACACAAACAGACACAGCCTGTAGAATATAGTAGAGGTTTAATTGATATCCTCTGGAGATGGAGAATCAGCTGAAAAGGCACAGATCCAAACGCAGCAGGGGGCCGGTCTGCCTGCGAGCCAATTCTCAAGCTTTGGGCAAGCTAATTTGGGCAGAGTGAAATACCAACACATTATTCATGGAAATAAGACCAATTAACAGGCAAAGCTCATGATTCAAAGAACCTAGTGCAGGACTTGCCCTTAAGGTTTTCTGTTTCCCCTTGTCCTCCAGCCTGGCCACCTTCTTGTCAGGGAAAACCAGAGCTGATAAAAAGGTGCTTCTTGTGAGACTGGAAGGGGATAAAAGCCTGAGTTTTGCTTTCAAGGTATCAAACACCTATGGTCTTGAAGGTGTTTGTTATGACTATTGTGCCATGGGGTGCCAAGGTATTTCCCTTGTCCTTTTCCAAGTTTTTCCGTATTTCAGATTTTTTTTTTCTTTTTTCCACCCTTGCCATAAGCTCTTCCTCTCCTGCTGTCAAGCAGCAGGTTCCTGCAGTGGTACAGAGACACTGGCACCTCTTGATTTCTATTCTGCACCTCTTGATTTCTATTCTGCCCCTCTGTATCATGTCTTCATACCCCTTAAATCCCAAGCACTGCAAGATGCTTTCCACTCCACCACAGTGTATTTTGATGGGGTTTCTCCAACTTGGTCTCCTGCCTAGATATTCACTACATCTACTGGCCAAGCCATTTGGAGTGCTGACAAAATGTCTGCCCAGACTTCTGCTGAGGAATGTGCATATGCATATGAGGGTGATGAATAATGCATCTTTGCATGCATGGGGTTTGGTGTGCAAGTGAGGCTGAATGCTTGGCTGAGTGCAAATGAAGGAGGACTCCTTTGAAAAGCAGCGTGATTTGGCTAAGTGAATTTAAAAGATAAAAATGTGATGGCAGTGCAGCTAAGCTGCAGCTTTGAGAAATGGATAATATTTGGAATAAATATTGCAGTTCTGAATAATGTTTTGGAAAGACCAAAATTCAGGGCAGAGAAAAGCAAAAGTGGTTGAGAAAAGCAGCACAAGCCATTTTAGCAATATCAGACTAGAGATACAGCAAGATTTGTGTGTGTGCCCTTCCACTTCTGCAGTCCTTTGTGCATTTGCCCCTTTTCTGCTTTTCCTTTTGCTGCTCCAGTTAAACTTCAGAACCTGACCTGAAACACAATTCTTCTCATATTCTCCTAGCTGCTGTTTTGAACACATCTTTCATTATCTTTTTCTTGCTTGAAACTTGGTAAATTTTGACTTGCTAGCAAAGGATATCCTCCCCCCTCCCCACTTTCCCCCCCGTCAGTTTGTAGGGGATGTCTCTTCTTCTTGGGAAGGATTGCCTGCACCATCCATTTCTGCAGTTCAGGGGGAGCAGTGGAAGTGACCTTCCCCTTGCTGACTCACTGCTTTAGTTTTCCTTTTGAACTTTCCTTTTAGCGCAGCCATGAGATAGTTCAGTGAGCTGGTGCTTTCTTGTAGTTTAATAATTCAAAGGTGAAGCCAGAGTGCATGAGATGGGAAAAAATAGGAAATAAGCTTGCTTCCATGGCTCTTTTTCCATAGGAAAGAAAAGTATAAAAAATTAGGACAGATTCTAGGCTTCCTGATTTTTTTTTTTTTTTCTGAAGTGCCAAGTCAGTAGAATTTAAAGAATTTAATTTCACTGTGGCAGTTCTCAGCTGTGGCAGATAGTTAAGAAGTGTTTCTTAAAGCATAATGGTTAGAGTATAACTAAAACTGGAGAAAGGAAAACCCAACCCCAGAGCAGTTATTTCTTAGTTTCAGGCGTGCCCTTTTGAATTCAGATTCTTGCCTGAATTGGTTTGAACCCGGCAGTCACACACCACTCCCCAGAGTGGCAGCCACGTGGGTGCTCTTTGGTGCTGCAAAGCAGAAAAAGGAACAGATTCACAAAACAAAGCCCCAGTCCCTGTGTGTCTGGTGCTTGGGCACTGGCTGAAAAGTGACACTAAGTCACTGTGTACTTGTCTTCACTCGCTTTAGGAGATGAAACCTCATCGGTAATTAATGACAACGTCCATAATTTAGCATTACTTTAAATAACTCTGCGTTTTATCTGCCTCGGCACAGGGAAAGGCTGCAAAGCACTATTTCTGCCATCGTGTCTGTTTCCCAGGAAACCTGCTTTAACAGCTGCTTTGTTCTTTAGAACAAAGAATTTGTCGGGTTTTAGGTGGGTTTAAAGGAATTTGTGTCAGATGATTCGGCACTGAAAGAAAAATGCAGATGCTACTGAATCTCAGTACCCACTAAGAGGGACTGTGAAGAATATTTTTACTGTAAGTTCAGTTGCAGAAAGAAAAAGGGAAATTGCTTTTGAGGTTTTGGTAAGGTGTTTTTGTAGAGCCTAAGGTCTAAATGCACCTGCCTGCTTTTATAATCAGGTTAAACATTATTTAAATAGCATTATTAGTGAGAAATTAATGCCATAATAAACTAATTTCAGCCATTTTAAAGGATTGTCCAGGTTCATCCTTGGTACCTTCCTTTATTTTTATTTCATTATATTAAGGGCAAACATTGCTGAGTATTTTTTATTCTGTAATCAACTGTTGTGTGTTCCACAGATATCACAAAGCTCTTGTAATTTCTTGATAGAGGTCAGTGGCCTTATCTTCATGTATTAATTTCTAGCCAATGCTGAACAGTTTCTTGGCCACTGCAATTGTGTAACTTTTTTTTTGTTATTAAATTTTAAATTGTGAACACTTTACTGATCAAAACTCCTGGAACAGTGAGTTGTATTTGTGTCTGTAAGGACACATGCTCATTATTGTAAGAGAGGTCTTACACAGGAGAAGATATTCCAGGTTAAACTAATACCAAAATAAAATTAATTTGGGAATGACTGAGAGAACATTCAGTGCAAAACTGATCAGTAACATATCTGGAAGTTCATATGTTTGTATTATTTAATTTTGAAGTTGGAATACAGTTCCAAAAAAAATGTGAGATTCTTTTGAAGACTCTGCCAGTATTTCATCCTCATTTGAAACAGGAAACTGAATGATGGCACCATCTGGAGAAAAGCTATCCATTTCTGGATCTCTTCCTGAAAGCTGCACAAGCCAGGTCATGGCAGGAACATTGCTCCTGCCGTGCTGCAGTCTGACAGGTGTCAGCAAAGCTGAACTCTAAAGCTGATTAAACTGGAAGTGAAAACAATGATTTTCCTATTGCATTTGGGCTTTATGTTGTTTGTACAGGCAGCAAGTTGGTCACATTTAAGTGAACTCTTCCAGGCAAGACTAGAGCCTGTCCTTAAGCAGTCCTTGGAGTTGATCCTGTCTGCACTGTAAAGTACTGACATTCTGGGTAACTGGTGTAAGAAGCAGTAAAGCTGTTTGGCAGTATTGCTTAGGTACACTGTAACAGCTAATGAGGATGTGCAGCCACTTGTAACTGGCTTTGATGGTAAAAAGCTTAATTTTTAAACTGCAGATGTACCTGCCCTTTCTCGGAAAAAATTACTGGTTCCAGTTTAGATGAATATCCATGGCCTTGAGTTATATGGTAACAAGCCTGAAAACCTTGCTTTGCTGAAAGCTTGTCTGTTCCTTTTTGCTTGCCCCAACTATGTCAGTTGCCATCATAATAAATATTACGCTTCTGTACTGAGCTTGCCTTGCTTTGATCTTCAGACTAGCACTGCTTCTGAAGCAGCTGATATTAAAGGACTGTTTACCTCAAAGGGATCTGTCTTTAAAATGATTGTACTTTATTTTTCAAACTCAAGACTTGGATTGGTGATGCTGAAATGAAGAATTATATTCTTTTAGAAAACATGAAATAGCAGAGAGCATTGTTGGAATATTCTTTCCCCCAGAGTATTGAACATCTATGTTCAGTGGTGGCTGTACTGAGAACACACCAGTGCCTTGTAGCAAATACTTAAAATCGCTTTATGCAGCATTATATTATTATGGCAGGTTGTATTATGAGTTTTACAAGAATATGAATTTTGTATGCCATGATTCCATTGGCTGCTCTACACTCAAAATATCTCAATCTTGGCATAGTCTCTGTGGGTAAAGAGACTATTTTTTTCAGGTCAGGATATTGCTAGCATACTTCCTCTTACAGCAGACCAGCAGTGGGGCACTTTCCAGCACACAGCTGAATGCTGCAGTCCTATTTTATGTCTATATCATGGTACTGGGACAAAACTGGAGTATCAGATCTGCCAGACTGGATCTGTTTGAGCTTGGCCATTGAATTCTGTGTCCTTGCTGTGATGGAGGTTCAGAGTAGGTGCCTCACAGCAACACACTGACAAGAAGCAACCTTTCAAGAAACAAAAGCAAAGAATTAAAATTATAAGGTGCTACCAAGAGACACTGATGTCCTAATTCTAGAGAGCTAATGGTTGGTTTGTGCACTGAATAAGGAGGATTTCTGTCACTTTAGAAAGTTTAAGCTATATTGGGAAGATAATGGGGTATTGCAGTGAGACCACATTTTTCTCTGTAAATGGTTCAGAACCCTGTTCTTAGTTCTGTCAGGAACACAGTTTTGCTGCTGTTCTTTAGGAGCAGATGTATTGGTAGAATGCCTGGTGGCAATTCTGTATCTCATACCTTCCTATATTCTTCTCATTAAACAGCCCAGCTATGCTGGTGATGTGGGTCCTCCAGGTCGCAGCTCTTTGGACAGTGTGGAGATGGCATATGCTCGTCAGGTGAGTGGAAGTGAAAAAACTTCATTAAACACTGTGTTCTACATGGAGAGAGACTGGGAAGGTAAACATTGGAGCTTAGGGTAAAAGAAGATGTGGTAGGCAAAACATGAAAATACCTGCCTAGAGATAAAATGCTTTGACAAACACATAAATCTTGATGTTTTTAGAAGCATACTCACCTATTAGCTGTAGGGTATTTTTTGTCAAAAGGAGATCCTGAGCACCATATATGACTGTAGAAAGCATTTATGCTTGTAAAGTAAACTGAAATTCTTTTAAGTTTTTAAAAGCAGATTTTTTAGGATTTGTGTCAATGCATAATTGTTTACAAGTGAAGGCTTTATATTCCCTTTATTTTCATATGTGGAAGATCGTTTTTCTTGTGTATGTGTGTAGGGAAAAAGTATGCTGAAGTGTTAATCCTGATGTTTGTTGAATTATATCCTATTATAATGACACTGCTTATGAGAAACTATGCATTAATATGCCTGGTAGCATTAGACTGCTGTGGAAAATTTTCAGGGAAAACTGATAAACCTTTATGTAACCAATTTGTTACTGTTGTTATTTGAGATTATCTGTTTGCCAGCACTGTTGAGAACAAAATGAAAGAAGAGGACTTGATTTTTCAAAATGGAATATATGAAATGATGTAGACAAAGTGTTGCCTAATTTGCACACAATTACTGTTATTGTGTGCTTTGGCTCAATCTGTGCTGAGGCAGAGAGCAGCTTGTGCATCTGTTTTCTTACATCTGCATTCAGTTATGGTAACAGGGAAGAAGCTAATAGCAAAAGGTTCATGGTTGTGCTGATAAAGTGTGCATTTGATTTAGTGGCTGTTAATAGTTTGTTAATTTATTTCATATCTACTGTAACATACCCACAGTAAAGGTTTTCTTTAAGGCATAATTATCTGTGCTTTGAAGCCATGAGTGTCACTCTGTGCTGGATTTTGGGTATGGGAAGCCCAGTCTCTCTAGCAGTCCTGGCTCTGGGGTAGCTGTGGGGTCACTGTGGCAGGTGGGCCCTTGTCAGGGTCCCGAGCTGTGCACAGACTGCTGCAGTGTGCCCTGGAAATGTGGTGTTTGTGGCCAAGCTTCTGCCATCAAAACACTTGGTGCAGTCACTGCATGCTCCCAACAGGAGCTCCAGAGAAGCTGACCTGGCTGAGCTGTCCTTGTGCCAGCCTGCCACAGTTCAAGAATAACCCAGTGTCAGCAGTCTGTGTGGGGCTCCTGTGGCTTCAGTGGGGACTTGGGAGACCTGGAGGTCAGGCAGGAGAACTGGAGATCCATGCGGCTTCCATTTATCAGCAGCTGTGAAATGTGTTTAATTACACTGAAGTGATCAATTGCTCTTTGTGGATAGTTGAAACTGTCTCACAGGAACATGGTGACATCCACGGACATGATTTCACTGGTGCTGTGTTCTGTTTCCATTCCTGAGCTCTACATCTTGTCTGCACCCTGGGCATGTTGAAGGAGTGCTGCATGCCAAATAGAGTCCAAGTACAATGGCATTGCCTTTCTAGTATTGAGAATTATTTTTTGACATAGTGGAAGGTATTTGGACTGAGAGTGGAATAAACAATAGTAGATGAAACTCAGTTAAAATAAAGAGTTAAAACAGAGAGGTGTGTGTATATGTTTAAGGCTCTGAAGGGTCAGATTTCTGTTCATTTCCCTGAATACTGCCACAAACCAGCAAAATCCTGTTTCTTTCACATCAGCAGGTAAGAGGCTGCCATGCAGGGGAATATCACAGCAGTCCACTTGTCAGGTCACTTCTGAATCTTTGTCCTCCAACAATTAGCTGCAATTAGTCTAACAGGATATTCAGTGCAGTGCTCTGTCGTGCAGAACCCCTTAACAGCTGGGCTGCTGCTGGCCTTTGGGCAGGCCTGGGGCTTTGAGGTGGTGTGCAAGCTTGGGTGATGATGTTGCACATTCCTCTACCATTGGGTTGGACGTGGCTGATGTGGGAGAGAAGCAGGGGGACTTGCTGGGAACACTGTTTTTGAACCTTGATTTAGATTTTGTTGCTGTGGCTGGGGTATGGAACGGAGCATAATATGTATTGTTCAACATGCTTACTTTAATTATGTTTCAGATTTATATTTATAATGAGAAGATAGTGAATGGACATCTGCAGCCTAACCTGGTGGACCTTTGTGCTGCTACTGCAGGCCCAGATGATAAGGTAATGCCAGTAAGTTAACATAAGAAAATGCATCAAAACTGTTTTCAGGCTGTGATTAACAGCCTGCTGACATCAGGAAGAAAAATATTGATATTGCCAAAAAAAATTGCATGGCTCCACAGAAAACACAGAGGCAATACCAGAATTTTCTCCAGTACAGCACGGCCCACCTGCAATGAAGTTGGTCATGGTGAAAATTTCTTAACACAGCAAGGTATAAACAAACCTGGTGTCCCATCATAAGTGATAAACTGTTGAGGGGAAAATTGTTCTTAATTTTAAATAGATTCTGTTGTGGTTTTTTTACAAAATGTGGTCTCTTAATGTCCTTTGAAGGTATTGTTGGGAGTAAAACGTCTTCAATCAGACTTTGCTAGAGCTAAAGTAGACCCTCATAGCAAATCATAAAACCCCTAGGATTGACTTTAAATCAATGATCTGCCTACTTTCCTTTTTTTCTGTTTCTCTAATTGTGTTGCCTTGATCCACCCCAAAAAAAGAAAACAAATGCATAAACCTTGGAGAAATGCCTGGAGGAGAATACTGCAGCAGGGTCAAGCTATGAAAAAACTGTGTGCAAATGGGGAGAGCAAAAAGCTGCTCAGAAGCTGAGGGGCAAACCCTTCAATTTCATCTGAATTACAGATGTGCATCTTCACTCTGAACAGCTCTGTTTGTTTTGTAAGGGACAGCACGGGGAGTTTCAGTGTTCTTGCTGCTTTGAAGCACCGAGATCAAAGAGCTGCCCTTGCCCAAGTGAACAGTGCTGTTAGTTCTCAGTATTTTGCCATTTCAGCAGGGACGCCCTAGTCCTGTAAACACTGATATGATCTTGTCCTTGTGAATAAGTAGATCTGGATGGTTTTCAACTTTTATTTATAACTGAGCCTTTGTCTAAGTGATCAGTGTCCTTTTGATGGTTCTTATCACAGCTGATTGATCGCACAGCTTTCCAAGAGCAGCCAGAGCCATTGCTTACATGGAAGGCTGATGATGCTGTGGTGTATATTGAGTGGGAAGTGTGATCTGGAGATGAGCAAGAGACTAAGTACGAAGTACCCAGCCTAGTTTTGGAAATAGTTGTCAGTTTTTGGGAACACTTGCAGGTACAACATTCATAGCTATCTTCTTGCTGAAGAATTATGCAAAAAAAACCTGTGAAATTTGAATTCAGTGGGACAGAAGCAGCTTACCTTCATGACTGTCTCCAGTATCACCATTACAAATCTAAACTGACATGAATTACTCTTGTGTTTTTACACTTTTCTTGAGCATCAAAACACTACGTAGCTCAAAACAGTGTTGCTTGTTCATCTCTGTACTAATTGGTGGGAATAACTTTTTCACAGAACATCTCTGAGATGTGGGCCATGGTGAAGCAAATGACCGATGTCACCCTGGTTCCTGCCAGCGACGCCCTGAAGGTGCGAACCAACACGGAGGTGCGCATGGAGTTCGTGAGGCACGCTCTGCACTACCTGGAGGAAAGGTGAGATGGGTGCTCTGAGCACAGATTGATAGAGCTCCCCAATGACAAGCCAGGATGACTTTGTAGTGATTTTGAGCCAGCTACCTCGTGGTGCTCACAGACGTGTCTCTCGCCTGTATTTTTTATTGTGCAGGGCTAAGAGCAGCCACAAAAATAAAAAGCTCTTCTAGTTTAACAGTGTTCTAGTTTAAAAGGCCTTGAATCCATGGAGAGGTTGTTTAGAAGATGCAAAGACTTTTATTCTTTCTTCTATGTTGCTTATAAATATTCTATATATGTATGGTGATATGTGAAGGTTTTTCACTTGAAGGAAGTGATCTGTTTCTCTTCTGCAAAAGAATATCCACTTTTCTATATGCTCCCCTTCTGATTGCTGGTTGCTGTCAGCAGCCTGTGAGGACAGCATGGGGACAAACCCGGTGCAGTGAGTCAAGTTCTGATCATGCCATTTCTACACTGAGAAGCTTTTTGAAACTGTGAAGAAGCTGAAGTTGAATTGTAGTAGTGATTTTCAGACTGTAGAAAGTGGTTTGCTGTGTGTTTTAGTACATACCATGGGGCCTAAGCTCCTCAACCAGAAGAGCTCTTAGAGAACTGCAGGCTGTGAAGCTGCCCAAAGCCAGATGCCCATGCACATGTGGATATTGCTGTGTCTCTTTTCTAGCAGGTGCAAGGTGATGCCAGCAGGCTCTTCCAGCCCATGCAAGCAGTAACTACAGGGTAGTATGTGGGCATTTGTTAGGGACACAGATTGCATCAGAGCACGAAAAGCACTGCTCTCACACAGCACGGTGGGAAGAGATGCTTTCACCTCCTGGCACAGCATCTTCTTGGCCCTGATGGTTGGTTGTCACACCCCATCAGCACTCAGTGTCGCCTGACAGGGGGATGGCTGCTGCCTGTGCTCAGAGGAGCTGACGCGTCGGGAGGATCTTCTGTTCCTGGTTCCTTGGTCTCAGCAGAGTGCAATGAGCCACTGACTCTTAACCTGATTTGCCACATATCCAATTTGCTAAATTTTCACAGTCCCATTAACTGCTAACTGAAGTTAGGAGTTAGTACTTCCCCAGTGCTCTCAACTGTAGAGATTAGGCCTCTCAGACTTGTTTTGGGTTTTTTTTGTTTGTGGGTTTTTTTTTTTTTGTTTTTTTTTTAGTTTTTAAATCTTTGCCTAGACCTTGTGCCTTGCTTTACAGCTTTTCTCCCCTGGTGGGAATTGGCTCATACTAGAGTGCCTCACCAACTCCTCACTCAACAACTGTGATTTTAAGCCCTGGGGAGCATGCACTTGCTTCACCATAGTTCTAGTTATCAAGATACTCTGATACCTGCTTATATAGTTTTTCATATTTCTGATGGTGTACAAGTCTAACATGCTTCAGAGAAAGAAAAAGAACCTAATGTTATTTACGAATGCTGCTTGCTTCTTCAGTGTACAAATTTTGAGACTCCTGCTTCTAAACATGAGTACTTGTTAAATTGATCTCCCTTGACTAAATGCTTTGTTGGGTTATTTTAAAACATATTCTTAAAGCTGCCTTTACCAGTTACATTTCTTTAAATTCCCTTTTTCTTTGGGATTTCCCTATGGTAGATGCATAACCCTAAGGCTGATATTTTTCTGTAGGGCAGGGAGGAGAGACAAACACATCTGTGGTATTTAACTGTTCTTTCATGGTAGGATTGAGAGTTAAAGTATTTGGGTGGAAAGGCTTTTTTCCAGTTATATATTTGAGCTTAACTTTGTACTACTAGGCATCTAATAAGAGGAACTTCATAATTGAGAGTTGAACCTGGAGCAGTACACCACAGACTCCAAACATGATGTCTTCTGAGATTGCTAAATACAAGGATCTTCCTGAACTCACCCAAATTTGTGCCTCATTTTGTTGTAATGATAACATTTGAACATTGAATTAATTAGCTTTAAATTGTTATTCTGTCAGATCTGAAAGGCAGTGGATGTTTTTGTGGCAGGTGTGTCTCAGCCTGTTTGTTTTGCTTGTGTTGTTTTTCAGTTACAAGAATTACACTTTTGTGACAGTCTTTGGAAACCTGCACCAGGCTCAGCTGGGCGGGGTCCCAGGCACCTTCCAGCTGGTGCGCAGCTTCCTGAACATCAAACTGCCAGCACCTGTCCCTGGTCTGCAGGTATGGCCAGCACTGTCAGCCACCTAAAACAACAACACGAAATAGCAGCTAAAATAACAACGCAAATCTGTTCACCCAGTGCAGCCCCTGGTGCCTTTTCTGTTGTTTAAGCTGCTTTTAGGGGCAGCAGGCTCTAATTCCTTCTCTAGAGTTTTTCGCTAGGAAAATGGGAGATGGCAAAATCACTCCTGAGTTCAGATCTAGTCCCAGAGCATAGTGGGTGCTCAGTAGCTTGAGTTCTAATTCTAGAAATTGTGGTGTCTTCTGGTTGTCATCTTAGAATTCAACAAGCAAGAATTAAAATGCATTATGATGGTTCAAAAAAGCAGAACTAGTTTCCCTGGTTTGCTTTTTCTCTTTTTTTACATTTATTGTGAGATGGTGAAACCATCACCAAGTCACCAAATGTGTAATGAATTCATCTGTGTTGTAGCCTGGGCCTTTTATTTAGGAATCTGAATAAACCCCTTCTTACCTGCATGTAGTAAAAACTGCATAGCTATGCATCTACATAATTATCATATAGGCAGTCTAGGTTGAAAAATTAAATATAAAAGTTAAATGAAGAAAAGTTATGACATTGGAGAACGCACAGCTAAGTCTTGCTGTCTCTTCCTTACCTGCTGAGTGGTTGTTACCTTTCTGTTTCAGTGAAAATGTTTTTAATACCTCTGTGGCCTAATCCAGGTCAATCTCCTGTGTTGGGAGGATATAATGTGCTAATTCTGGGACTCGCAGAACCTCCCTCAGAATTGAAATCAGGGCAAGCAGAAGAGAATCACACCTTTCACTGCTGAGATGTGCAGAGCTTTACCAGGACTTAACCCTCATGACCTCTGGCTTCTGTAACAAAAAGAATTTTTTGCCAATATGAGTGAGGGTATAAGGGCAGAAATAACGAATAAGGCAAAGGATAAAGAAAAATCATTTAAATATGTTGCTTTTAAGAAAAAATAAAGTTGTGTCGTCCTTTCTTTTCAGGATGGTGAGGTGGAGGGCCATCCTGTATGGGCACTCATTTACTACTGCATGCGCTGCGGGGATCTGAGTGCAGCCATGCACGTGGTGAAACGGGCACAGCACCAGCTGGGAGAGTTCAAAACCTGGTTCCAGGAGTACATGCACAGTAAGGACAGAAGGTAATTGGGAACTAGGAAGGATCTTTGTGAGGGGTGGGAATTGCTGTGGAGTAGTGAAATTGCCAGTGGCTTGGTAGAAATACAAAAAGCTCGGGTCTCTTCTGGTAGTGATGGCTGCCTGATGTTTATATTACCTACTAAATTACATGTAGAAGTTTGCATATTTTAATTTGTAGCTTTGAAGTTGAGAAATCTCAACAAAGAAAGAGCTGTTTGAAAATATTCAAAAATTTACATTTCAAAAATAATACAGTGTGATGTAAGCTTTACTTTTTTACAAAAGGAAGGATAAGCCCAGTGTAACAGTGGGATAGGACATACAACAGATCAGATTTAATCTGCTATCATGAGTCCTTTATCTTTTTATTTCCCCTGTTGCTTATTTTAGCTGAATTTCCATCAAGGAACACTTTTTACTGCACCTGTTTTCATAAGAATGCTGCACAGGAACAGCAAGCAGTGTTTGTTAGAGGCCTTTAGAGGCCTCATTCTCACATCTTTCTTGTGTTTATTCTCCTCTTCCAGTTTTTGCTGTCCAGCACTGGACAGAGGCCATTGGCCAAACTGCTGCTGATGTGGTTGCAAAGTGGTTGAGTTAGTCCAAGTGCCATTTACTGAGTATGGTATGCCATGGTATTCTATAAATCAGCCTCTTTCATAGAGAGTATCTAGGAGTGCTCATTATATCAAGGTTGTTGCAGAAACCTTGTTGAAGGTACTGTCACTGTTGCATTACAAACACTTTTTATGAGATACAACATAATAGATTTATTTTGTTTTTGTTACAGCTATGAAAAAGGGCTCTGCCTACGAACAATGTCTTAGTCTAGGAGAATACTTTATTAAATTCAGTAAAATTTTCAACATGAGGTTGCAAAAAAAACAATCACAAAGAACGTTACGACACTCTTTAATAATGATGGTAGTGTCTCTCCTAAAAGACCTCATGGTACAATGACCTACGCACTTGTAAATTACTAACACAAAGATTTCTGAAGATGTTGTGAGCTCTCTTTTTCTAAAACAATGCAATAGCAGAGTCAGACAAAAATAGCTCATCTGCCACAGTATTAATGTACCCCTGAAGAGACTGTCATATGTAGTTTCTTTGCCAGCCGTGACCATTTGAAGATGATCCTCCATAACTTTAATTATGTGTTTAAATTCATGTGTACAAAATTTTTACCTACAGATACGAACAGGAAGTGCAAGAAACATTGGCCAGTGCTTACTGTCATTATGCCTTTGCTGTGGACATGCACCTATTTACATTCATTTGTATCCAGGTTTCCTCATACAGGGAAAATTGATTTCATGTCTTTTCCTTCAATCTTTTCTTTTCCTTAGACTGTCTCCTGCCACAGAGAATAAACTGCGTCTTCATTACAGACGAGCTCTGAGAAATAACACTGACCCCTACAAAAGGGCTGTTTATTGTATTATTGGCCGCTGTGACATTACTGACAACCAGAGTGAAGTTGCTGATAAAACAGAAGATTATCTTTGGCTAAAAGTAAGTCTGGTGTTAGGGTTGTGGTGTTTGGTTTTTCTTTTTGTAAGAACAGGTCTAAATGGTTCCGCATTTCTCCACTGCTCTGCTACTCTTCCTACTTCTAGATCTGGTGTTTTGCATCAACGTAGTGCATGTGACCTGACCTTGAAGGTAATGCAGGGCTGGGAACCTGAATCCCAGGGCTGTTCTGTTACCCTCTGTGCTATCGGGTGTTAGTTTGGGTACAGTTGTCTTTGGAAGTGTCATGTTCTTCATTTGACACTGATCTTTGTCAGCTGTTTTTAGAAGTAGTGTTAGCTTGCTACTGTGAAGATTCTTTGAATTCTCCTTCCTGGGGGGATGTCTAAAGTGTCGCTGTGAATTGACCAAAGACAATGCTGTCAATGTCTCTGAAGGTCCTTACAATTTTGGTGAGAGCAGGATAGATACTGGTTGGTACTTGTTCCTCCCCTTTATCAGAAAAAGGGTGGTACAATGATGTATTTATTAATATTATATTTGTGGCAAAAAATACTGCTTGAGAGTGTTCAGAGTCCCAGCATCAGTTTGTTGTCATGGACAGAGAGGGAACCCCCTGGGGTTATATCTGCATGGATTTCAGCTGTTGCTGCTTTAGAGATCTTTGCTTCCCAGCAGTGGATGGAGCTGATGTTGTGACTAGATGCAGTTTCTAGTCAGTTGGTCAAATCCTAGGAGAGGCTCAGATGGCATGAATATCTTCTAAGTGCATTGCTTGTGCTTCTCTTTTTTGGACGTGTTTTTCAGCTGAACCAAGTGTGTTTTGATGATTGTGGCACGAGCTCCCCCCAGGACCGGCTAACGTTGTCACAGTTCCAGAAGCAGCTGCTGGAAGACTATGGTGAGAAACCACAGTGATGCCTTACTTGGGGCTCTGCTTTTCTGCTGAGGACACTTCCCAGTTGTTATTACACAAACCCCAGGCTGCACAAAACCCCTGCAGCTCCCTGCAAGTGACAGGCATGTTCATGTTCAGGCTGTCCATGGACACTCTGGAGTCACGGCAGACTTCAGTAACACATGATGAATGAGTCTCATGTTTTCCCAGCAATCCAGAGGGTTAATACTCATCTGTGAACAGCACTGCTGCCATTTCTCCTTTATCCTTTAATTGTGGGTTGCTTTCTCTCACCATAAATATGCAAAAGTCCTTTAGCAGAACTTCCAGCTTTGGGAATACAGAACAGAAAAGCAGTCACTACCTAATTAATGTGGGCATGTATTTCCAAACTTTTCCTCTGTGTGCATCTGGTTCATCTTTTCTCTTGAATTAGTATTTCAAGAAAATTTCTGGGGACCCAAGTCACAGTTCTTTCCACTTCAGAAGTTTTAAAGAACATCCACAGAATACATTTTCCTATAATTGTCTTCCAGTCATTCAAAATTAAGTCACTTGGAACTGTCCAAAACATACCAAATTTGATTCTCCATAGCCTTTGAGTTTGTACTATCACTCACACTCAGATAAAAATGTGTGGAAAAGAAATATAATAAGCTACTGTTGGTATCACTGAGTAGAAAAATCCATGTTTTTAACATTATTTGTATCACTTGGTGTGAGTATAAATGAAGACAAAAAGTTGTGGTCTTTAGAGAACCTATCACAGTTGATCAGAGTTGATGGTTTGATGTCTGAAAACAACAAAGGAACTTTCCTGAGTAACTGTTGATTCTGTTTCACTTTTTGACTATGTATTTATGCTGTGGTCCTTCATGATAAATCTGCAGTGGCACAGTTGTAGGTGAGCCAGGAACTGTTGTAGGTGTGGTTAGGAATTCATTTTTGTGTACTGTGTTTATTTTGACTGGCACCTAATAAACAGTAACAATGCTCTGTGACAGGAAGCATCCACTGTCAGTCATCTCTGGTTGCAAAATCATGAAAATGATGTGAAAACGCTACATGTGTTTTGATTTTTTTTCAGGTGAATCACATTTTGCAGTGAACCAGCCACCTTTCCTCTACTTCCAAGTGTTGTTCTTGACAGCACAGTTTGAAGCTGCAATTGCTTTTCTCTTCCGGACAGAGCGCTTGCGCTGTCACGCTGTTCATGTTGCTTTGGTCCTGTTTGAGTTAAAATTGCTCCTGAAAGCGTCTGGGCAGAGTGCACAGCTGTGTAAGTCCTGTTTACAGTAAAGGAATATTTTCTTAGCCCTCAGAGTACCCTCTAGAAACTGCAGGTCTATGTGATTGATCAAAGACTTAGGACAATCTCATAGAAGTTAATTGTTTTGGCTACATTAGAGCTCTGGATCATGATTCTGACTAATCTGAGATGAATATCAGTGTTTTCCTGGTGTTAGATTCTCTGACTGTGCCTTTCTGACATTGCAGTAAGCCATGAAGCTGGTGACCCTCCTGGTATCAGACGTTTAAATTTTGTGCGGCTTTTGATGCTTTACACCCGTAAGTTTGAATCAACAGATCCAAGGGAAGCTCTGCAGTACTTCTACTTTCTCAGGTAGGAGCTAATATATGTCTTTAGCTATTCTCCTAGTTATCACTGCTTCATTATTCTTATCTGGAAAGTTCCCAGACACAGGAGTACCTTCCTCCCTCTCTCTCTTTAACAGGAATGAGAAGGACAGCCAAGGAGAGAACATGTTCTTGCGTTGTGTCAGTGAAATTGTAATTGAAAGCAGAGAGGTGCGTTTGGCCATGTTTGCCTTCCTCAGTTAAAGTGGAATTCATTTCTTCCTTAAAATCTTCATTAGTCAAGACGGTCTTAGAGTTGCTTACTCTTTCAGACCCAGATGACAAAAGGTCTTGCAATGGCCTTATGTTTAAGACATTTAATCATATCTTTTTGCCTGTTATTTAGTTACAAAAACTTTTGACATTGGTCACTGTTTTTCATTCTGTGACTGTGTCTTTGTACTTAATAAATATTATAAAATATGTGCAATTAATCTCTCTATTTTTTTCTTTTTTTTCTTACTTTACATCTACATGAATATAGTTTGATATGATTCTTGGAAAGCTGGAAAAGGATGGTAGTAGGAAGGTGAGTTCACAATTTATATTTACATTGAAAGTACAACCTATGTATGATTTCCAAAGTAATGATGAGGCTATTTTGCTTCTCTTTGTTTTTTGTTATGTAAATTATTACTGTGTTTGAATACATTCAAGTTCTCCCAGTATGAGATCCTTTTACAGAATAGTCTGTGACCTGCCTTAGCACAAGGCAGGTCAGGAACTGCAGGGCAACATGTTTTTCTCTAGATAGTTGGTGTAAGTGTAACTGAAGAAGCAAATGGCATCAGGTAACTTTAGTGAGGTCAGAATTTCCTCTTCCCAGTAGGAAATGGAGTTTAGTTTAAGTGGATGTGTGAGAGTGTTCTGTTAACCGAGGTGTGCATGTGGAAATGATTTATGACATCCTCATTTACCTCACAGAAGAAATGTGTAGCAGTCCTTGGAAAATCCTTTTGATTAAAGGAGCAAGGGCTAACAGACCACAAACACAGCCACAGCTGATATGACATTCATATAGGTGAGAGTAAGTATTGGGTCAAAGTTCAACCATTTTTAGATGTGATGGATCTTAATTCCAGTGTAAAAGCCATTTCCTGATAATAAAACATAAGATTACACAGTCAGAAGATAAAGGAAACCTTAAGGGTTTGCCTAGTAATGGGTAATACCCTGCAAATGATGAAAATTTTAGATTGTCAATGAAGTTTTTCTGTTTGCTGTGACAATTTTGGAAGATTTCTGTGTAAAGCAAACGGCAGAATCATTTACATCTTAATTTTAAGATTAGACCTCATCCTGCTGTCAAAAATAGGAGAGGAATGTTATTTCTGGCAGCAGTTTCTTTTAGATGTCTTTATTTTGTCATTTCAAAAGCAGTGAGATTGCATACAAGAGAGCAAGGTAACTTGGTAATCTTTACAAATATTTTGTTGTTTCGCACTTTGTTTGGTGTGAAACCATCCTCAACTATAGTAATTTCCAGATATTCTTGACTCTTTCATTTCTTTTACTCTACATGTTTATTAATTGTTTTAAAATTCATGTTGCCCTTTCATTTATCTGTGTGAGATTTCACTCACAATTTGTCATGCCAGTATAAACAAACTGCATCTCTGGAGTCCCTGGAATGTTATATGCTGAAGTCTTTTGTGTTTTCTTCTCTGTGTCATCAATTAACAAACTCTAAGTTACTTTATCTGAGTGATTTTGAATGAATTAGAAACCAAGGATGTCTCAGTGCTGACTCCATTTAGGAGAGAGTCCCTCTTGCAAGAGCTCATTCTATTTTTAATGTCTCACTTTTGCACTTTCCCATGGAAATGTACAGGCTATTCCAGTCATAAGCCAACATGTAAAATATTCATTGCCTTGACATAAAATTCTGGAGTGTTTGAGTCTTCTGATTTCTCTTTTCATTTTTGTCTCACCTCTTTAGCCTGGAGTGATAGACAAGTTTACAAGTGACACAAAATCCATTATTAACAAAGTGGCTTCTGCAGCAGAAAATAAAGGATTGTTTGAAGAAGCTGCAAAACTCTATGACCTTGCAAAGGTATGTATCTTGTGTGCTGCCTTAAGTATGTACTCGTTTCACCTTTTTCCCTTCCAAACATTCTACCTGTGATTAGGAGGTTAAATTTGATCTTGGAGATTGAATTGCCCTCTTCAAGCAGCTTATTTCTGCTGCTGGAAGAACAGAGGTATAGGCTGCATGAAGAAATGTTTTAGTTAGCAAATACAGATGGGTTGCACTCCAGAGATTCTGATTTAGGACATTGTGGTCCTGATCACTGTGCTCTTTTGAAGAGACTGCCACACACATGATTTGATTTTGTCTAGTGCAGTTATTTATCTGGAGTGTACTCTTCCAATTTCACAGACGTTGAACTGAAGTCTAAAATGGTTGGTCGTTATACTGAGTAGTCTTGTTTCCTTTTGAAACAGAAGTGGATACAACCATAACCACTGTTTTAAAGAAAAACTAGGGGGAAATACTTTTTCTTGTGGACCCAGCAGCATTATATTGCTTGTAGCTAATATGATCTTGACTCTTTATGGGAGGGAAGTGGCTCTGGGCTTGCAGTAGGCACTGCTGCATGAGACTTTTCTGCTTTATCAGTGAAATTAAGACATCACATTTCATCATACTCCTTTTATTTGTGTAACTTTAATGCCAACAGAACCCTGACAAAGTTTTAGAACTGATGAACAAGCTCCTTAGTCCAGTTGTTCCCCAGATCAGCACTCCCCAGTCAAACAAGGAGCGGTTGAAGAACATCGCCCATTCCATTGCTGAGAGGTAAGACTCGGGTAAGGGCAGGGCTGGGTGATTCACCTCGACATGACCTGCAGCTCTCAGTGCTGTGGGTGTTAGTTCCTGACATTGTTTCTGCAGGCTGAAATCCACAGCACTGTATTTAGAAAGACAAAGAAGAGGTCAGAATTTACCCTGTCCTGCTCGTGGTGGCTTGCAGTACTGAAACCAAAAGTCGTCAGGTAAATTTGGCAAGAGGTTTTATCTGTAAGTGAATCAGGATTGCCAGCTGGGGATCATCTGTTAAGGAGCAATAAATGTCTTGAATTGTATGTTTTATATTATTTTTAAAGCAGAATATTGTATCAGTCGCTGAGTCGTTGCTTGCAGTTCACTTGTTTGAAATAGTATTAAGAGAGAGCTACAAACACAGTAATTCTGAGTTGTAACAATAGTTCAGTAGCTGTCTGAAAATTGCTGCTTTAATGAAAGCTATAAAGAGAGTATTGAGGATGAACTGTGTATGACTAATGCAAGCAGTGGACTTCATTTCCACAGCCTGTTATATTAGCCAGGTACTGAGTGGTATCCAGAAAAGAAAGGAAGCAACTGAAAGCCATGTCCCCTGCCATGTCTGTATACTAATTAGGGTATGTACTTGAGAGACATCAGTGCTCAAGATTCATTAGCAGCTAGAAGTTAGCAATGACCTGATTCTGAAAAGATGTAGTTGCAAAATATGTCCATGATTTTTAAAAATCATCACCTTTTGATGCATCTTGTCACGGTGACTGCCAGGGACAATTCCTGTATTTTACTAGAGCAAAATGTGGATACCTATGAGAAATGTCTTGCTGGTTTTTATCAACCATTGAACTGCAGAGAGAATAAAAATAAACCAAGTCCACTTGCTAGCACTTTGAAATTGGAAAGACAAATACAGAAATGTATTGATTTCCATCAGAGGCCTTTGCCTTTCTTCTTTTGACAAGTGGCATTTGCCAGTCACTTCTTCTAGTCAGCCTTTCCTTCATTTAGGCAGGCTGGGATCAAGTGAAAATTGGTGCTGTATTGACTTAGTGAGAGACTGATTTGGTGGCAGACATTAAAGAGAACTAAATCTAGGGCTTGAGTTAAAGCTTCAGCAAAGGCTGTAATGGGCTTTTTTGGTTTGCTACGTGCTTTGATCTGTCTGAAAGAACTAAATACTACTGTGCAATAATGCCACTTCACAGCTGCAAACCTGGGTCATTGCAAAGCCAGAGCAGTTCTGACTAGCACATTTTCTTGCTGGTTAAATGTAAGACAGGGCTTTTCCTTGTGTACTGTCCTGATGACAGTGCTTTAGGGATGCAGCATTCCTCCTGTGTGTTCTTGTGATGCTTTTGGAGCAGGGGAGACACCCAACAAAAAGGCCAGGAGGCTACGTGATTTCCTCATCTGCAGCAGCACCCTTGGGGAAACGGCTTCTTTGTGCCCTCATGCAGTTAGGAGTGAGAGCAGGCAGCCCTCCAGCTCATCCCACAGCCAGTGTAGCTCCCCAGAGCTCTTAATCCATCTTCTAAGTCTTACCTCCTTGCCTGGAGGAGGCAGTTGTGCTGGAGGATTGTCTGCTATAAAACTGCATGTTAAATGTGCTGGTCCAGAGCTTGCCTTGCAGGTCTCTGATGCCTGGTGCTGTTTCCTCGTGAATGTGGGAAATGTAAACATTTTAAAGGAAACAAATGCTCCATTTGGTGCAGAACTGGAAGTGATTAACAGTGTTTTTAAAAAGCCACAACCTGTGAAAATTCTGCCTCCCGGTTAAGGAAAATGAAAGCTGTTCTTTGTTAAATGCCCTCTGTCCTTGAGTTTGATGTCTCCACTTCCAAGAGTCACAAGGCCACAGTTATAAACGATTGCCATTTTGCACAATAAAATTGTAACACAATTTCTTTCAGGTACAAAGCACAAGGGATAAGTGCAAAGAAATCCACTGACTCCACATTCTACCTTCTGCTAGACTTAATCACATTTTTTGATGAATATCACGCTGGTCACGTTGACAGGGCCTTTGATGTAAGTTTCGAGAGTTCTGTTTGAAGTGTAGCCTTCCTAATGCCCTTGAAAGCCCAGAATGTCTCAAATAACATCACTTTAAAAATTGTATTTAATGAATTAGAAGGGACTGCAATGTTACAGGAATTTTAAAAAGTGTTTCTTCCCTGTTGCTTGATAAACAGGATGATCTTCCTGGACTTATTTTGTAGACATTGAACAAAATATTGCTGTTGCTCAACAAAGTGAGGAGATAAACCAGTAAATGACAATGAAATTATTTATCTTGAATGGAAACAGAAGCTTTTTATTAACACCTCAAAACCACACTTTATTAGTATATGGTACATAGAATGCTGATTATCTGTCCTGATTCCTGCTTTTCTTTTTGAAGATTATTGAACGCCTGAAGCTTGTACCTCTGAGCCAAGATTGTGTTAAGGAGAGAGTTGCTGCCTTCCGGAATTTCAGTGATGAAGTAAGTAATGTCTTGGGTTTAGCTTCCTAAAGCCTTTTAACAAAGCAAAAGAAGCTTTAAACCTTGTCATCTCATCATTCTTATTCCTTAGCAGAGAAAAAGGATGAGATTATTTTGATTTCATACGAGTAGACTCCTGGCTTGCAACTTTTTCTTCTTAATGCTGTACTTGAGCAGTAGAATTCCCTACCCAGAAATCCTGTCTCCATTTTGAAGGCAGTATCTGCAGCTGGGAGCCTCCCTGAACTTACTGAGTTTCATTCCAGGATTCAGAATATTGCAAACTTTTAACTTGCTGGTGACTTAATTCTTCTGTGCTCTTAATGATCACTAAGCATTTGTAGGGTGTTTGTTTCCTTCCCTCTAAATTACAGGAGTTATTGGATTTGTGTATTATCAAATGAAGCATAGTGGAAAGCTGTTACTGCTCTTGAACTGTTGTGTGTGTTTGGGTGCTTTGGGTTTTATCTGACCTGCTGCTATCAAACATGAAGGTGCAGGCACTGGGCATGTGTGTCTCAAAGCTCTGGGTAGTGTTTCTGCTGGTGGTGCAGTCGTAGCAGAGGTCAGCATTACAGCTATGACTGTTACAGGAATCTCTATGGTGAGGCTCATGGTTCTGTCAGCTTGCTTTTGCTGCAATGTATCTTCTTTTTCCCCTTCCTTTGTGTAGATCAAACACAATTTATCTGAGGTCCTTCTTGCAACCATGAATATTTTATTCACCAAGTATAAGAGGATGAAAGGCACAAGCCCAACCACTCCTGCCAGACCCCAGCGGGTAATGGAAGACAGAGATTCGGTAAGAATATGATCCTCACTATCTGACAAGTTTTCCTATATCCTATTCTGCTGGTTTCAAGAGATTGGGCTTCAAGTAGCTGTGAATCTCTAATGGTCTTAGTTTTGGCTTGCTCAGTTACTTGGAGTCTAGGTCTATTGAGCTTGTCCAGTTACTTGGTCTCAAAGCTGGTCTCTGATGCCTTCAACTTTGTATAAAGAGAGGTTGGAACTGGATGATCTCTAAGGTCCCTTTCAGCCTAAGCCATTCTGAGTCTGTGATAATGCTTTAAATGACATTGAGCTAATGGAGATATTACATCTATATTCACCTCCTAGCAAGAGAAAACAAGTCTTCACTTTGCCTCTTAGTGGAATCTTGGCTAGTAAAGCAAATGGGAATAGTGCAGTGTCTCTAGGATGGTTGATGTTGCTGCCTTGATAACTGAGCTAATTACTTTTTAAGCTCCTGATTGCCACTCCTTTCATTTGAGTGAGTGCCCATTTCTGGTGGAATGGCCTTCCTTGACTCTTCCCCTCAGCCTGCTTCTGTAGTGATGCAGGCCAACATTTTCCAAATGTTCTTGGGTGAATCACCAGGATGCTGGAGCACATCCCCTTGGTGAATGCCAGCATTGTGCTGCTGCCCCTGCAGGGAGTGGGCTGCATGCAGCAGTGCTTGGTGTGGCTGCTGTTGAAGTGCATGACAACAGTGGGGTTTTCACTGCTGGAGCTGGTGCAGAGGCTTTTCCCCAAGCCATGGATGGGAGCCTTCACCTCCAGCAGGCTGCAGAACAGGCAGCATTTAAATGAGCCAGCCAGGTTTGTGAGCACTGATCTGCCAATGTGTAGGGTTGAGCAGAAGGGTTTACAGCTTAATTCCAGCCAGATTTGTTCTTGTAACTCTTAATAAGTTAAAGCTGCTGCTGGAACTTGAAACCAAGGCCAAACCATTCATCCTGTCTTAGCAGATTAGAAAATAAACATCAACTCCTTTTGAGAGTAAAGAAACAACTTGGGCTATAGCCAGCTTTATTCCAGCCTTTAGTCAGCTGCAGAAGTGCCTTTGATCTGTAAATTGTAATATTAGTAAAAGTCTTAGGAGCATTTTAAATTGGATAGAAAAATAAAAGGCTCAGGTAATGGTACAGCTTTTGTCTTTGGGGCACAGCCTGCGAGAGCTACAGGATCCAGCCTCACAGGAGTGCTTGTACTCTAGATCAGCAGCTCTGGAGAAGGGTACACACTGCCTGGGCTTCTCCCACCTTAAACTCTGCATGTGTGAAGAAGTCCCAGGCTAACACAATCTGCTTCCTGCTGTGTGTCTTCACAAGGTTGGCACTGAGCAGAGTGCCTTAGCTGGTTGCTTTCCAAGAGAGCTGTTTGTTTTGATTTTGTGATTTCAGTCTTATGCCTCATGTAGAAGGATTTACCATCTCCATAGGGGTGGAGTGCTGTCAGGTGTCAGCTCAGGATGAATACCATGGGCTGATTGGGGATGGGAATAGCAGCTCTGCTGGCAGAGGTTTGTGTGGAAGGAGGCCACCATGATATTGTATCATATCTACCATGTGCTCAGTGTGAGCACCACTTCATAAAGGTGCTCTGCACTCTCGTGCTGTCACAGCTGTGGAGATGAACTGATGATGTACCTTGCTAAAAACCCTTGAAAGCTTTCTTTATTTCAGGCTTCAAGTTTTGTAAATCAAGCTCCAGACCTTGTGATGGGATCTCATGGCAGCAGGGTGTCAGTGATGTTGGGAGCTCAGGGTTTCTGAGTCACAGATCTCTGGCTGCTGTGTGCAGTACAAGCTGTGCTTTGCCATCAGAGGAGACAAGTGTCCATTGCCTCTGCTGCCAGGGAGGGGATAAGAGAACAGCTATGAGACTGGAGTGTCACAATGGAGCATAAATCTGCTAATGTAGGATTAGGAAGAGAAAAAACCTACTACCCTGTAGCTCCCATCTGCCTAAAGATTTGCATGTGCAAAAAAAAATACAGGCATGGGCACATTGAAGGTAGGGTGAGAATGACTTTAGCATGTGTTGCCCTTTTTGCTTTCCCTGAAGAATTTCTTCCAAGACTGCAGGAGCAGGGAATTTAGATTGATTCAGCTGGGAGGCAACTCAGGCAATGTTAGTGGTAAGAAGAAATGAGGGCGTTACAGATGTGAGGAGAAAGGTGTTGCTTTAGCAAAATCTCATTCACATGGACAGAGATGGCAGACATGAGCTTCAGCAGGCTGTGCATGACAAGAATTCGTCTCTTGAACTTCTTTGGGAGAAGGACAGATCTTCCATATTCTCTAGGGAAGCAAATTTATGGGGAAGTCAGGCCCTTTCAGAAGCTTTATCAGTCTTGGCACATTGCCCAGTAGACAATGCAAGTGAAAAATTACCTTTCCTTGAATAGGTCTTTGAAATCCCTGGCTTTTCTTTAGATCCATCAGAACAGGCAGATTCAGATCCCTCTGTTTCTCAGAAGCAAAGATAGTTGCTGTTTGTAACTCTGGGGCTTATTCTACATAGCAGGGAGCAGCATCCCCCAGAGGGGAAATCAGAGCCCTTGAATTTGCCCTCTGGTGCCAAGGACTCTCTGCCAACCACCCTGAGTGGGATCCTGCTGCCATGGGAGGGACTTTGGCAGGAACAGTGTGGACCTGGCAGGATGGAGAGGAGTATTGCTGCTGGAGCCTCCTCTGAACCCAGTAATGCTCTCTGCTAAACATCTCCTATCCCACTTTGGAGGTGGATTGGACTTGACTTAGAAAAGATCAGGTTTGGCATCAGAGCTGACATTTTTGCATTGTGTTTATTTCAGAATTAAATCACCTAAAATGTGTTTTGAGTATTTTATCTTTTATGTGTATAATTAATTAGTTATTGTCCCACTTGGCCTGATCCATTGTGTCACATTTCAGGCAGAGATTGCAGGGAGCCCAGCCTGCAGTGCTGGAAACCAGGGCTGCAGTGACAGCCCTGACCCAGATGCTGTGAGTGCATGACAGCAATGTCATAGGCTCCTCACCCCAGTCAGGAGTGGTGAACTCTCTGCAGCAGCCCAAAGGCATTATCTTGGCAAAATTAGGTCATGAATGGAATGGAATTATTTTTTTATTTTTATTATCTACGGTCTTACTTAAAATTGCAAGTAACTCTATCGTTCATTAAGTAATTACAGCCAATAGAACATCTAGACCTCCAGGCTGCTCTTAACCTCTGCAAACCTCTGTTTGTTCTTCCCAAAGTATTGTTTTGATTTTTAAAAATAGGCCAGCTCGGGTATCATTGCTACTGTAAAGGTAAAGAGAACAGTAACTCACACTGCTCCTCAGCCCTTAGTCATGGTGAGAGTTTTTGCCTCTTAATGCTTTAGCTCCAAAGTCAGACACCTTTATATGTGTTTGTTTGTTTGTTTGTTTTTTTCATCTACCACCTCCACTGACCTCCACTGAGAAGCATCAGCTCAGACAGAATTACACAGCCTCACTGCATGGCACATGTGGCAGCAGGCTGGGGACTCTGACTGGAACACAATGAGTGATTTCCAGACCACCTTGTCAAGTTGCCAGTCCACTGCTGGTAACTGGGAGGGAAGCTGTCCTAGAGGATGTTAGCAATTAGTCTAGGGATCACTCTCCCAGCTTTTCCATTAACAGCCTCCAAAGCTTTTCTGTGGCTCTTGAATAACAGGCTGGTTTAACATCACCCTGAAAAAGGGGTGGAATTGGCCAAAGAGGCAGCAGGGATGGTGTTTATAGCAGTTCCCAGCCCTGGAATGGGCTTTGGTCTCTTCTCAGTTATTGTAAGTTCCTGGTATTAGATTTACCATCCATGTGCCAACAGCAACCCAAAAACCTTTGGCTTTCCCCACAGTCAGTAGGTGAAAGCAGGGTTTGACCAGTGGGATCTTCCAGTACAGTCATTTGGAGATGCATAATATGCAGAAGAAACACCTGTTAGCAATCAAAACAGTCTGAACAGTTTTCTACAAAGGTTTGAGGGTTTTTTTGTATTCTCTTAACTCCTACCAGTTAATGGAATGACTTTCCTTTTACTTTAATAACAGTTTTAACAAATGAAACTAATTATTCCTGGATTCCTTCAGCTGTTCTGTAGTCTTTTATGCAAGGAGGGGTTTGGTTGGTGCCTCTGCTTTCATTGTGATATTGGCAGGAAGAGCCTTTGAGGAGATTGGTATGTTGCAGGTGATGCTGGGGATCTCCAGGTGTGTGTGGCATCTCTGATTTGTTTCTGTTTTGTGAACATTGATGCTGCATTTCAACAGGATCAACTTTATGTTTTGCAAGGTGGGAAGGAATCCTGTTGCCCTGGGAAAGCCCACTTCATGCAGAAATTACAGGAGTGCTGCAGTACAGCAATGCCTCACATTGCTGAAAATGGTTTTTCTTAGGTATTTTCAAATAAATGGGATTAATTTTAAGCAAAAGGATAACTTGACATGCTTTTAATGGTTGGAAAAGAGAATAATTGGATTTTCCTCAAAATGCAGAGATGCCTTTTCCAGAGAGCAGCTCTGAGAAATAAAGATTACATGTGCATGTTTGAAGGGTATTGTATCACTGTATTTTCTTTTTAATGCTAAAGTAACTGTACTTTGTTTTTCTGTTTTTTTAGCAACTTCAGTCTCAAGCTCGTGCCCTGATAATGTTTGCTGGGATGATCCCCTACAGAACTTCAGGGGACACGAATGCAAGACTGGTGCAAATGGAGATCCTTATGAATTAGCAGAGCAGCTTTGGCTGGGGCTGCAGCAGCCTGTGCCTGTCTTTAGTATGTTCAGGGGGCCCATGGACCAGTGTCATTTTGTATTCTGTATTTTTGTTGACGGAAATAAATTTCTTTGGTTTTGATATTTGTTTTTGACATTTTCATTTTCACTGATTCTTGTGTTTTTATGTTTTTATTAATTTTATTTTCAGTTGGTTTACATTTTGAAATTTACTCTTAATTAGTTAATAGGCTATGCAGAAAAAGGAAGTCATAGCTCTGCAGTGGGGATGCAAATATGGAGTTCTATAGCAGAACATGAAGTGGAGAAGAAAACTTTGATTTATTGCTTAATGAACTTACAGCTGAGAAACTTTAGGGGGTTTTGAATGCATGTTAAGTGTTGAAAATGTGTCTGCTGCCCCACCCACCCCGTGCCACACTGCCATCAGTCTGTCCCATTGTCGCTTGTGGCTGTGAGCTCTGTGTGCTGCTCACACCCCTGGAGCTCTGCTGAAGCTTTTGCAGCTGCCTTGGAAACAGGTATATTTTGGTAGGAGAGTTTTTTGTGAGCAACACGTGAATTTTTAAGTCAGTTGCATTCTTGAGTTCACCAGAAGAGGAGGCTGAACCAGAGAGGGCCCGGGTGTGGCTGTCTTGGGGTGTGGGTGGCTCTTGCTGTTGGTTTAGCAGGAAACCTGAGCCCTACAAAAGCAAGAGGCTTTAAAAACGGTAACCTTTAAATGTTTTGAGCTACAATTAAATAAGAGTGAAAGCCCAAAGAGCATGTTATAGTAGAAGCTTTTGTTTTTAATATAACTGCCTATCTTTGTAAAGAAATGGGAGGAATGTTGGTGGTTACTCTTGCTGCTCCCCTGCTGCTGTCTCACCCTCTCGTGTTACTGGGATATGAGAACATGTAGAGTTTGGAATGCAGACCAGGCAGCAAAATGTAGGGGCTGATTTCAGCCTTTGTATGTTAATAGCTATCATGGGAGAGAATTCATCTCCATTTTGCAATGTCTTAGTTTACTGGGATGGAGGAATATCTGACTGACATTATGACAATTTTCCTAATTACTTTTTTCACCAGAAATGTTGTAGCATAAGTTTGGTCCACCTTCTGGACAGGAAGCAAAGGGCTTGCCAGCCACCCCAATCCATGTGTGTCAGCATTAGCAATCCAGCTGCTGGGTCTCAGAGGATAGAGCTAGGGATTGTGTGTGGCACAGAGTGCTCCTTAGCATGTCCAGGATTGTCCCAACTGAAGGCTGAGAGACCTGGACAGCACCCTGCAAGTAAAGGAGAGTTGGTAAGTTACCAAGGAGTTATTTGAGGGTGGGAGTGGGGTAGAATTGCTTAATAAACTTATCAGCAGGTGAGTGTGGAAAGCTGTATTAGCTATTAACATTTCTGGCATATTTATGTGGAAATGCTTCTTGGCCTATCTCAGGTAAGAGCTGATCCCATTCCCTAGAGAACAGGCACCTTCCCTGTTGCTTGTGGACAGTCGTGGTGGGGCCAGGGCTGCCCCACATGCTCTCCTGCAGGATGAACCCTGCTCCTGTTTTCCTTGCTGGTGCTCAGCCCCTGTCCCTGAGTTACTCCCAGCATCAAGCTCCCATAGAGTCTGGCCAGTCTGCACCTGTCCTCAGGCAACCACTGACCTGAGCAAGAGAGGGACAATGTTTGCTGGAGTCTGGGAAGGGTGAGGGCCACCTTTCCCACTGTAATTCCCTCTCCCTGATCTGCCATTCAGGCAGGGACAGAAATCCTTTGGGGCTCAGCTCTTACTGCTGCCATCTCAGGACCTTGTTCTCCTGTCTCTTGCCCATCCCCTGCTCAGGGGAGCTATTGTCCTGCCTCACTGGCTTGTTCTGAGTCCAATTTTAAACCTGAGGACCTTCTGTAAGTCCCCTTACTTTACCCTTTCTCCACCTGCCCTTCAGGGAGGCTATAGCAAGTGCTTTCTGGTGCTTCTCAGCCTTCTTGAGTGTTGGTAAAAGGGAAAGTTGATGTCTGTATAGTTTGCTCCCTTTGTGCCCAGTGCTTGTGACTCCAGCCCTTGGTCCCTTTTTAAGCTAATCAGAAACTGAATTGTTTCATGCTTTCAAAAACCAAGATGATCCTTCTGTGATGGACAGATGGGAAACAAACTCCAGGGAGTCCAAGTCCTGAGACTAACCCTGAAAAGGTAAGATCAGCCCCATTTCAGTCAAGATAAGAGATTGTGTTTATAACAGAAAGTGCCACAGTTATTTGGAGTTAATTTATTACTTGTTGATTGCCCTGTGATTTCTTCTTAGACTTGTGCAGGTGGTGAATGTTACATCCCATCCATCTTCCCACATTCTTCAGAGTGGCAGGTTCCAGCTCACTGCCTGAGCCTGGCTCTGGCAAACCTGAGTCCTCTGCATGACTTCAAGGGCTTTGCTGCTTTGAGGTAGATGCTGATGCACATACTGCTGCTTTGCTGAATAAGGCACCCCCGTGGTTTTCCAGATGTCCTTGTTTTCCCTCCACCTCATGCTTATTCTGCTGGAGAGAACAATCAGCTTCTGCTCCCTCAGGCTCTGCACCATCATGCTCTGACTTTGCTAATTTACAAGCTTAGCCTTTTCTAAATAGCTTACATGCTGGAAGGGTTTTTTGGGGTGTCACTAAACTCATGCCTTGTGTTGGATATAGCCTGTTCAGAGGTGGTGTCACAACAGGGAGTAGTGCACAGTGTGCAGCAGAGCCAGGGATGTTCATCTGAGCTGAATTCTGACAAATCTTCTCTAAGTCATTGGAGCTCTGCTCTTTATACACAAAGCAAGCACAAATTAAGTTTAGGATAATTCCATCTGCTTTATCCTACTGTGAGACTAATACCTGGCATTAAAGATCCTCCAGGTAGATGAGATGCACCTGAAGGGTGACTCATTGGTTTGACTAAAATACAGCTGAAGCTTGTGTTGCTGCAGATTAGAGGGAAAAGTGAAAAGGTGTTTGCTGTGAGAGCCTGTGACAATCTTGTTCTGGTGTGGATGCAGCAGAGGCAGGCAGTCTGCAGGTCTGTGTCCCACAGTTTTGTGGCTCTGTGGTTCTTAAACACCCACACATGCTGCAATACCAGCACAGCAGCTCCTAGAGCTTTTTAGGCTGCACCTCCTCCAAGGGCTGAGTGATGTGGTCTGGATTTACAGGGGAGTTGCAGGAGATCTAGAAATACACTCTGTAAACTTATGCTCAGTGTTACCTGTCCAGTAGGAAAAAAATTAGTTAAAGTTCTGCCCAGGGTTAAACTGGTAAAAACTACACTGAGCTAAGGGAAGACAGGCAGCTCCTGTGGGAACTGGCACTGCTAAAATGTGCCTCGAGGGCCTTCTAAACATTGTCAGAAAGCTGATGTCAGTGACTCCTGTCTTCTCAGCTGTCTTTGTGAAGCTTTTCTAGTCCAGACGACAAAATTAATCCTTTTAAGTATTTTCACCATTACTTCAGAGTATGCTGGTCATAATCAGGCTATGGGTTACATTTGTACTCCTCTGCCTTTTTTTTTCTTGGATTTCCCTGCTGCATGCAGATTCTGCATCTCAGTCTGATTTTTTGTTATGTTTTCCAGACCCTCTGGCTGGAGTAGACCTGCTAAATGAGGTGACATCTCTGTTCACCTTCATTTCCTGTTACTACTGCATTTGTCTAAGACACTGCTTGGACCTTGTTCCTCACAGGAGCTGAAGGAATTGTGTTCAGAAAAAGTGAATTCAATTAACATCTTTTGATTTACTCTCCCCAACCCTTGTCACCCTTGCCTCTCAAGTGAAATCTTTTCCTTCCAGCTTGGAAGAAGTAAGGGGATATTGCTAATTCCAGTTCTGTGTCCCTGGGGTGGATCAGCACTCAAATACTGCCTCTGTTCCTGTCCTAGTACCAGCATTTTTGTCCTCATTCTCTCTGGGTTGGAAGTTGGAAGGATGGAAATGGTGTCTTGGAAGAGATGGAGTTGACCACTGTGTTCCCACTAGGAAAGGTTACTGGCAGTGGCTGAATAACCAATTCTTTTCTCTCCCCAGGCTTCCTTTGCTGTGGTGCTGAGAGATTGAGTCTGCTCTGCCTGGTGGATTTGCAGTGCTGAGCCTTTGCATCGTTGGTGTGTCCTGTGTCACTCAGGGCGGTAGGTTCCCTCTTCCACAGGGATGGAAACAGGTCAATGAAAGCTTTTCAGGTTGTAACACTTTGGCAGTCTTTAAAAGAAGCTGTGTAAATGCCCTGCACCATGCTCTGCTTAACACGATTTTGGGTTCATTTGATGCAATTATTATCCAGAACAAAGTGGGGAATCGGCTGGAAGTGAGGGAAAGCCCTGCAGAAACAACTCGGCTCCTCTTCCCCGTGAGTGGAGGGGCTGGAGGGAGGTGCTGCAGAGCTCCCCTCCCTGCCCGCAGCTCCCAGCGCCGCTCGCCCCGGTATTGTTGCTGCAGCTGGTGTTGTGAATCAGGCCGACGACAAGCGCTTCCTACAATCCGGCTATTTCACTACACCAGGGTTGCATCATACCACTCGCTTCGCTCTCCGCCCACCTCTGGAGCCCTCCTCTCTTCCGGAGCATCTCTGGCCGTGCTGTGTTTCACCCCCCCCCCCCCCCGCCTCTTAGACTGATTTGTGCTGTTTTGGACAAATCAGCGGTTTCGGTGAAACAATGAGGTTCTAAAATAAAGCCCTTTCTGCTGGGTGTGAGTCTGCTGGTGTCCACTTTGTGGAGGGTGTTGTGTGAGGTGCTGGGGTGAGGCTCTTTCCTCCTCTCTGCTCTCCAGGTGCTCTGCAGTGCTGCGAGGGCTGGGCACGGATGCAGATGGGGCTGCTGCCCTCAGCTTCCCTCAGCACCTGGGTGATCACGGCCGCCTGCCCTCACAAGAACAAGGGGGCTGGAGCAAGTCCTCAAAAATCAGGTCAAAATTTGTGTGTGAATGCAAAGACAGCCAGAGGCAGCAGGGCAGGCAGGCCCAATTTTCCATTAACTTGCAAAGCCACACGGAGCTCAACTTCCAATGGGCTGCCCTCGAATTTTATTGCTGGCCTTGTTTGCTGTCTCTGCTGATCTTATCTGTAACTGCTTTCGTGGCACATGTGACAGGGGCTGCAGGGGTGTAACAGGCGCCCATCCCTCCCCCTGTCCTTGCCTGCTGTGGCGTTACAGCCACACAGCTCAGCTCATGTTTTGTGTGATGGGAGCAAGGGTTTAAGTGGCTTATTAACTTAGGGATGGGACTGGGGGCAGTTCTGAGCCCTGGGTGCTCACTGGTACCTGTCCCTGAGTTGGGAGGGGAAAGGGGCTCTGGGACCATGGGCACCTCTGCTGCCTGGTACTGAGAGCTGCCAGCTGCCAGCCCTGGACAGGCATAGACAGACTTACGCTGCTCTGTGCACCGTGGTTTCTCCAGCCCCCTGGAATCTGGGTCCCAGCAGGAGCATCCCTCAGAGCCCTTGATGTCACACTCCCTCCTTCCCCCTGGTCTCACTGCGAAATAAAGGCGCCGTTCCCCTCCCCACATCCGGCCCAGCTCCATGCCACAGGCAGCATCTTGGAGATCAGCCAAGATGATTTACAAGACCTGACGGGTCTGGGGCAGTATCCCAGGGAAGGGCGAAGGTGCGTGGGAGTCTTGCTCCCTTTTTCCATAATAAATCCCTGTGGGAACTGAATGTTCCTGGTTTGGAGCCTGAGGCAAACTCAGCGCTGCATTTCTCTGCTGATCTGTCCTTGGGACTTAATCTCAAATCTGTTATCGCTGCTCCCATCGAGCGCTGGGAGGCAGTGATGCCCATTATGGTGGTTTTGGTATCCCTTCCAGCTATTTTTTTTCCCCCTGACCAGCTCGGGGTGGTTCAAGCTGATTCCTTTCCTCTATTAGCATCAGTGGTGGGTGTGTGCCGGTCACCTCGCTCCGGTTTTGCGGGGTATAAAGCCGGCAAGCCCCTCTCCACCCTGTCCCCCACCTGGCAGGCTCCTGGGCAGGGGCAATGGCCGAGCTGCCCATCCCAGATCTGCCCCCGGCCCGCTGCAGTGGCCGCTTCACCATCAGCACCCTCCTGGGCATGGAGGAGGGGGGCCGGGGTCCCTATACACCCACCGAGGGGTCCAGCTGCGACAGCGTCCAGCCCACCCACCTGTCCAGCAGCACCCTCTGCACCAGGACCTTCGGCTACAACACGGTGGATGTGGTGCCAGCCTACGAGCACTATGCCAACAGCAAGGGGGTGGGCGACCCCAGGAAGGGCAGGCCCTCACTGGCTGACCTGCACTCCATCCTCAAGGTAACGGGGCTTGGCTGCAGCCACAGCATCTCTGGCATCCCCTGGCCATGCTGCTGGTCCCTGCGACGTACCTGTGGTGGGTCACTGTGTCTCCTGTCTCTTGGTGCCATAACTGCTGGTGTGCGGGCTGCACATCCCCAAGAAGGTCCTGGGAGAATCCAGAGAATCCAGTTGTTTCCAGCTGTGTGCTCAACCAGAGCCTTGCCTCCAGGAACAGCTGGAGCCCACTCTCACCTGCCTTCCCCTCATCCCACAGCCTGACCCAGGCCGCCTTCGCACGCCGGTGTCTGACCTGCAGCAGAGCAATGGCCTGCCCGAGGCTGGGCCGGAGGCTGGGCTGGAGGAGGCAGAAGGGGAGCCAGGCAGAGACTCTGTGCCAGAACCTGTGCGCTTTGGATGGGTGAAGGGCGTCATGGTGAGTGTGACCCATCCCCCATGCAGCATCCTCCTGCCCTCCTACCCTGTGTAAGCATTTTACCCTTGTTGCATTTTTCCCCATGTCTGTATTTTTGCAAACACTTGCGCTTTGAGCAATTCCATGCCCTCCTTGGTGGGGTGGTTTTCTCTGAGGAGCAGATGGTTTGGCCATCTCCAGGTATCAATGCCCTGATGGCCAGTTCCCCTCTGTCCCCCCTAGATTCGCTGCATGCTGAACATTTGGGGAGTTATCCTCTACTTGCGCTTGCCCTGGATCACCGCCCAGGCAGGAATCGGTGGGTGCTGCAGTTCACATGGGCTGGACTGGGCCCATCATCACCCAAACACCTGGGGGGTGGAAGGACTCCTAGGGAAGGCTGGGGGATACAGGAGTGAAGCAATGCCCTTTCCCCACAGCCCTGACATGGCTCATCATCCTCATGTCCGTGACAGTGACCACCATAACCGGCCTGTCCATCTCTGCCATATCCACCAATGGCAAAGTGAAGTCAGGTAGTATGTTCCCTCCCAGCCACTCCAGGAATCTCTTTATCCTGGGGCTGCCCCATGGATGTGAACTCCTGGCATGGGCTGTGAGTTGTGGGGGGACCCCAGAAACGTGGGGGAAGCAGTAATGGCGTGGGGCGTTCCCTGCCTCAGGAGGCACCTACTTCCTGATCTCGCGGAGCCTCGGGCCGGAGCTGGGCGGCTCCATCGGGCTCATCTTTGCCTTTGCAAACGCGGTGGCTGTGGCCATGCACACAGTGGGCTTTGCTGAAACTGTCCGGGACCTGCTGCAGGTAAGGAGGCGGCTCTGTGTCCTCTGGGTCCCAATGCCCCTTTACCCCTCCATCCCCACCTTCTCCTTGCACAGCCTGTCTTGATTATCAGTGTTTGTGTTATCATTGGACCACTGATGATCTAACAGTGGCTGCTAAAACTCACGGCAAAAGCAGTGGTTTGGTAAGGAAGAGGACTATTTCCATGTTGTGATTAGTTCCTCTTCCCCAGGAGCACAATTCCCTCATCGTGGACCCCACCAATGACATCCGAATCATTGGGGTCATCACTGTGACAGTGCTGCTGGGCATCTCCCTGGCTGGCATGGAATGGGAGGCCAAGGTAACCCTCACTCCTGCTCACATTTTTCTCCTGGGCTGATAAGAGCTGTCTCTGCTGCCCATCAGGTATCTAAAGAGCAGAAGATGCCTGTAGCTCCACAGAAACTGGCATGGGTTTTTCCTAATGCATTCTTCACTGTTTTTGTGCCCAAGGGCCCAATCCTTCAGCTAGCTCTTTCTGGTCTGGCAGGCACAGATACTGTTTTTCCTGGTCATCTTGGTTTCCTTCATTAACTACCTGGTGGGAACAGTGATCCCAGCCACTGCTGAGAAGCAAGCAAAGGGCTTCTTCAGCTACCGAGGTGGGTCCACCACAGGCTGGGGTTGTACACAGCAGGTCCAAGGGCATGTCTGGAGCCTGCAGTTGGGAGAGATGTTTGCTATAAGAAGGTGCTCATTGCTGAGAGATGTCATTAAAAGCAGTGTCCCCTCCCATGGGGTCCCTGCCATCAGCACTATGCCCCCAGCCAGTGCTGAGGTGCTTTAACCAGAAAAAAAGTAGCTGAGACACCCTAAATGCTTCTCCTCTGCTTTCTCCCTAGCTGACATCTTTGCTCAGAACTTTGTGCCCAACTGGCGTGGACCTGAGGGCTCCTTCTTTGGCTTGTTTTCCATTTTCTTCCCATCAGCAACTGGCATCCTGGCCGGGGCCAACATTTCGGGTGACCTGAAGGTAGGTGGTGACTCTTGCTGCCTGAGCCAGTGTTTCTCAGGGTTCAAGCCCTATTTTCCCTGGGGCTTTCATTCTGATCCAACTGTTACACTTTATTTTATTTCTTGTGAAAACTTTGGGCTCAGCCAGGAGATGCTTTATGGCTTTGTGATACAGTGAATTAAAATTCCTCTTGTACAGCAGCCACAAATAAACTGTGTTAGCACTGCTGCTGGAAAGCTGTCTTACATATCTCTGCAACTCCCTTGGGCAGGATCCTGCTGTGGCCATCCCCAAGGGCACCTTGATGGCCATCTTCTGGACCACTATGTCCTACCTGGTGCTTTCTGCTACCATTGGTAAGCAGCACATCCTCAGGTGCAATGGGTGAGGGGGCTGGGTGGGCAGGCTGGCCCCCAACCAAAATTGGTGGCCTGGGAGGATACAGGCCATGATCCTGCATAGGAGCCAGGATCAAGCTGTGGACACTGGCACTGATATCCCAGTGTGAGTGCCATGGGTGCCAGGCCTTGTTCCTACCCCCACATGGGGCAAAGTGATCCTGGGTGGGCAGTGGAGCTCATGGCATGGCTCAGAGCCATTGCGCAGTGGGGCAGCCCCATGGCAGGGACCTGGCAGTTGTCACTGGCAATGGGATGTGGGGCTGGGCTTCATGAAGAGGTGCCAGCCCTGCTCTAGCCCTGTGTGTCCCCCCAGGTGCCTGTGTGGTCCGAGATGCCTCAGGCAGCCTGAATGACAGCGTGGCCGTGGGCTCGCCGGGCTGTGAGGGACTGGCCTGCAGCTTTGGCTGGAACTTCACTGCCTGCACCCAGCAGCAGAGCTGCCGATACGGGCTCAGCAACTACTACCAGGTACTGCTCAGAACCATGACCTGCTCCTGCTCCTCGCCAGGTTTGTGCCGCAGTGGATGGCTTTCCCAGGGCAGCTGCATGCCTGGCACACTCCTGCCATCCTGGAGGGGCACCCATGCTCCTGAAACAGCCAGGGAGTGGGCTTTTGGATGTGGCTGAACTTTGCTGGATAATGTTAAAGGAAATGCAGCCGGATGGGGCCTGGGGCTGGAAATCCCTCACGGTTGGGGTGGAGGTTGGTGCACCAGGGATGCTGGGATTCCTGATCCCCTGGTTTTCATGCAGAGCATGAGCATGGTGTCTGGATTTGGCCCCCTCATTACAGCAGGGATCTTTGGTGCTACCCTCTCCTCAGCATTGGCCTGCCTTGTCTCAGCCCCCAAAGTCTTCCAGGTGAGGGGGTGGTGTCTGCACACCCCAGCTCCTCTCCCTGAGCTCAGCAGTGGGTGATGCTCCTCGGTGCAGGGCTCTGCATCCGTGAGCAGCCCTGAGGCAGGGAGGATGCTGCTGTCAACACAGGGCACGTGTCCAGTTTGACCTTTGCTCTTACGGATGCAGGAGCCACCACGGCATTGCCATCCCATGCCCCTGGCAAAGCCTGCTGTCCCCAATGTGTCTCTCCTTGCAGTGTCTCTGCAAGGACCAGCTCTATCCTCTCATTGGCTTCTTTGGGAAGGGCTATGGGAGGAACAGCGAGCCCATCCGTGGCTACATGCTCACCTATGTCATTGCCATTGGCTTTATCCTCATTGGTATGTGCTCGCTGCCCCAGTGCCCTCCTGGAGCTTGCCACCAGCAGGGTGGCTCAGTCCCCACCACTGACAGCTCAGCCTCCTTCTCCTCCCACAGCTGAGCTCAATGCCATTGCCCCCATCATCTCCAACTTCTTCCTCTGCTCCTACGCCCTCATCAACTTCAGCTGCTTCCACGCCTCCATCACCAACTCGCCAGGTGGGCAGTGCCGTGCCACGCCGCGCCCTGCGGCGGCCGGCTGCGCGTGCGGCTCCCTCGCGGCAGCGCCGCTGTGTGTGTTTGCAGGCTGGCGACCCTCCTTTCGGTATTACAGCAAGTGGGCTGCGCTCTTCGGGGCCGCCGTCTCAGTGGTGATCATGTTCCTGCTGACCTGGTGGGCAGCCCTCATTGCCTTCGGCATCGTCGTCTTCCTCCTGGGATACGTCCTCTACAAGAAGCCAGGTGGGTGGTGGTGGCCTGGCACTGGTGGTGTACCAGAAGGTGTCTGGCTCTGTTGCTAATCCATCTTCCCCATGCAGATGTCAACTGGGGCTCCTCCATGCAGGCCAGCTCCTACAACATGGCCCTCAGCTACTCAGTGGGGCTGAGTGAAGTGGATGAGCACATCAAGAACTACAGGCAAGGGCAGCTCATTGCAGCGCTGGGCACGGAGGGAGAGGGATGAAGAGCCAGCTCCTGCCTCCAGTAAACCCAGGGAGGCTTCGTGCCTATGGCCACATCCTCACCAGCACCCTCAGTAACCAGGAGCTACAGCAAAATGTCTGTGTTCAAAATCCCATGTCTGTGCCATGTAAGGTAGAAAACTGGGCAAACCCTGCCCTCCCTCTGCCGGGCAGACACAGACACATTGGTCTCATCTGATATAAAAAGACCAAAGAGTGAGACTGGACCCTCAGGCCACGTAATGTTTTCTCATTCTGAAGATACTCCCTATAGTTGCCACTGGCCAAGAATGGGAGAAGAGACATGGCTCATTTTAAAGAGGCTGGATGCCAAAGTACCATCCTTCACTCCCTGTTTCCCCTGCCTGCAGACCACAGTGCCTGGTGCTGACTGGCCCACCCAACTTCCGCCCTGCACTGGTGGATTTTGTGGGGACCTTCACCAAGAACCTCAGCCTGATGCTCTGTGGCAATGTGCTGATTGTGAGTCACCTGCAGAAGTTGGTTGGTTCCTTGTCCTGGGGGCTCTGGCCACTGGTGGGTGGTGAGCTGGGAAATACAGTTATATCCTGGTGGGCTCAGAGGCTGGAGGTTGAAATGTGCCCACTTGTGTGCTGCTGGATGATGAAATGTGTCAACTGGAAGCCTCTCTGTGTTGTTAAGCAATATTGGTGAAGCATCAGGATGTCTCTGTGGGCTTATGGCTTCCCTTTGCCAATTAGTTGCAGAAAATTTGGAAGGATGAAGTAGTTGCTCAGAGGACAGGGGGGTACTGCAGCCCTGAAGTCTCTAGAGCAATTAGGTGCTCATCTGCACCCAGAGGTCTGTTGGGATAGTGTGCACTGGCTGTCAACTCCCTGGATTCACTGTTTTTCTTGGCTGTGATTGCAACCTCCCGTGGTTACACCCACCTCTTGCCAACAAGTTGGGAAGAGAGGAGCTGTAAGTCTCTGATGGCAAGACCACCATTTGGAAGGGGTTGCCTGAGCTCCTGCCCCTGATTCCTGCAGGGACCACGAAAGCAAAAGATGCCAGAGTCCCGGCTGATGGCAGATGGCCACACTAAGTGGCTAATGAAGAGGAAGATCAAGGCCTTCTACACAGATGTGGTGGCTGAGGATTTGAGAAGTGGTGTCCAAATGCTCATCCAGGTAAAGCCATCATTGGCCTTCCAACAGCAGAGTCCCTCCTCTTTGTCAGCTTGTGGGAGCTCTGATCCCTCTCCACGATCTTCTGGCACCCCCCTTTGTGTTGCTCCCCTATGGAGTGGGCTGACACCCCCTGTGTCCATCTGTCGCTGCAGAGGGGTCTCAGGGGGACATCTATCCATAGGCTGCTGGCCTCGGGAAGATGAGACCTAACATCTTAGTGCTGGGCTACAAGAGGGACTGGCAGACGGCATCTCCACAGAGCCTGGAGGACTACGTGGGCATCCTGCAGTACGGCCACACCGGCTCCTCTGCCTCTTGGGGACACTGGCTCCTGGTGGTGGCCCCGTGGTGGCTGACAGCTGCAGCCACTTGTGCGGGGTCCAGCTGGGCTGACAGTGCCACCCCCAGTGACTGCCTTCTCCTCCCTCCTTCCAGCGACGCTTTCGATTTCAAGTACGGTGTGTGCTTAATGCGGATGAAGGAAGGGCTGAATGTTTCCCGAGTGCTGCAGCCACATGGTAAGTGCTTGGCCAGGGATGCACATGAGAGACATGGAGTTGTGGGATGTGCCAGCCAGCACCACGTCCCCAAAGGTCACAGTCCTGGCAGGACATCACCCCTGTGCTTGGATCAAAGGCACTGCTGTGCTGCCCTTGCTCTTCTCCTCCCTCCTCAGTTACCCCCACGTTCAAGGCAGCAGAGCACCCTGAGAATGGCACTGGCACCAGAGCAGCCCCAGTCACAGGTAGGTTGGTCCTGGCTTGTGACCACCCAGAGCATCCCCAGATCTGAGGATTATTTTGCAGGCAGGGTGGGGGTTTCAAGCACTCATGGGGAGCAAGCCTGAGACCAGGAGGAAGTGATGCCTTTAGTCTGTGGCTGGTGGTGCCCTTTGCTGATATCAGGACCCTCTTGCCCCGGCAGTGGATCCCACCACCTTGGCCAGTGAGCAGCAGGCGAGCACCATCTTCCAGAGTGAGCAGGGCAAGAAGACCATTGACATCTACTGGCTCTTTGATGATGGAGGTAACCTTCACCTTCCATCTGTCCAGATAATGTGAGCCCAGAACCTCCATCACAGTGTTCAGGAGGGCTCAGTCCTTGCTAAATGGGGCCAGGGCATCCCTGACCTTTGGCATCAAGGAAACACTGGTGAGCCTGGGGTCACTGCTGCATGTCCCACCGGCTGTTTTGGGGACAGGTCTCACTCTGCTCATCCCCTACCTCCTGGGGCGCAAGAAGCGGTGGGGAAAGTGCAAAATCCGGGTGTTTGTTGGCGGGCAGATCAACAGAATGGACGAGGAGAGGAAGGCGTAAGTGCTGGTGGCCACTGCACCTCTTAGCCACTTGGTCACTCCCAATGTCCCATGAGTGGTGACACAGGCTGCTTCCCACCCTGCTGAGCCCTCCAAGCTTTTTCATAATGGGATCTGTAACCTCTGACCTGGCTGCTTTGCCTCATTTCTCTGGAAATCAATGTGGCTGCAGAGTGGGAAAAGCCAAAGTGCAAACTGAGGCCAGCAGTAGGGTTTTCTGCTGTGGCAGGCCCCTGTCAGTGCTAGTATTCCCTGCTAACTTTGGGCAAATGTGTCCTTTTCTCTCCATCAGGATTGTCTCTCTGCTAAGCAAGTTCCGCCTCGGCTTCCATGAGGTCCACATCCTCCCTGACATCAACCAGAAACCCCGGCCAGAGCAGTAACCAACCCTCTCCCCTTCCCCGTGTCCCCCAGCACCCCCAAACCTGCCCAGACCCTCTTCCTCGGCACTGTCTGCTTGTGTTGCAGCATCAAGAGGTTTGATGAACTCATCGCTCCCTTCAGGCTGAACGATGGCTTCAAAGACGAGGCCACGGTGAATGAGATGAGACAGGGCTGTCCCTGGAAGATTTCTGATGAAGAGGTCGATAAAAACAGAGCAAAGGTAGCACCAGTGCTGGGGGAGCTCCTGCAAAGGGCCTCCTGCTTTTTAGACAAAATTCAGTCTTTCTGGAAACCCTTATTTTGTATTTCTCAATGCTCTTTGCTCCACAGTCGCTCCGACAAGTGAGGCTGAATGAGATTTTGCTGGATTACTCACGGGATGCAGCACTCATAGCCATGTAGGTGCCAGTAATGCCCTCACACCCATTTCTTGCCTCATGGGAATGGTCCCTCTGGATGTTCCCCCCTCCCTGGGTGGGGAGATCCTGCACAGACACCCTAATGCTGTGCTGAGACAGTGCTGCACCACAGGGAAAAGCCCTTGAAAGGCACCAAGGGCTCCAGCCTGGATCCTGTCGGGTGGGAGGTTGTGGTGTTGCCCCTTTTTAGGGAGATAACCTGCCATGGACTGAGGAAGGGGCTGTGGTGGGGCTCTGTGCCAGCCCTGCCTCACGCCCCTGGCTGTGTGCAGCACTCCACCCATCGGCAGGAAGGGGCGCTGCCCCAGCTCCCTCTACATGGCCTGGCTCGAGACCCTCTCGCAGGACCTGAGACCCCCCATCATCCTCACACGAGGAAACCAAGAGAACGTGTTGACCTTTTACTGCCAATAAAACCTCCTGGATCCCTGATGACTTGGGAAGTGAATTTTTCAGGCCAGTTTTGATCCTGGAGCATGCTCCTCTGGGAGTCTGGGGGAGCAGTGAAGGCATGGTGGTTACCAGCCCCCTGGAAATGCCCTCCAGGCACAGCTGCCATCCTCTTGCAAACACTTGTTTGGCCCATCTCAGACTCTGTAGGCTGCACATCAATAAACAGCAATGCCTGCCCTGCAGTGCAGGTACTGCTCTGTCCTGGGGCTAGCCAGAGCCAGGCAGGGGAGTTGTGGGGTCCTGCACCTGCCTCCCCAGGAGAGCCCAAGTGTGCAGGGACTGAACACTCACCCCAGCAAAGCCACTGGGCCAGGGTGGGAACAGCCCCAGGGGCTGGGAACAGGTCAGCACCAAGACTAGGGGCTGCAGGGTCCCCCTCAGGGACAGGGACAACAGCTAAGCCTGTCCCCAACAACTGAACAGCAGTCAGATGTCACCCCAGACTGTGGTGCCTGGCAGGCACATTAGAAGCAGGTCCAGCTTCTACTGGAGACAACACTTAGCACCAGAACATTCCTGGTGCACATGGCCCCAAGCAAAGCAGGAGAGCAGCTCATTTTCAAAAGCCCAATGCAGGCCCCCTTGTCATGCTTCAGAAGAAACACACAGCATTCATTCACCTCAAGAGTTACACAATTTACTGATAATCACCACCAGGATTAGGAGTGTCAGTAGAAAAATAAAATGTACAGAATTTTCAATCATACAAAGGTTTGTTCATGACAGCTGCAGCTGTGAGAGGAAGCCAGGGGGGATGTCACACACAGGGAGCAGGGCCACAAGCCTTGGCATAAGTGAGTGTCCTCCAGGGCAGGCAGCTTCTCCAGAAGGTGTTTCCTTAACCAGCACACTGGCTGGGCTCCCCAGCAGAGGCTCACAGCACTGTCGAGCCCAGGACACCTCAGTGTGGATGTTTTTGCCAGCTCTTAGCAGGTTTTGACAAGTTTGAGCAAAGTCTACCAATACCTGATGAAAACGGAAGGGATTCCTCCACATGCTTCACTTGGAATAGAGGAATGGAAAGGGAAAACCAAACCAATGAGGGGAGGAAAGTGCCACCAGTGCTTCAACTGCCATCTGGTGCTTCAACTCAAGGCTACTCCTCCTTTCTGTTTAGCTCTGGTTTTACTGGAGAGGGGGGCTGCCAGCAGCAGCCAGAGGAGTGGAGAATGCTCTGTGAGCACCAAGGTGACACAAAGAACTTGCCTCCTGTGCTAACATGTCAAGACAAATCAGCTGATTGTTCACCTTTTATGCAAGCATTCCCTGAAAATTTCACAGCATCCGGGCATAGAGACATTGCCAACTCCAAACAGGGTCAAGCTGACAACTGTCTGAGTAAACCAGAACCCCCTCAAAAGATCCCAAGGGATAGAAAACAGGAGGTTTTCAGTTCACCCAGCAATGAGTGATTTTACCAAGCAATTTTTCACTTGTTCTGAGCTCTGGAACAGCCCCATTTGTGTCCTGCACCCAGCAGCCCTGTTCCTGCAAGGAAACCTCCTCTTGCTGTAGCACAGGGCACAGGGATAAAGTGCTTTCTGCAATCAGCTTAATGGCTATTGAGTGGTGCCAGGCACTGGGGCAGGGTGAAGGAGAGCACAGTAGGTGCTCAGGACATTGGTTTCTGGTGTCACCTGAAAGGTAAAGCCAGACCCACATTATCCAGATTCCATGAGATACTTTTAATCCATCCAGGAAAACACAGGATAATTCCTGTAGATTAAACTGTGCACTCTGTAAACATGCTGAAATACAAAGTGGGAAGGAGGAAAAGAAAGCAAGCTTATTCCTTTTTTTTCATTGTTTCTGCCCTGGCAGGAAGACTGGCTCTCTATAAGCAGCACAGCACACAGGGCTCAGTATAAATTACACCACTTGGACCTCACCCACCTAAGGAGAATTCACATTAAATTATTTCCTAAGCTGTGCATTTATATTCCCTGAATTAACACAGGCTAAAATTTAGAGGAATCTCAGTAAGTAGCTCCTGCAAAACACCTCTCACCATTGCCAGACCATTCCTGAGAAGTCTGTGCATAGAGAAACCCTTTCCCATGATAAACACAGCATCTTGTTGAAGGATCCCAGAATCAATTTAGTTTAGAAAAGCCCTCTGAGATCGAGTCCAACCTTTGAATGGTCACTGCCTCGTCATCCAGACCATGGCACTAAGTGCCATGTCCAGTCACTGCAGCACTGAGGACATGAGCTACGGCAGATACACAGCCCTGGGAAATGCTGCAAGTACAAAAGGAGCTGATTTGGAAACCAGAGGAATTCAATGAAGACACAGATGGGAACTGTCCCCTGAAAGGCTGGACACAGACAGCACTTTCCTTCTGCAGCCCACATGGTGTGAGCTGGGTACAAACACAGACCACAGCAAACCCCTAGGGCTGCCTACACTGCCCAGCCACCTCCCTGGAATTCAACCTCAGCTTCCCCAAAGAACCAACCCCAGGAAGCACCCAGTCAGCTGCTCAAGGGCCCCAGCCATGTGGCACAACTCCGGGCACAGTGCAGAGCTACCAATTAGTTAAAAGTCACTTAAAACCAAAACAAACTAAAACAATTCATGAGGAGACAGTACTGCCTGTGGAGAAGGGTTGATTTGGGGTGGTGTTCATGGACACAGGAATCACCCAGGCTCTGCCAGGAGCCTTGCAGCTCTCCCAACCCCTGGCACGCTGTTGGCTGGATGCTGAAAATGCAGCACACTCCCCACACCAAGGACACCCCGGGTCACAACCCAGCCTGGCCACGCAGCTCTCAGCAGCAGCAGCAGAGGGATTTTATCCCAGCTGGCCAATGCCACTTCCAGTTCAGTGCAGACACTCAGCTCCACCACAGCAACAGGAAGAGCATCAGCAAGCCAAAGGAGAACGGGGTCGTTTGAAAACACGAGTCTCCTTCAAAGCCTGAGGAGAAGCTGTGCACGCCCACATGCACACCTGGGATTTCTGGAGTGCCCATTCCACTGTGCTCTGCCTCTGGGCAGAACAGTCACAGGGCCAGAAGGGCTTTGCTATAATAGAATTCACAAAATCTTTTTTGAACCAGTCATTTCCCCTGCACAGCATTCACAGCCAGAGCTCCCAGACACAAATTTGCACTCTCATCCATCTAAAATGATTTTTCCCTTCACTGCTCCCAAATCCACAATATCTATTAAGAAATTTGGGCCAGGAAGAAAACAATTTTTTTTTTTAAATTAAAAAAACTGACATTAAAAGTGCTTTAGGTTCACTGAAAACCAAGCAACAAAGCAATGAGTGAGCTCTCAGGACACAATGTCACTCTGGTCCTGTTCCTACTCCAGCACAGCTGGTGTCACATTTTAGTCATGTCCTGTTATCACAATTCATCATCACTGGTGAAAGGAACCTGAGTCTCCTCTGGTAGCCATTTTCCAACCCTCCAGAGAAATAAAGTTTCACTTGGCACTTAATGTTACCAAAAAGTAACAAAATTCACAATTTTAAAATTTCAAGCCAGGCTGGAGGCAGGAGCAAGCCCTTCCCAATTCCTTCAATTAGCAGAAGAAGCACAAGGCTGGAGCTGTGCCCCCTGTGATTTGTTCTGAGGCAGCAGGTCCTTTGCTCCCCCTCTGGTTTGTGTTCTCCAGCCTCTCCAGAGGAGCTACAGAGTGGCCAGGATGCGCAGGAACGAAACCACCACCACACAGAACGTCTGGCCCACGCCAAAAATCAGGGCCTCAAAGGGAATCATTTTTTTCCCCGCAGCTCTGTAAACTCCAGCAATGGCAGCACCTGTGGACAGGGGGAAAAGCCAAGACACGAATGTGAGACAGCTGCTCTGCCACGGGGATGAAGGGGAAGCCTCAGGATGTGAGGCTGGGGCAGAGAACAGCAGGATCTGAACCTCTCCCTGCACACCAGCAGGCAAGAGTGCTGGGCTGGGGATTGTGACAAACCTCAGCCAGTAACCAGTGCGTGCTGGTGGCAATGGGTGAACTGGTGCTGAAACTCTGCTGAGGCCTCCAGCAGGTGTGGGGGTTGGGGTGGTTTGGGACATACCCTTGTCACAAGATCCCCCACCCACAGCCCACAGGCTGCAAATATTACCCAGTTCTGGGCACTGACACAAAACCTCTGAGAGATTTTCCTCCAGGTGCTCAAAAATGTGAGAGCCCCCTTGGCTCTGCACCCAAGGAGCACGTTTGGTATGCCCAAAGCAGGGCTCGACACGGGGTATGGTCCAACTCTTTCAAACGTGGGGCAAGGGGGAAATAAAGCCAGAGCGTTAATCTCCATGCCGGGAACAGCGCTACCCCATGTGCTCCCGAAGGCAACCTCTGACCACCACAGAGCCCCCCGGGCGGCATTGGCGGGCACTTGCCGTACTTGTGAGGGTGCCGGCGGTGATGGGTCCCACGATGCCCATCAGCAGGACGCTCACGGACATGAACCTGCCGTACTTGTGGTGCCGGAGCGTGAAGAGGGCAAGCAACGCGGCCGGGACGTGGAAGGCAAGGGAGGAGACGAGTGCCCACAGGAAGACTCCGTACCACATCTCTGCGGAAAGAAGGGCTGTGAGGGCGGCCCGGGGCCCGCGGGCCTCCAGCGGCCCAGGCGGGCGAGCCCCGTTCCGAGTATGGAGGTACCTGGGAAGGTGGAGAGCGGGCTGGAGTAGGTAGTGGTGCCATTGCCCACGCGGGGCACGAGGCGAAGGCTGAGGATCTGCTGCAGGAGCCCCCCGCCACCGCCGCCC